>CM046327.1:14381932-14862472 GCA_025403435.1 Artocarpus heterophyllus
TATTCGAATAAGGCAAGCAAGGTGTCACATAAAACTAACAGCAAAGCATTATTCACGTGCAACTAGTACTTACATTATTCACGTGCCACAAAAATAGTAATAGAAAACAAATCCACTAAAACCATGATTCCACTAACTAAGACCATGACTCCACTAACTAGGATTGACTTATTCAACAAAACAAAAAAAATGTCAGAATTAGAATTAACGCCAACAAATATGAACTACTGTTTACTTTCGACCAGAACGATTCATTTGAAAGTGGTTTTGTTCTTTTATTTTAGCTCTTCGTTGCCTTTTTTTTTCCTTTAGCACTTTTTCTCTATTTTTTTTTTCCATTTTCAATCTTCTCTTCTTACTTTCTTTCTCTTGCTTTTCTCATTTCTTTGTTGTTTTTCCCCTAACAATAAGATATTTAAATCTATTTTATTAAATTATTTATTAATTTTTTTGAAATATCTTATTATAATTTATTCCCACTTAAATATTTCTACTTGATCCACTATTAACTTTAGATCAAAACAGTTCGTTTTGATCAAAAGGTTTAATTTTTGGAATTTTATATTAGTCCTTCCTTACTTTCTATCTCTTTATTTTTTCCTCCTCCCGAGTGCCCCTATTTAAATATGTTTTTCATTCTCATATAAAACAAATATTATAATCAGATATAAATTTGTAAAACTTCCGTTGAAATAAACTTTGGTCTTTCTATTCCATTTCCAGTTATATTTGCTCATTCTTCAATAGCTCAGATGCCTCTTCCATTATATGACACTCACAGTGATATACTTTGAAATAAATTGATAGGGTGTTTAGTAAAGTTGGTTAGAACTTTTAGTTCAAAACATTACAGCATGTGAAACTTCCGTTGAGATGTCCTTTGGTCTTTCTATTCCATTTCCAGTTATATTTGCTCATTCTTCAATAGCTCAGATGCCTCTTCCATTATATGACACTCACAGTGATATACTTTGAAATAAATTGATAGGGTGTTTAGTAAAGTTGGTTAGAACTTTTAGTTCAAAACATTACAGCATGTGAAAGCTTTATATTGTAGCAATTTTTTACCTTTTATTGTAGTATGTGAGAGCTTTACACTATTTCCTAACGAAAAAGTTGGTTAGAACCAATTTTACTAAACACCCTATAGATCAAATTGTTATCATTGTGTTTTTGGGGACATGAGTTTCCTAACTTCTATTTACACACTCCCCCTTATTCTCTACATCCTTCCTAAAACAAACCACATAATTTTAAAATGATTAAATTTACTTTCTAACACCCCTAGTATTCCAAAATTAATCCAAATTATTTTCATAAAATAATTAGTTTTTGACCATTTTATTTTTCTTTTTACATCCAGAATATTTCATTTTAGTTCATCACTATAATATTATAATTTCTCTACCTCTCCATTTTTTTAAGCTTTATGTACAAGCCTTTTCTATAACATTTTTTTCATTCATAAAGAAAATTTACAATAACGTGTTTCTTTTATAAAAATAAAAGACACTTATTTATATACAATTGACAAGTAGAAGTCATTTTTTTTTATAAAATAAAAAGCAAAACAACTCAGAACATAAAATAAATAAACAACAACAAAATTAGCATGTTAATTGAGGTATGATTAAAAAGAGAAAATGAAAAAAGAAAAGGAAAAACAAAAGGTAAAACAACATATGAGCATAAGAAAAAAAAAAGGAACCAAATGGAACAAAAAAATATCAATCCATCTTCACGAACATAAAACAAAAATGGTAAAAGAACCACTGTCATTAATTTATAATTTGGGGATATGATACGTAGGTGTATGGAGAGGGAAAAACTTCATCATTAGTTTTTTTATATAATAAAATTTAATTATGTAATTGTAACGTCCCTATATGGGGGTTAACAGTTTTTAATGAAATAAAATAAAAATCAAAAATAAAAGTAAAACTTTAAAAATAAAGTTGCCCGGGACTTAAATGAAAACTCTCAAATCAAAAATAAAAATATAAATGATGATTAAACCACAGTTTAATGTAGTACCTTAAATTTAATTATATAAAATTGTCATCATCATTTCAACCCTCAACGCATTTTAATACAGTCACAGAAAGTAACAATTAATGATTACATTATCATGAAGAACATTCTTAGCAATTGAAGCAGTCCTAACGTAATATAGCTACATAGTTGTGACGACCCGCCTTTTCGGGCAGTCACTTTACTTTCATAAACATAGTTTCATAAACAGTAATCTTACTTACTTAGTAAGAAAATACTGTAATAAATTTTTTTTTTCTTTCCTTAAACGTTCTTTAAAATTGATGCGACCTCTGTCGCATTCAAGTGGAGACATCGCTCAACACTTGTCCTTAAAATCATTTCAAAACGTTTCTTAAAACTTAATAAGAAACATTTATTAAATCATAATTTAAAACTTTACTTTATAATTACATAAAACAGTTCATAAACTGTATCTTAAAACTTTGAACACAATTCTTAAAACTCTGGTTTTCTTTAAACTTCGAAAACACAACATTAAACAATAGAAAACATTTTCTTTACGTAGCGGAAGCAAACAGTGATGGTATCCATACCCAAATCTTCGCATCTGTCCTCCGCAGCACCCAGCTCTTCTAACGGGTCCCATTGGTCACCCATATGTTACCTACAGCATGAAAAACTTTTAATGAGCTTTCGCTCAGCAAGTTCAAACATATTCTCACAAAGCATTTAAACATGCTTTAAAAACTTTTCTCTTGAAAACCTTTCTCTTGAAACGTTCTTCATGAACGTTTTCCATAAACATTTCTGAAAACGTTTTCCATAAAACATTTCTGAAACGTTTTACATAAACGTTTTTCATAGAACATTTCTGAAAATGATTTTCATAAAACATTTCTGAAACGTTTTTCTTAAAACGTCATTCGTAAACCTTTTCTTGCAAACATGAAATGTTTTTCATAAACATTTAATGTAAAACCTTTCTCTTAAAACATTTCTTGAACGTTTTTCTTAAAACGTTGTTCGTAAACCTTTTCTTGAAAACATGAAAATGTTTTTCATAAACATTTGTCATAAAACATTTCTCTGAATGTTTTCCATAACATAGCATATAAACATTTCATGGAAGGCATTCAAGCAACATTAGAATGCATGACTTCATTTATGCTCAATTATTAACTTTAATTATGAGCCTTTTATGAACATTCTATAAACTTAAATATTCATTTCTTTCTCAATCTTTATTCTTGTTCTTTAACTTTCTTTATCTTATAACTTTCCTTTTCCTTACTTTACTTTAGTGTTCGTACCAACTCATTAATCATGAGATCATAAACATGATGCTTCCCTTGTGGAAGACTTGAGACCATCAAACATTGAGGTCTTGTACCTCACCTTTAGGAGGTCACACTTTAATTTCACTTTCATTACCTCATAACAAAGAGGCTGATACGACACTTTCTTTTTATCTTAACGTTACCTTCTTATTAACTTTAGTGAGCATTTCAAATGCAATCACATCATATGCAATACACTTGCAATTCATAGCTTGTACTATAAAATTTATTGCATAACAGATGCAACATATTGCACAATAAATGCAACATAAAATGCAAACACATTTTACTAATCATAATTTGTATTCTAACACTCATTGCATAACAAATGCAACATATTGCTTAATAAATACATCATAAAATGCAAACACATTGTGCAAACTATAACTTTTATTCTTAAATTTATTGCACATCAAATGCAACTTATTGCATAGCAAATGCATCATTAAACCTTTAACTTAAACTATAAAACATTATGCATTGTCATAATGCAAAACATACTTTCAATACTTTGAAAATCATAACTTAAACTTTTAAATAACGTTATGCATATCAATATGCAAATAAACCTTTAACATAACGATTGCAAATTCATTGCAAATCTTTTTCTTGAACTTTAAAACTTCTTGCATAATAAATGCAAACATACTTTAAAAACAACTTGCTTAACAATTGCAAACACATTTGCAAACATATAAATAAGCATTTAAAAATCATTTACTTCATGCTGTAGGTGAGGTTTGAAACTTACCCAAACTATGCTCTAGCGTTCTCTATTCCGTTCCTTTCTCGTTCCTTTTCCTTTCCATTGGTCGGCTTTTGTGTCCTGATCATACGACAGCCGACTCATTAATTAACTTTCTTTATTATCAATCCACTCGATTGATAATAAAACGTAAACATTAATCATTCATTCCTTATTCATAACTTGGTATACTATCGGTCTACCATTCAGTTTACTCAACCTTATAAACCATCAGTTTACATTTCCTTCAATTAACCTTGTAACCCACCGGGGTTACATTTCCTTTTAACTTTGTAACCCATCGGTTACCACTCGTTTACTTAAAACATTCATCGTTAAATCTTGATCTCACATGACCGTTACGTTACTTAACGTATCACGGAACATTTTCCATCTAATAACATTATGCTAAATCGGAGTGTTCAACTCCGTTCTAGCCGTTTCCTTAAAAATGACGATTTTACCCTTAACGGGTTTTTCGTCACCTTATAACGTTATAAAACCTATTCTTACATAAACAGTGTAACAATCACTGATCATGCATTTCATAAATTTCTATGAAAGCATCTAAAACAATTCATACTGCAGTCGAGATTCCTACTTACTTGAACTCCAAGCTAAGCAGATCCAGTTGTATCTCGCTGCATCTACAGTATATGAAGCATCCTCTGTAGTGCTCCTCGAGCGACCATGAATGGCTAAGAATTCTTCCTGGAGATCATACATTCTTGAAAACGTCATTCTGGACTCCGATACTACTGTTTGAATCGCCTCGATCTGCGTGCAGTCGGTACCAGATGATTTTCATCGGAGTAGAATTAGCTCGAACGGAGGTCACCATTGCGTTCAGAGCGTCGAAACGAGTCGGGAGGCGGTCTCGGATCTTCGATCGGAGGTCCGGATCACAAAATCCCATTTTGCCCTTGGACCGGCCGTTGACCGGCGTTGACCGCCGTTGACCGGCCGTTGACCGGTGGCTGTTGGCTCCGTTGAGGGCTGAGCTCGAGCCTACCCCCCCTAATTCGACCTCCTGAGTCGATTGGTGGGGTCAATTTCACCCAATTCGGCCTCCATCTGCTCCAATCGAGGATGGATTTCTCGGCTAACACCGGCGGCTCCGATCTCGGTCCTCCGGCGACGGTAGCCCAAAATTGACTTGGGCGTTTTCTTCCCCGTGTCCCTCTGAGTGTTTCCCCTACGATGGGGCAGCTCAACACCACATGGAACGGCGGCCCGAAGCTCCCCACGGCGGCGCACCAAGGCGGAGGTCGTTCTCCGGTGACCGGCCGTCATTTCGTGAAATTGAGGTACCGAATTTCTTCCTCTCGGTCCTCTGAAGGTGTTTGTGCCTTCAATTTGGCACAAAACGGCCTAAAATGGTCAACCCAACCTCACCCACGGCGGCTCACGGCGGGTGCCTTCGTTCTCCAGCGAGGGGCGGCGGAACGGTGCAATTGACCGAGGGGTCTTGCTCGCCGTCGCCCTCTGATCATTTTGGCACCGGCGGTGTGCCACACCGCCACCAGGCACGACGGCTGCGACGACGGCTCCACGGCGGCAACGGGGCAGCTCCGGCGAAGCCTTTCCAGCCAAAATTGAGCTGGAAAATTGGTACCATCTTGTTCCTCTCCTCACACTGAGTCCATAGACACCAAAATCACGTCGATTGGTGGTCGGACGGCGGAGAAATGACGTCGGAAAATTATGGGTTTCGCCGCCACTTTGGGCGGCGCGTGGGCCCTCCTCCGGCGGCTATTTGGGTGGCACGACACCTCGTTGGACTCAGCTCAACGAGAGCTTCTCACTGGTATGGGAGGTGTCGAAAAATAACGCCGGAATCTCAAACGAGATTTGAGGAGAGAGAGAGAAATTCTAGAGAGAGAAAGAGGAGAGAGAAAGTCTCGAATTTTGCCCTCAATTTTCTGATTTTTTTCCTTTTTTTTTTCTTTTTCTTTTATAAAAGTATAAAAAAGAAATTGTGGTCCACACAATTCAATTCTTATACTGCGTTGCTCTAACACTGTATAATTTTCCATCTTATTATACAGTATTTTCCTTTAATTGTACTTTGTCTTAACATAATCTTTAATTTAATGCATTTTTAATGCATTAAAAATCTCGGGTGTTACAATCTTCCCTCCTTAACAATTTTCGTCCTCGAAAATCAGCACCTTCATAGGCAGTTCATCTTCCTTGTCATCCTTGTTCGTTCTTGACATACTTCCTTGATCACTACTTTTTCATTAAAACTGAGCCTTTATCTTGAAGCTTCAACAATTTTCATCATATTCTTGACATATTCCTTTAAATTGCACACCACACTTTTGCTGCGCAACTCTGATCTTCCAACATTTGAGCGCAGTTTCCATTCATCTAAGGGTTTAGCATTCTATTATTGAATGCTATTCTTAGAAATAGGGTTCATTTTCATTCTAATCTCTTCATTTCCTTCTAAAGATCAAGGTCACCCGACCACAAAATCCATAATTTTCGGTTCTATATCCATTCTAAAATGACATTTTGCCGTAATTTTTCTCATAACGTATAATTTCCAGCTTCCATCCTCCAATCTGTGAGGTTTCCGCTGCCAGATTGGGCATCGTTGTCTTAATCGTATTTCCCATCCGGGCAGTTACGAGTTCATTCGCATGCCTCAGCTTAGCGAAGGAGTGCTTAAGCTCTATCAAATCACATAATTAATGATCTAACGTCAACTTGCTCTCAGGCACTCTCGTTCTATAGAGCACCAAAAATCACTTCAGACCTTCTTTATTCCATTATCTTAATCCACTTTTTCTCGTTATGCGTGTAGCCAATACATAATAACTACAACAGAGTAATATTGGCTCCTACGGAGACACCATTGTGCGCCTAAACATCCTAACGTGTCACAAGCTCATCTTCATGATTTTGAGCTGTCGGCCATCTGTTGACCATCATTGAGCACGTTTTATCATCGTTGACTTGATATCGCTAATAGACAACGACTACTGTCGAGTTGCGAGGACATTCTAGCATATATCATCACATTCATCCTTTGACTTTTGCCTTCTCGTTGTTCATCTGGGTGCGCCGATATCAAAGGCTACCCCCAACATAAATACGTATTCAGTAAATTCTAACTTTTCTTTCTACTTAACTTAACTTACTTACTTGAGCTATGGTGTAGCGGACATATGACAGCGCGAAATGGGATGGCAGGATACTGCTCTGATACCACCTGTGACGACCCGCCTTTTCGGGCAGTCACTTTACTTTCATAAACATAGTTTCATAAACAGTAATCTTACTTACTTAGTAAGAAAATACTGTAATAAATTTTTTTTTCTTTCCTTAAACGTTCTTTAAAATTGATGCGACCTCTGTCGCATTCAAGTGGAGACATCGCTCAACACTTGTCCTTAAAATCATTTCAAAACGTTTCTTAAAACTTAATAAGAAACATTTATTAAATCATAGTTTAAAACTTTACTTTATCATTACATAAACAGTTCATAAACTGTATCTTAAAACTTTGAACACAATTCTTAAAACTCTGGTTTTCTTTAAACTTCGAAAACACAACATTAAACAATAGAAAACATTTTCTTTACGTAGCGGAAGCAAACAGTGATGGTATCCATACCCAAATCTTCGCATCTGTCCTCCGCAGCACCCAGCTCTTCTAACGGGTCCTATTGGTCACCCATAAATTACCTACAGCATGAAAAACTTTTAATGAGCTTTCGCTCAGCAAGTTCAAACATAATCTCACAAAGCATTTAAATATGCTTTAAAACTTTTCTCATGAAAACCTTTCTCTTGAAACGTTCTTCATGAACGTTTTCCATAAACATTTCTGAAACGTTTTACATAAACGTTTTTCATAGAACATTTCTGAAAATGATTTTCATAAAACATTTCTGAAACGTTTTTCTTAAAACGTCATTCGTAAACCTTTTCTTGATAACATGAAATGTTTTTCATAAACATTTAATGTAAAACCTTTCTCTTAAAACATTTCTTGAACGTTTTTCTTAAAACGTCGTTCATAAACCGTCTCTTGAAAACATGAAAATGTTTTTCATAAACACTTGTCATAAAACATTTCTCTGAATGTTTTCCATAACATAGCATATAAACATTTCATGGAAGGCATTCAAGCAACATTAGAATGCATGACTTCATTTATGCTCAATTATTAACTTTAATTATGAGCCTTTTATGAACATTCTATAAACTTAAATATTCATTTCTTTCTCAATCTTTATTCTTGTTCTTTAACTTTCTTTATCTTATAACTTTCCTTTTCCTTACTTTACTTTAGTGTTCGTACCAACTCATTAATCATGAGATCATAAACATGATGCTTCCCTTGTGGAAGACTTGAGACCATCAAACATTGAGGTCTTGTACCTCACCTTTAGGAGGTCAAACTTTAATTTCACTTTCATTACCTCATAACAAAGAGGCTGGTACGACACTTTCTTTTTATCTTAACGTTACCTTCTTATTAACTTTAGTGAGCATTTCAAATGCAATCACATCATATGCAATACACTTGCAATTCATAGCTTGTACTATAAAATTTATTGCATAACAGATGCAACATATTGCACAATAAATGCAACATAAAATGCAAACACATTTTACTAATCATAATTTGCATTCTAACACTCATTGCATAACAAATGCAACATATTGCTTAATAAATACATCATAAAATGCAAACACATTGTGCAAACTATAACTTTTATTCTTAAATTTATTGCACATCAAATGCAACTTATTGCATAGCAAATGCATCATTAAACCTTTAACTTAAACTATAAAACATTATGCATTGTCATAATGCAAAACATACTTTCAATACTTTGAAAATCATAACTTAAACTTTTAAATAACGTTATGCATATCAATATGCAAATAAACCTTTAACATAACGATTGCAAATTCATTGCAAATCTTTTTCTTGAACTTTAAAACTTCTTGCATAATAAATGCAAACATACTTTAAAAACAACTTGCTTAACAATTGCAAACACATTTGCAAACATATAAATAAGCATTTAAAAATCATTTACTTCATGCTGTAGGTGAGGTTTGAAACTTACCCAAACTATGCTCTAGCGTTCTCTATTCCGTTCCTTTCTCGTTCCTTTTCCTTTCCATTGGTCGGCTTTTGTGTCCTGATCATACGACAGCCGACTCATTAATTAACTTTCTTTATTATCAATCCACTCGATTGATAATAAAACGTAAACATTAATCATTCATTCCTTATTCATAACTTGGTATACTATCGGTCTACCATTCAGTTTACTCAACCTTATAAACCATCAGTTTACATTTCCTTCAATTAACCTTGTAACCCACCGGGGTTACATTTCCTTTTAACTTTGTAACCCATCGGTTACCACTCGTTTACTTAAAACATTCATCGTTAAATCTTGATCTCACATGACCGTTACGTTACTTAACGTATCACGGAACATTTTCCATCTAATAACATTATGCTAAATCGGAGTGTTCAACTCCGTTCTAGCCGTTTCCTTAAAAATGACGATTTTACCCTTAACGGGTTTTTCGTCACCTTATAACGTTATAAAACCTATTCTTACATAAAACAGTGTAACAATCACTGATCATGCATTTCATAAATTTCTATGAAAGCATCTAAAACAATTCATACTGCAGTCGAGATTCCTACTTACTTGAACTCCAAGCTAAGCAGATCCAGTTGTATCTCGCTGCATCTACAGTATATGAAGCATCCTCTGCAGTGCTCCTCGAGCGACCATGAATGGCTAGGAATTCTTCCTGGAGATTATACATTCTTGAAAATGTCATTCTGGACTCCGATACTACTGTTTGAATCGCCTCGATCTGCGTGCAGTCGGTACCAGATGATTTTCATCGGAGTAGAATTAGCTCGAACGGAGGTCACCATTGCGTTCAGAGCGTCGAAACGAGTCGGGAGGCGGTCTCGGATCTTCGATCGGAGGTCCGGATCACAAAATCCCATTTTGCCCTTGGACCGGCCATTGACCGGCGTTGACCGCCGTTGACCGGTGGCTGTTGGCTCCGTTGAGGGCTGAGCTCGAGCCTACCCCCCCTAATTCGACCCTCCTGAGTCGATTGGTGGGGTCAATTTCACCCAATTCGGCCTCCATCTGCTCCAATCGAGGATGGATTTCTCGGCTAACACCGGCGGCTCCGATCTCGGTCCTCCGGCGACGGTAGCCCAAAATTGACTTGGGCGTTTTCTTCCCCGTGTCCCTATGAGTGTTTTCCCTACAATGGGGCAGCTCAACACCACGTGGAACGGCGGCCCGAAGCTCCCCACGGCGGCGCACCAAGGCGGAGGTCGTTCTCCGGTGACCGGCCGTCATTTCGTGAAATTGAGGTACCGAATTTCTTCCTCTCGGTCCTCTGAAGGTGTTTGTGCCTTCAATTTGGCACAAAACGGCCTAAAATGGCCAACCCAACCTCACCCACGGCGGCTCACAGCGGGTGCCTTCGTTCTCCGGCGAGGGGCGGCGGAACGGAGCAATTGATCAAGGGGTCTTGGTCGCCGTCGCCCTCTGATCATTTTGGCACCGGCGGTGTGTCACACCGCCACCAGGCACGACGGCTGCGACGGCGGCGACGGGGCAACTCCGGCGAAGCCTTTCCAGCCAAAATTGAGCTGGAAAATTGGTACCATCTTGTTCCTCTCCTCACACTGAGTCCATAGACACCAAAATCACGTCGATTGGTGGTCAGACGGCGGAGAAACGACGTTGGAAAAATATGGGTTTCGCCGCCACTTTGGGCGGCGCGTGGGCCCTCCTCCGGCGGCTATTTGGGTGGCACGACACCTCGTTGGACTCAGCTCAACGAGAGCTTCCCACTGGTATGGGAGGTGTCGAAAAATAACGCCGGAATCTCAAACGAGATTTGAGGAGAGAGAGAGAAAATCTAGAGAGAGAAAGAGGAGAGAGAAAGTCTCGAATTTTGCCCTCAATTTTCTGATTTTTTTTCTTTTTTTTTTCTTTTTCTTTTATAAAAGTATAAAAAGAAATTGTGGTCCACACAATTCAATTCTTATACTGCGTTGCTCTAACACTGTATAATTTTCCATCTTATTATACAGTATTTTTTCTTTAATTGTACTTTGTCTTAACATAATCTTTAATTTAATGCATTTTTAATGCACTAAAAATCTCGGGTGTTACAATAGTTTCATCAACTATTTTTCTCGTAGCCACCTCACACTTAGTGAGTCCTGAAAAGATAAAAATATAAGGGAATGAGCGACAATATGCTCAGTAGAGAAAACCATTACTTACCTTTAGGTTTTTATCATTACCACATTTAAACCTGCATGGTTAGTTAATACTCATCATTATCCAGATTATGAGATTTATTATAATCATATTCTGTGGATACCATAGTTAATCATTACCAAGTTTCATACATATACATATATACAAATGTTACAGTTCATCATTATTCCTAAGTACCCACGTTCAATAGAGTATCACTCAACTCATCGAAACCCAAATAGGCGCGCTTGATCACCCTCTAAATATTCCAAGGGTGTTCCGGTGAGGGGACATCAAGCCCCGAGTCCTCACCAAGTCGATTCTTGTACAGTGTGTTCTGGGACTTTCAACCCAAGGAAGCGTCATCACCTTCCCCCTATTTTACCTTTTAGGGTATTCATACCCAATGACGTAACCGCCGCCCTCTTCACGTCTCACCATTTCTCTATATTCAATCATTATTAATAGAGTCAGTTTTTCTAACCATGCTTCTCAATTTATAACATGTGTCAATTCATTATGTTTCTCGCCGTACAATACAAGACGAGTCCATGTCATAGTTTCATATGTGATACTCATATAATAACAGTTCAACATAGATATATATATATATATATCTTGCGGTAAAACAATCAATTTTAATTCCATAAAAACCTCACAAAAGATGAGTAATAGAATCCCTACCTTCCAAGCTTATCAACAATCTTTAAATCCCAGAATCAATTAACGTTAGCTCCACACTCCCTTGATCCTAAGGCGTGCATAAGGACAATTAAAACTAAAGCACAACATACAACCACATTCATAAATAAATCATGTGTAAATCCATCTTATTAGTGTGCCATTAAAGCCTTTATGCAATTTTTTTTTAAATACCACAGTAAACAATTTTTGTCTTAACACAATATAAAATTAAACAAGTAATCTATATGTTTTAGTCCCTAATAAGATTCATCAATCACTTAGGATAATATTGGAAATGTTGCAAGACCTTAATGAATTAGGTGGTGAGCAAAGATAGGTTCTTGGTTCAGGTTAGCAGCTGGTATACCATGACAAACTGACAGGTTTACTAGTTTCCAATCTGAAAATTGAAAAATTCATAGAAAATAAAATACAACTCCGATTTAGGTTTATGATAACTCGTTAGAAAGCTTAGGATGTCTACTTTTTAAATATGCAAACCAATTTATAAAATTCATTTTAATTTAATCCTAAAATTTCAAGAAATAGCCACTGCCCATAGAGGTATTACAAAGTTTATGGAATGTCAAATTTTTCTTTAACCCAAAACATATTATCCTTGTTTAAAATCTTAAAACCATTCCAAAATATGCAGCTTGCATTATATAATCACAATAAACATATTTTCATGAGTTTTATACCAAAATCATCATCAAACCATATCTCTAGCCTTTTTTACAAATAAGGGTGAAAACATGCTTATGTCAAACTTTCTCATTCAAAACCATAAAATCTAAATTATACAGCAAAATAAATGAGCAATTTCAAAGTAAAGATGGTAGATAAGACTAGGTTAATTTTCTAAAATCTTACCTTAAAATCTCATTGAAAACTTTAAGTCATCAATTTAAGAGATTAAAGCTCAAGTTCAACTTTAGCATTGGGACTTTTGAATCACATGGGGCTGGGTTTCTCAGGCTTAGAGAGCAGAAGAAGGAAGAAGAAGAAGAGAACGAGAGGAAGACATTTCAAGGAGGAAGGGAAAGAAAAGTGTTGCACGGAGAAAAGAAAATGAATGTATGATTTTCTTCGTTGGAGGGCCCGATTGAAAGAAAATAATAAGAAGTGGGAGACAAGTAGGTGAAGCATTAAGTGCATTATGTCTCATTCGAAGACTTTAGTTCATATAATGCCAAATGACATTTTAATAATTAATTTGATGTTTCAAGAGCGTTTCAGTAAATTTACTAAATAGATATAAAAAAATTTTAGAAAATTTTGAAATAGATATAAATAAATAGGATGAAATAGATTTTAGATGAAATAAATTTTAGTTAGCACATTAATAATTAATTTAATTACCATATTACCTATTAAGAAAATAATGGGTGTCACAATAATTAATCAATCATAATTGTTTTTTGCCATTTTATATGAGGACCTTTTGTAATAAGAAATTTTAATTAAAAATGGAGTGGAGAGTACAGAGACAAAAGGAGTGCGTGGGTAGAACCTTCTTTTTTTTTTTTATAGGCGAGTTTTTTAGCCAGTCTACTGAATAAATTTTCATTAATTATTAACATCTATGGGCTTCAACTTGCTTTGGTTCACGGAATTATTTTCATCTTTCCTTTTTTTGGTCTCATTTATTACTTCTACTTTTCCTAATTCCATGATTTTCGTATAATTTATTATCTCGACATATTGTGGCACGAACTACTCCATGATTGAAGGATAATTATCCACTTCATAGTTGATCGCTCCCATCCCATGCACTCATAATTAACTTTGTTGGGTCTAACCCCCTCTTTTCACAATAGCTAAAGAACTTAACGTGCTTATGCTCTTGTCGGCACTTTACTCATTTTGACTAAAGACTAAATAATATATAGCTTATTAAAAAAAAAGAAAGAAAAAAAGAAGACTAGAGATAGAAGAAAAGTCACTCATTAACAGTAATATTCCCTTGTCAAAAATTAACATCTAGTCCGTAACACAAGGAAGTAGTGATTCTCAAAATAGAAAATGCATATCACATGACATGTTTTACTAGCCATACATTTTTGCGTCTTTTCTCGATGCGGACCTCATTGAAAAGTTTTGTTTTTGTTTATTAAGTCTAGTTAAAATTATCCAATCTTTTTCAAATACAAAAAAAAAAAAACAATACAGTTATCTACTAATTGATTGCTTTTTCAATAATTACGGTAAAACTTTCTGCCTTGAAGGGCTGGTCCACGGAAAGACAAGAGTGTATAATAAACTTTGAACTTTTTTTTTTTAATAATTTTATATATAAATTTTCATAAAAAATTATATTCTAACCTATTTTTTTTTAAATTATATTCTGTCTCCTTGAAATTATATTTCACCTTTTTAAAATTAATTTTACCTTTTATTATATTAATTCAGTCACACGTCCCTCCAATTCACTGGTATCTCTATTCACTAATTTTGCTGGCCCGAGTTACTGTTTGACATTATAGAACCCTTTTGTTGTTAGATTGGACCAACAAACACATTCAAAATCTGCATGCAAAATCCTTGGCGCCCCATGACCTACCTAAATACGAAACCAAATAATACACCCCTCATTACTTCCCTCCACGAGATCCGTCTGCTTCCGTCTCGGCAAAATGACCATAATACCCTCAATGCTTACCAATTTTAATCTTTTACGATTTTCGACAACGCCAATTTTGCAAAGCGAACACCGACAATGGAACGTGAAAAGCGGGAATTAATTTGCGGCAAAGGCAAATGGAGTAAATAAGAAAAACAAAGGAAAATTGTATTAGAAAAATAAGAAAAAGAAAAATCTTTTTAACTTCCATATTGTGTCGGTTTATTACCTCCACGTGTCATGGTCAAGAGTTGGAAAACTTAGAAATATCCCGCCACGTAGGCATTGAGAAGTGGGACCCAGTTTCTGCCTTGCCTTTGTGGGGCTTGGCGCATTATAGCACGGTTGCATCCTTTTTAGAGACGAGACGACACTATAAAACGAACCAACAAAAGTCGTTCACCTCACTTCACACTCTCGTTTATCCTACACCCCCTATAGAGAGAGAAGAGACATAAGAGAAGCTCACAAACTCCAACAATTGCGCCAAATTCAACCGTCACCACTTGGTCGCTATCGCTCTAAGACAAAAAGCAGCCCCAAAGTCCCTACTTCAACTGTCCTTCTCTCTCTTCCTTAACAATGGTCTCGCCTGAACTCTCTGATCACTACGAAAAGTCGTACCGGATGGCGAAACCCTCTCTCAGGAGCAAAGCCTCCCTCTGGATTTCCGACGGCTTCCTCTTCCTCGGCGGGGCCTTACTCGCCGTTTTACTGATTTGGTCTCTGTGGTCAATCGCAAGCCCTAGCCCCAATCCAAGCTCTGATTTTCTCCGCTCGGAGGTTAACCCCAGGGGTAAGGAAGCTACGCCGAGGGAGATAAATTGCGCCGAGGGTGAAACGCACGGTGCTAACATGCACCGCGACTCGCCGGAGAGGAACTTCTACGACTCGCCGGAGCTGAGCTACTCGATCGGGTCGCCGGTGATGGATTGGGACGAGAAGAGGAGAGATTGGCTGAGGAAGAACCCATCGTTCGCCGCTGGAGCTAGCGATAGGATTTTTATGCTCACGGGATCACAGCCCTCCACGTGTAAGAATCCTATTGGGGATCATTTGTTGCTCAGATTCTTCAAGAATAAAGTTGACTACTGCAGAATCCACGGCTACGATATCTTCTACAACAATGCGTTGCTCCACCCGAACATGGGCTCGTATTGGGCCAAGCTCCCGGTGGTGCGGGCCGCAATGATGGCCCATCCTGAGGCCGAGTGGATCTGGTGGGTCGACTCGGACGCGTTGTTCACCGACATGGAGTTCAAGCTTCCGTTGGAACGTTACAAGGATCACAACCTCGTTGTTCATGGGTGGGCCAACCTGATTCACGAGAAGCACAGTTGGACGGGTCTCAACGCCGGGGTGTTTCTGATCCGGAACTGCCAGTGGTCCATGGACTTCATGGAGAGGTGGGCCCAGATGGGCCCACAGACGCCAGAGTACGAGAAATGGGGCTCGGTTCTGCGGTCAACGTTCCCAGACAAGGTTTTCCCGGAGTCAGACGATCAGACGGGGCTGGCTTACTTGATCTACAAGGAGAAGGAGAAATGGGCGGACAGGATTTACTTGGAGAGCGAGTACTACTTCGAAGGGTATTGGGAAGAGATCGTGAGAACTCTCGATAATATCACGGAGAAGTATTTGGATATCGAGAAGAAGGACGAGAAATTGAGGAGGAGACACGCGGAGAAGGTGAGCGAGCAATACGGTGCGTTTAGGGAGGAGCACTTGGGTGCGGCGGGGCACGGGTTGGGAAGCTGGAGGCGACCGTTCATTACGCATTTCACGGGGTGTCAACCCTGCAGTGGGAACCACAATCAGATGTATTCAGGAGAGTCTTGCTGGGAAGGCATGAGAAAGGCGTTGAATTTCGCTGATAATCAGGTGCTTCGCACTTTTGGTTTCATGCACCCGAATCTACTAGATCCTTCCGTTCATGCGGTGCCGTTTAATTATCCTGCATAGGAGGAAATACATAAGAGCAAACTAATAATAGTATAATATGAAAGTACTACTAGAATTTGGCATGGTCTATGATATTTGAGAAGGGAGTTTCGAACGTGAAATAATAAATATGCTGTCGTCGAGATTGTATATTATTTCATTCCTTTTACTTTTTTCAAAGTGCTTTTTTTTTTATAATTTTTTTTATGTGCCAAAGTGCTTTCACTAAAGTGTGTACCTTCCCTTCTGGGGGCTTAAACTAGTGCATGATTGAAGGAAAATATTTCTCCCTTTTCTTTTTCTTTTTCTTTTTTTTTTTATACGATGACGAAAAGATAATGTCTCTTTGGTGAGTGTCACTGCCGAAATTCATGACTAATAGGGTAGATTAGACTTCAATCGGTACAAAACAGATTGAGAATTATAATATACGAAAGTTTTACATTATAGTTATTTTTTATTTTTTATTATAACGATTGAAAATTTAATTATTTATAGTTAAAATTTATGAGTTAAAACTAAAATGTCAAATAGATAATAAATTATGGCATTAACGGAATCAAAATCAAGCTTTTATTACATTTACGGTTTAATATCCTATGCCTCTTCTCATTTTTTAAAGTTGTGTGAGGTCAAAGATTGAAATGAGACAGAATATCCAAACTTAAAAAATTTGGATTTGATGCATTTGATATATATATTTTTTGTTTTATTTAAATATGTTCCTCAGACATAGCTTTTTGAGCATTATAATTAATTATCATCTAGTACGACTTTAAATTGGCGCATTGTTTGAAACAAGGAGTTGACACTTGGAAACTGCCGTCCGCTCTTCAGGTGGATATACAATACAATTGTGATCCCATTGGTCGCAATCGGATTTTAAAATTCAAAACATAATATGGTTTGTTTCAGCCTGGATCATATTATTAAGTGATAGATTACCAAATTTTCCCTCACTTTGCCATCTGGTGTCGATATCTTTGTTTGTTTGCACTTAATTATGCATATGTAAACCTTGAACCTTCCAACATAACCCATGCCTCATATTTTAATCTGCGACGACACATAAAATCTCTATCACGTGAGAGGGATGTTTGTATATATATTATACTAGGTTTTTAGACAGGTATAATGCCGTTATTTCAAATACACACACACATATATATATATGTAAAATAAAAATAGTGCGAACCCAGCTTATTTGATGTCCGGATCAGGAATAAGATGCTTTTGTTTTTGTTAAAACTCTAAAAAATGATTAAGAGTGGGCAACACAGTCAGAAACAATGGTTTTATTGTAGCATGTGAGAACTTTATATTACAGTTTACTTTAGTTTTATATTGTAATAGTTGGAATGATATTTTCTGAACAACGTTGCCGAACGTTTTCTAAAGAAAGCATATATCTAAGTTTGCAATTACTTTTTTTTACTGTTATTAACACCAATGGCTCTTAAACTTTAAGGTATGACATTTTCTTTTAAATTTTAAAAATCACCACTTTGACCCCTAAACTTTCAAAGCTCTTCACTTTGCCTCATGAATCATTGATTTTTTTGTTCAAATAGACGAAATTAAGTCTACAGGATTTATACATTGGAGTGATAAAATTTCATTTTTGCCCTTACAGGTAGAATCATGTAGGCTTAATTTCTTCTATTTGAACAAAAAATAAAAAACTTAGGGGACAAAGTGAGGAGTTTTAAAAGTTCCAAAGGCATAGGGGTGCTTTTCAAAGTTCAAAGGGACAACTAAGGGGTTTTGAAGTTTAGGGAGCAAAATGAGAGAAATGCGAAAGTCTAGGGGTCATTAGTGTTAATAATCTTTTTTTTTGGGAAAATTTTATATTTACAAGATAACAATTTTGATTTTACTTTAAAAAAACGTATTTTATTTCTAAACATTTATATTGAATTAAATTACTGAATTATAAGGATTCTTCTAATTCATCTATCATTTTAAAATCCTCTTTTAATATTGTCTTCTTTCGAAACAATTCTCTTTTCCTATCGGGTTTTGCGATGTCTCTTGTTAGTTATTATTATTATTATTATTCTAGAAACTATTGGAGTGGATCTGAACATCAATTTTCTTATATTTGCTCTGTCGTTCTTTGTCACGATCTTTGCAAGCATCGAGAGTTGTCTTGCAGAAGACACTTTGATGCTCAAGTTAGCCAAACAATGGTGGAGATATTTTATGAATGGAAAAGAAGAAGAATAGAGAAAAAGAAAATCTTGGAAGAAAGAGAGAAGGATCCCTTTTTCTTAGGTTTCATGTCCCATTTATACTTGATTTGTCCCGATCTAATAATTGTTAAGATAATCATCAGATTTGGTATGCGTCATATTCCTTTTTGAGGCTTAAGGTTTCCTCTGATTTTTCCCTTTTTAAGTATGGGCCCAACATGAGTGTTTGTTATTGCTCATTCCTTTTTCTTGTCTTTTCTTTTGAGATTTGTGTACATTCTCATGTTTCCTCTTGCTGCGCAAGCTATGAGAGACATGTTTAGTTAATAGTGGTTTCCCTGAGACATAGACTCATATGTCCTTTAGGATGGTTGCCCTGCCGTCATTTGAATTATTCAAATTTGATCCATTCAACCTTCATCTCGATATGTTCCTTCTTATATCCAGATGAAGGTCGACCTCTGTACTCAGAGCTATTGGAGTTCCTTGGTTTGAGCCATGTTGATCATCACATCTTTACTCGTACTTGTTTAATCTATCTTAACGGTCGAATGTTGATATTTATCATTTGAGGGTCACATCGATATTTCATTGGCTTGGTGGAAAATCCCCCAACAAATACCGTAAACCTCTTGACGCTCCTTTGTTCCCATGCTTTTGCAAATAGATAGTAATGTACCATAACGTTGTCAAGCAATATAATGACAAGATTTAGGTTCTTCTAATAGAATTTAGGTATTTTTGATGGATCACCAAGATCTCTAGGACAGTCATAAAATCCGAGATCACCGAGTATTAGCTTGGTAAATTTTTTCTTGGTGAAAAGATAAAAACATGTAAATTTAGATAAGGTTACGATGAGTTTAAATGAAAAGGTGTATCCAAATTTAGATTTCGAGAGTCGTGGGATCACAATCAAGTCAAGATTAATCCAAATATGATGATGCTACCTCCTTAGTTCATTCAAACGAGGAAACCACCAAAGAAAAGGCCATATCAGAATCAACAAATTAAACCACTTAAATTGAGAAATAAAAAAATAAACGTGTGATATTCAAATTACTTTGTGCAAATTGATAATGCCCAACCTAGGCACACTATAAGTAATAGTTGGTCCTACCAGGCAACCGAAGTCTAGCCTCTTGGTACGTACGCTTGAGTTCTCTTGTAAATCTTTTTCTTATGGTGAGGCATTCCCTTCCTTAAGAAAATCCTAGGGACTAGCCTCTCCAATTGAGGTGAATTACACTAAATCTGTTCTTTATTTTGTACTACTTTTTATGATCTTCTTCATTACTTTATCTGTTTTTTCAGTCCCCTAATTTTCATACTGTTCGTTTGTTGTAATACTAAATTAAATACTTCTGGGCAAGAAATGATTGGCTGTGCAAAAATAACCCACAAAAAGTCATCTAAATTTTTCTTCAGAAAAAAATGCTGTCTCCTAATAATTGGATGTGAAGTTGTAATGCGAGTTAATGGCAATATCATTGTGTAATAAATTTCGTAGATGAACTTTAAAGCTTTTCACAATGCCCCCAATCAAGCAATAACAGGTATCCACCCATCCGTACACTTTCTTTATTGTTTTCATTTGCCGTTCCCTTGTTGAACGAATTTGTCATAGGACATTAGTTTGACGGTGCGATCTGCCATATGCGAGTGTCCTAGAATGTGCTTTGGAGGGTGCATTAAATTGAAATAAATATACACATATGTATGGCATCCTGCTTTCATAAGATTCGCATGTGGACGTTTCCAAGCAAACGAATTTAGTAGCACGGCCCCAGTTGCAATGAATGTTTGTAAATGCTATTTTCCCTCTAAAGCAAAGAAGTATATCGTTAGTTTAAACTGTTAGGTCGAATTAAAAAGACTGAAACAATTTAAATTCTATAAGAATAAATATCGTAGTAAACTTAATTTGAACTGAAATTTTTTTCGGTTCAACCATTATAATTTCTAGATCAAATTAGCTACAAGATCGCGTATAAGGGCACTTTAGTCATCTTCTAAACATGGAAAGGCAAACATTTAGATAAAAGAAAGAGATAATATTTACCAAGGACGAAACAAAAGAGCCAGGTGGGTCTTCATAGAGCTGTTAAAGAAACGATGAATTCATTTTTGCAAGCTTTTGGTTTTACATTTTTTTTATGGGATAAAAAAGGAGAAGAAAGTTGTGTTTTTTCAGTTAGTTTTGGAATTACAATATTAAAAGTATTTAAATGGATTAATATGGCCTTTTAATTTTGTAATAAGCAATAAAAATATGATAATGAAGTTTAGAATATCTTATTAAAATACGACACAAGTTTTAAAGTTTATAAAGAATTTTTCTTCAAAAGCCATTTGCTTACAGATACTCTTTTACAAAGTCAAGACTTTTTTTTACTGATTATTCAAATACCTCTAAAAGCAGCTTTATCATGAAAAAAAAAAAAAACTGAAATTCGTCCCCAGAACAAAGAAAACTACAAGGCTAACGTAACCTAAACTCTTAAATTAAAATCTGCATATGATGCATTTGGCATATTTTGTTATATTTAAATGTGCTGCTGAGACATAGCTTTCAAGCGTTATATACAATTATCATTTTGATTTCAACCAAAAAAATAATTATCATTTAGCTCTTATATTATTACAAGCAAGTTGTGATGCCATCAGTCGTTATCGTGTACTAGTTGTTGCTAACCGTCTGTTAGGTTCGATAATTTAAATTTTTTAAGCATTATATGTTTTTTTTAATGCAAACATTGTTTCATTATTACATGAATAATGACACCGTTAAGGGGTTTGCTAATATTTTATTTGCTACGCACTTTCTTTTTCCATTTGCTATAATATATCTAACCGTCTGTTAGGTTCGATAATTTAAATTTTTTAAGCATTATATCCTTTTTTTAATGCAAAACATTATTTCATTATTACATGAATAATGATACGGTTAAGGGGGTTTGCTAATAATTTATTTGCTACGAACTTTCTTTTTCCATTTGCTATAATATATCTAACCATCTTTTAGGTTCGATAATTTAAATTTTTTCTACGTTATTTCATTATTTTTAATGCAAACATTATTTCATTATTATGTGAATAATGACACCTTTCAGGGGTTTGCAAATAATTTATTTGCTACGAACTTTCTTTTTCCATTTGCTATATATATATATATGTATATATATATCTCTGTCTTTTCTTATAATTAATTATGAATGTGACCACTAATCTGTAAAAAGCACTAAACAAATCCCGAGTCCCACATTATTTAAAGAGAGAATGAGGAAACTAATGCATTTTTGGAGCTTTTTAAAGTAAACAGTAGATTTTAAAAATATTTATAATAAATAGCTGTAAAAAAATATCATCGGTAAAAAATTTGTCTACACATAGTAAATAAATAAGTAAAAAAATAATAGAGAAAATTTTCTATTTACAATAAATATTTTCAAAATCTATTATTTACTTTTGTAAGTTTTGAAAAAAATGCTATTTACTATAATTTTTCTTATTATTATTGTAATTATATTTAAATATGATGGTAATTCTCTTTTCAAAAAAAAAAAAATGATGATAACTAAACACAAATTTATAAAGACATTAGACAATGTCACTTAACAGGTTAATCATTTAAGGTGGAAGTCTAAGTGCTTGAAACATCATAAATCTTTGAACATAACCTGTCTTTTTTCTTGGATTAATTAAAAAAAAAAGAGATTATAATCTTTTTTTGAATTAATTTATATAATTGTATACCCTCTACTTTTAAATATTTCTTTGTTTGTCCCTTTATTTTTAAAAACTATAACGGATTTCGTTGAATTTTAATTATTTAATTTAATTTCATTCCTTGCCTACTTTATGAATAGAAAAAATTAGGTGAAACGATATAATTATGCTTAGACAATTTATGAAAAAAATACAGACTTAAAACCCTAAAATATCAAATTGATTAAATAGCGTGGGGTTTAAATACCCAGCCGAGGGCGCTGTGGTGCCAGGCAGCTTTCCCACGTCCAAAACCCTAGTGTAGGGTTTTGTCTTATGTATTTTTTCTGCCTTTTTCATTGTTTGTACCAATTTATCCAAATGAGTCGTGCAAGGACAAACCGGAGAGGATTACGCAAAGACACATGGAGATATTAAGTATTAAATAGATAAGAAATTTATTTAATTTTTATTATTTTGATTGGGTTGTAATTTAAATATCCGAGAAACCTGGTCAATATCTTTTTCACTTGCCAAATTGAATGCTTTAATTTTATGTTGATACATTACTAGAAACTTGAGATTATGCTACGCTCATTTAACAAAATTTTTTAACCATTGTGGTAAGGGGAGAAAAGCACAAGGAGTTTGCTTGAAAAGATGAAACTGTCATGGTAGGTAGCAGAGCCTTACACGATGGTTTTCAATAAAAAGCGTCAAGGTACACGATGGTTTTTACTTAAAACTTTCGTGTAAGATAGTACCTTCTACGACAAATTTTCATAAAATCCGTCATGAAAGGTGCATTAAACTCCCTAATCCAACTTGACAATCAGATACAAATCATGAACTCAGCTCTCAAACATAACTAGAACCTCCCAAAACTGTAGTCTTCATCCTTCTCCTCCTCCATTCTTCTTAATCTCCTTCATAATTGTAAGTTTTTAATTAGATATATTAATAGGTTTTGATTTTGTTGATTAGCTTTTTGGTTTGTGAATTTATGATTATGCTTAGTTATTTAGATATGTAGGGTATGATTAATTTGTGGATCAATTAGTATTATTGATAAATGTTTAGCGTTTTATAGATATGATTAATTATTTAGATATCATGGATATAATTAATTTGTTGATTTTTTTAGTATGATTAGTTTATGAGTATGATTAATTTGTGAAAATTGTTGATTTATGGATATTATTTGTTATTTGAATATGATGGGTATGTATAATTTATGAACATTTGAGTATGATTAGCTATATTGAAATTGATAGGTATGAATAATTTGTGAATTTATGGTATGATTTATATATGGTAGATTAATTAATTTGTGAAATTATTTGTAATTGAATTGCATATATATTTTGATTTAGGACTTGCAAAATAGATAAGAAATAGATGTGAGATTTTGATTGACTAGAGAATATGTAAATAGTGTAGAAGAATTTTTGGATTTTGTCAAAACTCATGCCCAAGATGATAAAATTTGATGCCCATGTGTTCAATGTGGAAACCATGGATTTCATTCAATTCAAAATGTTAGAGGATATTTATTTCAAAATGGGATTATAAGTAGTTACCAAATGTGACATTTTTATACCGAGTCTAAGTTCAATCCAACTTTAATACGTAAAGAAAAAGAACCTATCATGGAGGATAATATAGGTAATCACGACAATATGGTTTACATGATAAATAATTTAGAAGAACACTTTTTACACCATCTGGACTGTTGGAGACAATGATAAATGATGCCGAGACACCTGTATATGAGAGGTGTATCAATTTCACAAAATTATCCACTTTAGTTGGATTATGGAATTTGTATGCGTTGGTTAGGTGGTCAATGTAATGACCGGAAAAAATATTCATTAATAAAACATAATATTTAATTGGGTTTAATTAATGAATTTACTTTTAAAAATGTGAATTTTTGTAAAAATTGTAATTTTTGTAAAAATTATGATAAAGTAGGAATAAACGGCATTGATTGTAAATTATATGGCAAATGTGATGCAATGTTGGATATTGCCGAATACAGATTTTATGAGTTTAATTACTCAAAAATTTATAAATAATATCCATAAAATTAATTTTATATCACGATTAATTGTAAAATTGTGATATAAATAAGTGGGTGACTAGAATGTAAACAGAATATAGAAGTTATCCAAACCCAAATCAGGGGTAAAAAGGAGGCCGAAGCAGTATGAGTATACTGCTAAATGAAAATGCAGATATGAAAAACGTTATGATTGACCTCCAAAAGTAAACAAAAAGTAAGTTAAATATTTTTATACAGTCTAAGGATAGAAAGTATGCTGATTTGACCACGACAGTATAGAAAAAATACTGTGTGATGAAAAATTACACAGTATAAATTTTTAATTCCATAAAGTGGACATTTGCTTGAATTCTATTGGGCCAACAAGCCATGCAATGTGGCCCAATAAGATGAGGACACCTAGGGTAGTCTAATGGATGACCATGAGTCATCAAATGTGATAAGGAAGCATTGAATGCATGGTTTTCACAAAATTTCACTTCCTTTCTTTTGTTCCAAGCTCCGGCAGCCGTAACCAAGACCTCTAAAAAAATTTCTCAGCCCCGAAACTTTGCAAAAATACCCCTAAACAAGTTTTATAAGCAAGTACAAGGATTTCCCACAAGTTTTGAGGTAAAATCCTAAACTTTTAATGAGTTTTCAAGGGATTTTTCATGGGTAAAGGACAAGAAATTAATCCATGGTATTCTTGTATGGAAGGGAAGCTTAGGAGGGAGTCTAAAGGGAATTTGAAGGCTTGAAACCAAAAGGGTGTTATTTTGGTAAGTTTTAAGTTTTAAAGTTTGAAATTTTATGGATTTTATTTTGATTTTTATTCTTTCAAACCCATGAGGGGTTTTGAGCATGTATTTGATGGAATATCATGTATATGTGATGAATGGTAAGTTTAAGTTGTGAAACTTTGGTTTTTAGTGCAAACTGGTAATTTTTGAAAAAATACTATTTTTATAATTTTGATGTTTGACTTTGCAAAAGTGATGTTTGAGCATGAGAATGTGTTGATTAAGGCATGGAATGGTTTTTGCAGGGGTAGAATTGCAAGTTTGAAACAGATTTTTGTAAAAATGCCATAGGGACTAAATTGAAAGAAAAAGATTTCTCTCGACAGAATTGAAAAATAGCCAAAAACACCATTGTACAGTGAGATTTTGAGAAAAGTTAAAACACAAAAGTTGTAGATCTCGACGAAGCTGTTAGGCATTGTGGACGGTTCGTCAAAAAACTGAATCCTTTATGAGATTTTAATTTTTCAAGAATTTATGAAAATTGTGAAAAATTTTAAAAAGGGCAAAAACGTCATTTCTCAAACGATTTTGAATATGGTACTTTGAGAAAAAATGATCCTTGAGAAAAATAGGAAATTTTGATGCAAAGAAGTAAATTTTAGTCCCGGGGGTAAAATCATCAAAATTTTCAGTTTAGGGACTAAACCGCAAAGTTTAATGAAAATGGGGCATAATTGAGAAATAAAGAAATTTGACCCACTAGGGTGTTATTTTAGAATTAGTATGTGGTTATTTTCGTAAGAATAACGAAATCGAGCTCGGGTAGGTTAGTGGACCCGCAGAGGGCAAAATCGTCATTTTTACCCAAATAACCCGAACATCTTTGAAATGTTTTCAATGGGATAAGAAAACGACTAGAAAGGTTCCCGCCCTTCGTTAGAAACGATAGGGTAAAGTTAGATAGAAATAAGAAAGACCAGTGGTTTTTAGAGTTGTACATAGTAATGCAACTCAATTTATTAACTAACGAATGTTTCGTATCGAAACATAGTGAAATTTGGCTAATGGCTTTGTAATTGGCCAACAGGATCCTAGGAGTCTAGAAGAAGGAAAATCGAGGTTAAGTTGCCCGACATTTGCATCAAGTAAGTACCCATCCCACCTACAATATGAAATTGTAGGCTTAGAGTGTAAAATGTGTATGTGTATACTTGTGTGTATATCAAGGTGTATACTTGTATGTATGCAATGACATAAGTATTTATAAAAATGAAAGAGTATACTTGTGAGTATATGGAATATATATATACATATACCTGAGAGTATATAATGACATATACATGAGTGTATATGATAATCTGTACCATTATGTATATTTTATGTTAAGTACCTGTGAGTACATTATGCTATATATACCTATGCGTATATTAATGTATACCAGTGTGTATATTTTATGTTAAGTACCTGTGAGTACATTATGCTATATATACTTATGCGTATATTAATGTATACCAGTGTGTATATTTTATGTTAAGTACCTGTGAGTACATTATGCTATATATATACCTGTGCGTATATTAATGTATACTAGTGTGTATATTTTATGTTAAGTACCTGTGAGTACATTATGCTATATATATACCTATGCGTATATTAATGTATACCAGTGTGTGTATTTTATGTTAAGTACCTGTGAGTACATTATGTTATATATACCTATGCGTATATTAATGTATACTAGTGTGCATATTTTATGTTAAGTACCTGTGAGTACATTATGCTATATATATACCTATGCGTATATTAATGTATACCAGTGTGTATATTTTATGTTAAGTACATGTGAGTACATTATGCTATATACCTGTGCGTATATTAATGTGTACCAGTGTGTATATAAAGTATGTACCTATGTGTACTATATCGTACAAAAGCATTTATGTAGATTATGTTATGTATAACATGTAATCATCACTTCATGCATGGTATGATAACCATAATAAGTGAATTGATAAACGAATTACCAAAAGTTAAGAAAAGTGTCGTACCGACTCCTGACTCAAGGGGAGTTTAAGGATTACAGGATGGTCACGGTGCTACGTAGACCTAAGTGCGCAATGGTATGGACACTTGGGCCCTAGTTAAAGATAAGAAATGATAATGATAAAGAAGGATTATAAGAAAGCATAATGTGATCATGCATTTTATTGAATGTGCATGTGGGTTTATATGGGACTTACAGGGCATTAGCTCATTAATTTTTTCATGCTATAGGTATTCCGACGAAAAGGTCAGAATAAATCGTAATGATGAGCTGGCGGACGGATGATGTGTGTAGACTGGGTATGGTTTCCGTCACAGTATGTTTTCCGCTATAGTGTTTTAAAATATTTTGAAAGTAATGTTTGATAAGCTATATTGTAAAGGAAGGATGATTATGTAAACACAAGTATATGTTTGTATTTTAAAAGTTGTTAAACCAGTATATGTACAGTATTTGTATAAAAGAAAAAAAAAATTTCCTAAATTTTTGCCCTAAAGTAAGGAAGAAAGAGTTTTATCACAGCCCGAAAAGGCGGGTTGTGACAATCAAATTCTAGTTTCATAAATCTTTTAGAATTTAGAGGAAGGCTTCTACTAAAGGGTAATAAATTAACAAATAATATGTATGAGGCTAAGAAGACTTTGAGCACTTTGAGAATGGAGTATGAGAAAATTCATCCTTATGAAAATGATTGTGTTGTGTATAGGAATGAGTATGAGGATGGGAATTATTGCCCGGTTTATAAAAAGTTAAGGTGGAAGAAAAGAAAGGAGCCACAAAAGGTAAGAAATGAATACCGACGAAGGTATTATGGTACATTCCACTGGTATCACGTTTGAGGCATTTATTCGAAAACAAAAAGCATACCATGAATTTGATATGTCATCATGACAACCGAGTCGATGATCGTATGCTTAGACATTAGGCGGATTCACCACAATAGAACATTTTGAAGTTGATCCTTCTGAGTTTAGTGTGGATCCAAGAAATATAAATTTCACTTTATCGATGGATGGAATAAACCCACATGGTAACATAAGTAGTAGGGATAGTACTTGGCTCGTAATACATGTCAACTTCAATCTCTCTCCAAAAATATGCATGAAGCGGAAGTTCTTAATGTTGTCTTTGTAGATTTTGGGCCCTTACCAACTAGAGAATAACATTAATGTGTACTTGGCACAGTTAATCGATGACTTAAATAACTTGTGGGAAAATGGAATCGAAGTTCGAGATGCTTACTGAGAAGAGATGTTTACACTATGTGTAATGTTGAAATGGACAATAAATGACTTCCCTACGTATGGAAATTTATCCAGTTATTCAATAAAGAGTTCTATTAGTTGTCCTATTTGTATGAAGGAAACATCTCATAAACAGTTAAAAAATGGTAAGAAAACTGTTTTTCTTGGCCATAGAAGATGGTTGCTAAGAGATCGTTGTTACTGTAAACAAAAGAAAGCCTTTGATAGTAATATTGAAGAAAGATACCCTCCTTGGCCTTTGACAGGTTGACAAATATTTGAAATGGTAAAAGATATGAAAATGATACTCGAGAAGAGCAAGAAAGATAAAGACGAGCCGCCGATAGATAAACTTTGAAAAAAGATCAATCTTTTTCAAACTTCTATATTGAAAGACACTTTTTGTTTGTCATTGCCTAGATATTATGTATATTGAGGAAAACCGTTTGTGAATCAATAGTAAGCACATTGCTTGACATTTAGGGCAAGACTAAGGATAGTGAAAAAGCACGGTTGGATCTCATAGAGATAGAAATTAGGCCTAATCTTTTTCCCGAGAACCGCACTTACTTACCTCCAATGAAGCACATATTGTCAAGAAGAGAAAAGAGAAAGCTTTGTGAATGGCTTACATTGTTGAAAGTGCCAAACAACTATTCTTCAAACTTTAAAAAGTTAGTGTCAGTGAAGGATTTAAAACTTATTGACATGAAAATACATGATTGTTATGTGTTAATGCAATAATTTCTACCATTGCGTTGGGGGGAATCCTAACAAAGGATATGAGATTTGCAATTACTAAGTTGTGCCTATCCTTTAATTCAATATGCTCCAAGATAATTAATCCACTTAGGCTAGATTCACTATAATCGGAGTTGCACAAACTTTATGCATGCTTGAGAAGTATTGATAATTGGCATTTTTTGACATCATGATTGTGACACCCGTTATTCTCCTAACGGGTATTGAGGTAATTAAATTAATTTTTAGTGTATAAAAAAAATTGCTTCATTTAAATTTATTTTATAATATTTATTTTTATCTATTTTTAAGTTTTCTAAAATTCTCCTATATTTATTTAGTATGATTACTAAAAAGCCTTAGAACTTCTATTAAATCTCAAAAATGTCATATTGGCATTATGTGTGTTAAAGTCTTTAGATGAGACATAAGGATATCTTTTCCAACTACTCTTGACCCTCATTTTCTTTATTTCCTCCGTGACATGCTTCAACATGTCTCCTCTATAATTGTTTCCATCACTTCTCTTCAAAGACTTCATCTTTTCTTCCTTTCTCTTCCACGGTTCCCACACTCTTCTTCTCATTTCTTTGCTGAAGCAAAATACTTAGAGAACTTCTTCAAGGCAGCCATAAAAATCAGCCACCATCACCTCCATTTGAGCAAGAATTTCAGTCATACCGAACTAAAGGAACCTGTTTTGAAGCCATTTCAAGCTTCCAACTAACCATAATCCGAGGTTAGAATCTTATGAACAAATTTAGTCTTTCATTTATAAATTTTCTTTTATACTAAAGGATTATTCAAATTTGCGTTCTTAAACCTAAGTATATGTTTGTTGCTATTTTGGAGCATATGTATGAAGTCTAAGTGTATATGCCCTAGACAGAAAATTTATATTGTTAAACTTTATAATACCTCTATGGGCAGTGGTTATTTCTTGAAATTCTAAGATTAAATTAAAATAAATTTTATGAATGTAGTTGTATGTTGTGCTTTAGTTTTAATTGTCCTTATGCACGCCTTAGGATCAAGGGAGTATGGAGCTAACGTTAATTGATTCCAGGATTAAGAGACTGTTGATAAGCTTAAAAGGTAGGGATTCTATTACTCATCTTTTGTGAGGTTTTTATAGAATTAAAATTGATTGTTTTGCCGCAATATATATATATCTATGTTGAACTGATATTATATGATTATCACATATGAAACTATGACATGGACTCGTCTTGTATTGTACGGCGAGGAACATAATGAATTGACACATGTTATAAATTGAGAAGCATGGTTAGGAAAACTAACTCTATTGATAATGATTCAATATAGAGAAATTGTGAGACATGAAGAGGGCGACGGTTACGTCCTTGGGCATGAATACCCAAAAAGGTAAAATAGGGGGAAGGTGATGACGCTTCCTTGGGTTGAAAGTCCCAGAACACACTGTACAGGAATCGATTTGGTGAGGACTCGGGGCTTGATGTCCCCTCATCGGAACACCCTTGGAATGTTTATAGGGTGATCAAGTGCGCCCATTTGGGTTTCGATGAGTTGAGTGATACTCAATTTAACATGGATACCTAGGAACAATGATGATTGTTAATATTTGTATAAATGTGTAATTATGACACTTGGTAATGATTAACTACGGTATCTATAAGATGTGATCATAATAAACCTCATAATCTGGAATATGATGTAACTTACTAACCATGCAGATTTTAATGTGGTAATGATAAAAACCTGAAGGTGAGTAATGGCTTTCTCTACTGAGCATAGTGTTGCTCATTCCCTTATGTTTATATCTTTTCAGGACTCACTAAGTGTGAGGTGGCTACGAGAAATATAGTTGAGGAAGTGATGTAACTATATTACATTGGGACTGCTTCAATCGTTGAGAATGTTCTTCATGATAATGTAAGCATCAATTGTTACTTCTGTGACTGTATTATAATGTGTTGAGGGTTAAAATGATGATGACAACAGTTTATATTATTAAATTTAAGGTGCTACATTAAAACTGTGGTTTATTTGTCGTTTATATTTTTATTTTTGAGTTGAGAGTTTTCATTTAAGTCCCGGGAAAATTTTATTTTTAAGGTTTTACTTTTATTATTTATTTTTATTTTATCTCATTAAAAACTGTTAACCCCCATATAGGGGCGTTACAGAATTTTTGGTATCAGAGCCTAGGTTCGGTTAACCTAGGGAGTGTAGCACCACTTTAAAAAAATATATTTTTGAGATGGTTTTGAAGCTGAATTTTCATTGTCATCATCAAAATGAACCTTCACATTGATTTATACAGTCTAGAAGGATGTAACATGGAAAGGCCATAGAATGAAAATATCAATAGTTATATGAGTACAATAATTTTATAGAAGGAAAGTATTAATAGTTATAAGGGAATGATAATTATATGAAATGAGTTTATAAGTAGAATGCTTATGAGAGATTCGTATAATATTTGGATCTCTAAGCATATTTAATTCGTATAAACGATGAGAAATTCGTGTAAATAAGAGGATTTAAAAGCCTTTTGTCTCGTGAAAAACAATAAGAAATATAAGGCTTGATTTATTGATTTTAAAGTTTGACATAGATATGCCAAATTTCTAGTAATTGATTCAAACCTAAGTAATGATTATGTGTGGATTCGATGGAGCACATAAGTGTCAATATCTTTTCTTAAAAGCTCTATTTATTTGAGGAATATGATATAAGTTGGGAATCATGGTATTGAATCTTGAGAGAGATAAATGTTAGACTTTTGGTCTGTTGAGACTGTGTAAAGTCTAGAATGCATGAATCTCAAAATTGGAATATTTCGTTACGTACATTGTATTTAAGTGTACCAGTGAATCTTTTGGTTACCTAAGGTTTTGTTATATGAGGAAATTATATATTGTATGAGTAGAATTGTGGGGATTCTAGATGTTCTTAAGTAGTAACATCAAGTGTCTTTGTTCGTTGATATGGTCTATGTTGAAAGACGTAAATCGTATTGATTTCAAGGTTAGTCGCATTCTAAACCCTTGGTAGTAATGATGATGAATCCATTGATAGATGTTAAGTATTATCAATAACATATGGGTGTATGCATTGTTCAATAAGGTTTTGATTAAAACAAAATTATTCGAGTTGCTGGAAGATTATGTTGTTATGAAATGATTTTAAATATCATTCAGGAAGATCCTTGTTGTCGTTAAATTAGATTTGTTGTTCATAGTTAACTTTATCTATAGTGGGCTTTGAATTGGGTTTGAGATTTATACAAATTGGTTTTCAATTTTATGTTTGTTATTTAACTCGTTCTAAATGTGTTAAGGCCCGAAACAACCTGACCATTTTCAACTTAGAACATTTGGGCCTAGTTCAAATCTTAAATCAGTTTGATTCACACTGTATCTCCCACGTGGTCTCTATACGTGTCATATACAGTGGTTTAATTATTGTTTACATATACGTTTACTGTGCGTAAGACCTTATTTCTCCGAGTTCACTTTTTCTCTCTTAATTTGTTATTTTTTCTCTAAATCGCAAATCCTCTTCTTTTTCATTAAAAATTCTTCTTTTCCTCTAAAAGAAGAAGGAATTCTAGGATTCTGCAATTTACTATCTTAATTTTTCCTTTCTATTTACTCTTCTTTCATCTCATCATGGACCCAAAGTACCAACACATGAGAAAGTATTTCCCATCACTCTCCCAAAAGATTCTCAGAAAGAAATATAAGGCTAGAATTACTCGGTTGTGGATTCTTATGCGTTTTGGTATCCCTTGTGATGTGAGAATGTTAATAGAGGGGAAAATCCGTCCGGGTGACTTTAGTCAAGATGTCGGTTTACCAGGAACGGGTACCAGTCGTAGTGCAATGAAAAGAAGAGCTCGTGCCATCGTGGTCACTTGTAACAAATGTGGAAGACAAAATTGTAACGGTAAATGTACTTCACCTGGTTATATGTCTACGAATAGAGAGGATAAAATAAGGTTTTGTAGGGATGGACTTTCAAAGGAGAACTTGGATAGCATCCATCCTCCTCTCCACGGTCACCCTAGTGGATATGTTCAAGGAGCTATTTTTAAACTCTGGCCTAAATTTTATACAGAAAGACAACGCCTCAGGAATATGGTATTTCTAGATCCTGTTTGCCAAGCCATAAGAAAACTGGATGGGGAATAAGTCATCGCTCTATAAAGGTTATTTAGTCTTTACTTATTTGAAGCAGTTTTAGCTGATGTTCAACAGTTTGTGTTTTTCTTTTACTCAGAATATTTGCTTTTGTGTTTGAAATAATTGTGATTATTAGATTGATACAGTAAGTGTTAATATCTTATTTAATTTATGATTTTCTTAAATATATATATAATAAAATATATTATCTTATCAGACACGTCACATACGGTACAGTAATATGTTTGAATTTTGAAAAGCTTATCCAGATATTTCAAGATTTGTGTCTCAAATTTCAAAAGTTCTACAGTATTTGTCGTTTATATTAAATTTCTAGACTTGGTGTATATTTGTCAAAAAGTCTACAGTTGTGTCATGAGGGTCTTCTGTCAAATTGTTCTCAATTGTCAAAAGTTATACAATTAGAGTCTAATCTTTTTCAAAAAGTGAATCAGATTTTCTGTAAACTATCAATCACCTTATCTTACTTTCTTATCCGCACAAGATTTTGTTTAAATCTTTGGATTACCTTTTCATTACCTACTCGTCTATCTCTTTAGCCCTTTTTGTGTATTTCTCATCTTTAAAAACTCATGTAGAACCCGAAGTCTAAGTGGAGCAGACATTAAGCAACCACTTCTATAAACCAAATATGTCTACCTCCCAGTCCACGAAGAAAATAAAGAATGTCTGTGTCTTTTGTGGTTCCAGCCTTGGAAAAGATAAAGCTTATTTAGAAGCTGCAAATCACTTAGGGCAAGTCCTAGCACGCAAGAAGATTAACATAATCTATGGGGGTGGTAGTATAAAAATGATGGTAAATATGGCACTAGCAGCTAGGTCTAGTGACGCTACTGATGTAAGAATTTGGCCTCATATTCCAGTTGAAGGAAACCTTTGTAAGGAAGCCATAGGTAAGGGAGAAGGAGTCAGGAGTATCCCTAAAAATTTTAAAGACATAATCTATAATTCTGATGCTTTTATAGCATTACCTGGTGGTCTAGGTACTCTTGAGGAAATATTTATAGTTGCTTGTGGGCAATTGTTGGGCTTTTATTCCAAACCTTTGGGACTGCTGAACGTAAAGGGTTTTTATGACGGTCTTTTGAAATTTCTAGATTACGCTGTGGAAGAAAACATCACTACAGAATCAGAGAGACAAATCTTTGTCACTGCTTCAACAGCTGAGGAATTGATAGATAAAATGCAAATCATACATCCAGAATCCGACACTGCAACATCCAAGCTTGAATGGGAAAGGGAAAGCCGGGAGCGGCCAATTGATTTGAATCTCCATCTGTAATCTTTTTGTTTTATCTTTGGCATGTAGGCATGTGTGTCCGTATTTCGTGTGTTACGAATAACCGTTTGCCTTGTATTTTGTGTTTCTTGTGGTACGTTGTTGTTCAATCTTTTAGATTCATTGAGCCTAATGCCGGGATGGCTGGATACGGAGTACTTGATGCTCTCGAAACGCATCCTTCTTAAGGTCCGATCTTTTGTTTATCGATGTTTTTGTATCCTATAAGCATGCATGATATGGATAGCTGGTATACGGAGTGCCTTGTACTCTCGAAATGTATCCGTATCATGTTTGTAATGTGTAATATTCTGTTAATATTATGTGGAAGTACCAGAGTCAGTTATGGGGATATTCCATATGAAATATGAGTATATTATTTGGGTTGAATGTTTGTGTCATGAGGATAGCTGTTTAATGAAAAATATGTCGGGTTTGTCTGCAACTCTGAGATTCCGTTTAATATCTCTATGAATAAGTTTAATGTATGGTTTTGAATATAAGTGTTTGTGATATATGTTTTATGATTATGTTTTAGTTTATTAGTTGAGGTATGAAATCAAATATATTTGACTTTTCCTTACTCAAAAAGGAAAAGGAACCTAAAGATGAAGTATATAAAATTTCTCTGGCAATCTCCTTAAATGTGATTGTAAATCACAGTCCATGGACAATGAAGGACTGGAATCATGGTATGGTCAATATGTATGCCTGATCAGATTCTTAGACTATTATACGGTGTTATAAGTTGAAACTTGTCAGAAATACTCTTATTGAGGGATTTAGGAGTAAGATTTATTATGCAAGTAAATAAGTGGAAATACGATAACTTAAATTTGGAGGACAAACAACATTAACGGTTTAGACTCAGAATTGGAATCATAGTGGAATCATAATTTTTACTAGTATTGCTAGAATTGAAATTTCGAGGACGAAATTTCTTTAAGGGGGGGTAGAGCTGTGACACCCGTTATTCTCCTAACGGGTATTGAGGTAATTAAATTAATTTTTAGTGTATAAAAAAAATTGCTTCATTTAAATTTATTTTATAATATTTATTTTTATCTATTTTTAAGTTTTCTAAAATTCTCCTATATTTATTTAGTATGATTACTAAAAAGCCTTAGAACTTCTATTAAATCTCAAAAATGTCATATTGGCATTATGTGTGTTAAAGTCTTTAGATGAGACATAAGGATATCTTTTCCAACTACTCTTGACCCTCATTTTCTTTATTTCCTCCGTGACATGCTTCAACATGTCTCCTCTATAATTGTTTCCATCACTTCTCTTCAAAGACTTCATCTTTTCTTCCTTTCTCTTCCACGGTTCCCACACTCTTCTTCTCATTTCTTTGCTGAAGCAAAATACTTAGAGAACTTCTTCAAGGCAGCCATAAAAATCAGCCACCATCACCTCCATTTGAGCAAGAATTTCAGTCATACCGAACTAAAGGAACCTGTTTTGAAGCCATTTCAAGCTTCCAACTAACCATAATCCGAGGTTAGAATCTTATGAACAAATTTAGTCTTTCATTTATAAATTTTCTTTTATACTAAAGGATTATTCAAATTTGCGTTCTTAAACCTAAGTATATGTTTGTTGCTATTTTGGAGCATATGTATGAAGTCTAAGTGTATATGCCCTAGACAGAAAATTTATATTGTTAAACTTTATAATACCTCTATGGGCAGTGGTTATTTCTTGAAATTCTAAGATTAAATTAAAATAAATTTTATGAATGTAGTTGTATGTTGTGCTTTAGTTTTAATTGTCCTTATGCACGCCTTAGGATCAAGGGAGTATGGAGCTAACGTTAATTGATTCCAGGATTAAGAGACTGTTGATAAGCTTAAAAGGTAGGGATTCTATTACTCATCTTTTGTGAGGTTTTTATAGAATTAAAATTGATTGTTTTGCCGCAATATATATATATATCTATGTTGAACTGATATTATATGATTATCACATATGAAACTATGACATGGACTCGTCTTGTATTGTACGGCGAGGAACATAATGAATTGACACATGTTATAAATTGAGAAGCATGGTTAGGAAAACTAACTCTATTGATAATGATTCAATATAGAGAAATTGTGAGACATGAAGAGGGCGACGGTTACGTCCTTGGGCATGAATACCCAAAAAGGTAAAATAGGGGGAAGGTGATGACGCTTCCTTGGGTTGAAAGTCCCAGAACACACTGTACAGGAATCGATTTGGTGAGGACTCGGGGCTTGATGTCCCCTCATCGGAACACCCTTGGAATGTTTATAGGGTGATCAAGTGCGCCCATTTGGGTTTCGATGAGTTGAGTGATACTCAATTTAACATGGATACCTAGGAACAATGATGATTGTTAATATTTGTATAAATGTGTAATTATGACACTTGGTAATGATTAACTACGGTATCTATAAGATGTGATCATAATAAACCTCATAATCTGGAATATGATGTAACTTACTAACCATGCAGATTTTAATGTGGTAATGATAAAAACCTGAAGGTGAGTAATGGCTTTCTCTACTGAGCATAGTGTTGCTCATTCCCTTATGTTTATATCTTTTCAGGACTCACTAAGTGTGAGGTGGCTACGAGAAATATAGTTGAGGAAGTGATGTAACTATATTACATTGGGACTGCTTCAATCGTTGAGAATGTTCTTCATGATAATGTAAGCATCAATTGTTACTTCTGTGACTGTATTATAATGTGTTGAGGGTTAAAATGATGATGACAACAGTTTATATTATTAAATTTAAGGTGCTACATTAAAACTGTGGTTTATTTGTCGTTTATATTTTTATTTTTGAGTTGAGAGTTTTCATTTAAGTCCCGGGAAAATTTTATTTTTAAGGTTTTACTTTTATTATTTATTTTTATTTTATCTCATTAAAAACTGTTAACCCCCATATAGGGGCGTTACAATGATTCATCTAATGGTTCACTTAATACGCGAAGTTAAGTTATGCAGATGGGTATACTTGAGATGGATGTACCTTTTTGAAAGGCATATAAAGGTTTTGAAAGGTTATGTGAAGAACCGAAATAGGCCAGAGGATGTATTGTAGAGAGTTACACAGCGGAGGAATTAATTGACTTTTGCTCCGAATACTTGTCCAATTCAAAAGCAATTGGGCTGCCAAAGACATTAAACATTGATCCTAGAGGACTATCTATTAGCAATCCTTTCTTGGTAAATCGAGGGGAGTGGGAGCAAGCTTGTCTTTTTGTCTTGCATAATGCTAATGAAGTGGAGCGTTTTATTAAGGTTCACATGAAGGAATTAAAAAAGGCAAACCTAAAAAGAGCAAGAAATAAGTAGTGGTTATAAGATGAACACAACCAGACCATTTGGGAGTAGATTAGAGCACACATCTATGCCAAGTGCTCTACATCACAAGATAAAAGCCTAGCTAAAGGACCGTCGTCGGTAGTTACAAGGTATACATCATATTCCATAAATGGTTACATTTTCTACAATTGTGAAAGAGATGAGAAATATCCCGCCCAAAATAACGATGTAACTCTTCATGCCGAGGCTATGTATATTTCTTCCACCAAGGACAATAATCTGGTATGTGGGTCCACGAAATATTTTGGTTTTATTCAAGATATTTAAGAACTTGATTATGGGGGATTACGCATGGTACCTTTTTCAATACAAGTGGGCTAAAAATAACTATGTTAAGACTAATAATGACGGCATTATAGTGGCTGACTTTAGGAGATTGGGATACAAAAACGAGTCCTTCATTATGGCATCACAAGCAATCCAAGATTTTATACAATAGATCCTGAAGATTTAAAGTTGTCCCTAATCATTTGGATGAAGCCAAGAGTAATTATTAATGGTGAAGAAGTTGTCGAGGATTGCACGGACATCCTCTCATTCACAAAGGCATTGCTATCGGTTGAAGAGATTGATGACGTTGACAATGATATTTCCCACTTGCTTTTGTGAAGAAGTGGAATGGACATGTGTTGAACAACCCAATAAAAAAAGTTAAAAATAAGCATTTATAAACAAATTTAAGTCAATTTTATTTCAATGTAAGCTTTTCTTATTTTTTAAGCTGAGAGATGTATTTATATTAATTATTTTTGTGATAAAAACAACAAAAAGTAAAAACTCTCGGCCATTGGATGTATAACACCTAGGCTGGCCACATAGGCAGATGAGAAAAATGGTTTGAAGTATGGTGGTTTTGATCAATTTTTCACGATGGTTTTTGGAGAACCATTGTGAATATAGCCTTACACAACTGTTTTCCACAGAAACTGTAATGAAAGATGTGCCTTATACTATGGTTTCTCTAGAAAACTGTTGTGTAATGTGGGGCTAAAACGATGTAGTTTTAGCCATCCACTCCAATTTAAGCCCTCATTAGACTGTCCCCTCCTTAATATTTTGAAATTTTAGACCCCCTCTCTCTCACTTTGCCTTCGCAACACTGTTGCTACCGTTGCTGTCGACCCAGTTCACCGTCGACCAACCCCGCGCCACGTCCCTTCCCACCGTCGACCCAAACCTACAAGTAAGCCGCCACCATCGTCGTCTCTCTCTCTCTTGCCTCTTCTACTCCCTCGAGTCCACCATCAACCAACCCTATGCCTCGTCTCTTCCCACCGTCGACCCAAACCTTTGAGCAAGCCGCTGCTGTCGTTGTCTCCCTCTTTCTCTCTCTCCTGCCTCTTCTACTCCCTTGAGTCTTCCGTCGACCAACCTCGTGCCACGTACCTTCCCACTGCCGACCCAAACCCACGAGCAAGCTGCCGTCGTTGCCATCTCCCTCTCTTTTTCTCTCTTTCTCTTGCCAATTTTTATCCTTCAAGTTCAACGACCCAATGTCGTGCCACATCTCTTGCCGTCATTGTCGAGGCTGCCCCCTTGTGAGCCAGCCATCATTGACCCAACCCCACTAGAGCACTTTGATAATAGTGTCAAATTTTTTTTTTAATTTTTAGTTATATAGTTTTATTTAGTATTTAGTATTTATTAGTTTTTAGTTAAATAGTTGGTTAGTTCTTATATACTATTTATTAGTTTTAAGTTAAATTTTTGTTGAAATGTGTTTGTTAGTTTTGTTAGTTTTAATTTTAATTAGTTTTAGTGTTATTGGTAGTTCTAAACTTAGTATTATTTAGCTTTAGTTGCAAGAGTTTTGTTGCTAGTTCTAAACTTAGTGTTATTTTATTGTTAGTTCTAAACTTAGTTTTACTTCTATACTTACTTTTGTATTTGGTGTTTGAATAAACTTTGAACATCATTTTGCATTTTGGTATTGATGTGTTGCCCACGACAAGTTTGATAAAAAGCCTTTATGACCATCACTAGCAATTAGTTTTGTAACTTAGTTTTGTTAGTTTTAGCTGTTTTTGTTATTTTAGTGTTCTTTAGGTTTAGTTTTTGTTACGTTAATTAGTTTTATTTTTGTTATTATTGTTAATTCTATTAATTTGTTATATTAATTAAATCTATTAGTTATTACTTTGTTTTATTCACCATCAGTAGTAATTTAGTTTATGTTTTGTTTTAAAATTAAATCTATTAATTTGCTTGATTAGTTTATATCAATTTATGTGTTTGCCTTTTGATGAGGATTTGGTTTAGATTAGGAAAAAAAATGTCATAAGAGAGTGACAATGAGGAGTATAATGAAGGGTATGAGGAGTATACGCCATCTTCCTCTCAATGTAGCAAGGGAAAACAAGTGAGCAAACCCTCAAAAAAAAAAAAAAAAACCAAATTCGATCCTAAAGTTGATTTTGAGTGGAGAGTTACTTTAATGAAAAGAGTTCATAAGATGAAAAAAAGGGGATTAAGAACAAAAGTGACCTTTGATGCAAAAGGCCAATCAAAAGGCAGAATCGAAAGTTAATTAAGTAGTTGGATTGAAGTTCTTAATCGGGAAGTACAAAGGTTTCACAGTTGAGAAGTGATATAAGAAAAAAGCTATGAAGATTTGTAGTAAATTAGTAAAAGGGTTTAAATTTGACCTCTACGTCACTTTTGTAAAGCCTAATCTTTTCGTTTTGGATAACAATGACGATGTATTTAAGCGGCCTCCTATAGTAGTACGCTACTACCTCTCTGTAACCAAGGAAGATTGGGAAGTATTTGTTAAGTGTCAGCGTTCCGTCGAATTCCAGCTTCTATCGGCAAACGCAAGAAAAATAAGAGCACAAAATGAATACGGCTCTATAGTTGGTACGTTATTATCTTGCTTCTATTACATATATCAATGATTCTACCATTAATATGTTACTAACATAGAAAAATACAGTTAGCTGAGACGGGTGTATGACCATTACGAGAGGAGTTGTAGGTAAAATCATATCAAGGTCCTAATGGACAATTTAAAAATCCAAAATGTGCAGAAGTTGGACAATTGATTGTAAGTTTATTGAACTTAAATTCTTAATTTATAATTTTACAACTTTTGAAACATATTAAGAACAACTTGATTTGTTATTATGTTACAAGATGTATACAAGGAGCAACAAACCCTAAGGACCTTCAAGTCCGTAGGTAACGATGATATACTGATGAGGCCACTAGGAAAACTAAGATATTCAGGACGTGTTTGTGGTCAATCTAAGCATGTGAAGTAGCCTCAATACTTAGACCTTCGACCAACTTCAAAATTCGATTCCTAAATGTCAAAGATACAACAAGAAATTTCAAACTGTAGGGTCTTGTGACCAAATTTCTTTCCCAAGGAGGTGTCAAACCATCAGATGAGACTGTTTCACAACACAACAGCTTCAACATTAACTGCTACCCTCTTGACAAAGAAGTAAAAGCTCTAGAAGCTCCAAGAGGACCATTATCACCTCATCGGTAAGAGTCCAAACAACATTAAGAATGCAAATTCTTTATTGATGATAGAATGAATGGTGGTGTACATTTGTTGCACTTGGAAAGGCATGGATGGAGAGTTTTTTAACTGATATAGTCCATGGAAACCTTTAGGAGATAAAAACATTGGCATTAACATGATTACCCCTAAAGTCAGAATGGTTAAATTACCTATTTTGACAATTGAAGCAACAACTGTGGATGAAGCCATCAAAAGCTTTGTTGCATGGCAAAAAAGGCTAATTGAAGCCGTTGCAATGAGAAAGACAAGTCAAATGCTAGCCACATTCCTCAAGATGTTGAGGGAAAGAAACGCCCAAAAAAAAAGATGCTAGAAAAGCAAGAGAGTCAGAATTTGAGGTAGAACAATATCGAGCAGTTGAAAAACAACCCGTTACAAATGAGCCCCTACTTTTATTTATCTTCTCTTTAGTTCCTGTAAAATTTATGCAATTGGCTTTGTACGCACATGCTTTCATGCAAGATGGATTTGTGGTTCAGTACCCGATACCTAGAAGAATCACTAGTAATGAAATGCCTATCTATGTGGAGTATGAAGACATGTACTGCTTCCTCACCTTTGATAAAATCAGGGCGAACTGTATAATAGTATTCCTTAGGTAATAGCTCTATCCTTAATTCTTATTTTTTTAAATCTAAGTAGACTTGTAAGATGTGTTCAAATAAATTAGTATATTGTTTACATTGTAGTTTTTTGGCAAAATATTGTGAATGTCAAGGCAAGGCTTATAATTTCAGCTTCACATCCTTAGCCCTTTGTCTCAAGTATTGCAAGAGACCTACATAGTGATCTTAGATAGCGCCCCATGTCACTTTTCAACCTTTTAGCTCAAGGACCGAAAGGGAAAGTATTCTTTATGCCATACAATGTTGGAGAAGATTGGATATTGGCACTTGTTTTACCATGGGAGGACCAAATATTTTAGTTTGATCCCCTCGGACACCAACCATGTGATGATTTCGTATCATTCACAAGATTATGAGTATCAATTTTTCTCATAAAGTACGGTTTAATAAGTTTTATATAATTGTGTTCATTAATTCATTTTAATCATGACACATTGTTAGGGTCCTTAACAATTACAAATTTCAACTGGGAAACAGTGTAACAACGCGAGTGAACAGAATGCTATATTTAGACCGTAAGTGTCTAAGTCAAGGAAGAAATATAGAATGCAGTTTTTTTTTTTTTTTAACATTACATGCAGGACATAATTAATTATGGTATATAAGGTCTATCAAAAAAGGAATTTTATACACATAAGGATATAAATGAGGTTAGAGTTGAATGGGTACAATTTGTAAGTAGGTGTCTTACATGTAGCTAAAGTAGATAAATGATTATGTAAATTAGATGAATGTAAACGATTTTGTAAATATTTTGTATTTTAATGTAAATATCTTATTTTACAACTAGAGCCTTATACTAATGGATAACACACAGGATTGGCCATCTTGTAGAAAACCAAAAATTTTGAATATTTTTTTGCCCAAAACCAATTTTTCATGACAGTTTCTAACACAAACCGTCATGGAAACACAACCTTATATGACAGTTTCTATGAAGAACCATCACGTAAGACATAAGAGATCCAATTTTTCACGACAGTTTTTAATAAAAACCATCGTGTAATGTTCAAATTCCACGATGGTTTTTCATAAAACCGCCTTGGAGGATACACGCCAAATGACCTTGATTGCTGCCTTAAGAGGCCTTCCATGACGGTAAAAAACCACCTAGAGAAGTCCAGATAATACCACAACAAAGGATTTCATGAAAGTTGTTTAAATGTCGTGAAAATTTTCCACAATGGTTTAAAATCGTCGTAGAAGGTCCAGTTCATAGCAGTGATAGTTTATTTTATGTCTATGCATAAATCATGCCATATTAGTTCTTGATAAGTACTTAATTTCATATATTATTCTGTCATTCTTTCTTAAGTTTTCTTTGTCAGTCTTCAAGTTTTCTTGTGTTTTTGTGTTTTGCAAGTATTTTGAGACAAGAGAATGAAAAGAAGGTGAAAAATATAGACTTAGGAATTTCACATAACATTGTTATTTTTGAACATTTGTATACGTCAGGCGCTGACACCACCAACGAGGAGGAGGATTCTGAACATTCTAAATAGACATCTGCACCAACAATGTCTGTGACAACACCCCATCTATTCCCTCACCTATGCAGATTGTTAAGAAAGTCACAACCAAAGCATCAGGTCGAAGAAGAAGTAAGTTGCATAGAAGGAGACCCCATTCCGTCGTTCCAACATGAAGAAATAGTCTGTCTTTTTTTTTTTTTTTGGTCTCTACTATCTGGACATTTATAAGCCTGATTTGTTATTTGTTTTGAATTGTCTATGTCTATGTCTATGTCGTGTTGGATTATTAGTCTTTATTATTTGTTTATGGGTCTGGTTTGCTAGTACTTTGTCCCTCTTTATTTCAAAAAAAAAAAAAAAATGAGAGCAACCTGGTATTTTTATTTTTGTTTGAATGTCGCACATGTGTTTTGTGCTTACAGGTTTCTTGTGCTAAAATGTATTTTGACAGGTGCAATTTGTATTTTGATAATAAGGATGCCAACGAGGAAATTGTTAGAAATTTCATTCCTATGTTTTAAATGTTGGCATATCATTTATCAACGTGTTTTTAATTGGAATTATTTTTATATTTTTGTGAGAGTTTTTTTGAGCTTAATTGTAATTTTTTAAATTAAGCGTATATTATTTTACGCTAATTTTGATTTTTGGGAAATCAATTTCTGGTTGGAATATTCGGATTTATTGTGAAAAATTATAATATGATTAAGTTTCCTATTTGGAGATTTATGACAACTTTTCTTAAATACGCAGGTCAATCATTCTGTCTTATGTGGACAAATTAATTTATTTATGATAAGTCCATAGTTCTCGTTTTGTCACTTTGGTTGATTGTTACATGCGAACACGTTGAGGCAGATATGGAAAGCTTATCTTTGTTGATCAAGCTTGTTAAATGAAGCTTTTTAAGGAAAGTTCAATCAACAAATTTAGAGTGAGTTGTTTTTGGAAATTTTTGCCTTGACACACTGGTAACAATTTTTTTTCTTCCCAAGTTTCCTCAAGTCTTAAAGTCAAAATTTTTTTAAAGAACCTCTCTCATACTGACTCACTTAATTTTGGGTTTGATTGATATTAATGTGAGCTATTTTTTGGAAGTATTATGTTGCTAATTTTGAATTTATTAGATGAAAATTAAAGAATATTCAAGTTTCTTTCTTTCGTTTTAGGTGGTGTGCATTCTTGTATTTAGCTCATTTGTCTCAACAAAACTGTGTTGGACAGCCCACATCCGTGGAGACAGTCAGAGTCAACTGCAGAAATTAATGGCAAATTCGAGGAATTGGAGGATGCATATTGGGATTAATGGCAACGGCTTTAAAGCCATTTTTGAATAGTTGGAATGAAGATAACCTGTACTGTAAATAAGCCCCTAGAATAAAGGAGTCTCTTGAAGACACTTTTGTATTTTCACTGCATTGTGAGTGTTTTCACTGTAAGCTTTAAGCGTGAGAAACAAACAAGAGAATTCTTGGACTTAACCATCGTCTCTCAAACCTTATAAAAATCGATCTAGATTGGTCATTCACTAGGAGTGGATTAGTGTAACGTCCCGAAATTTATTTAATATTAATGTAATGTAAATGATGAATTAGTGTGCCATAATTAAAGTTTTAATTTTAATTAGATTATTTGGTTGGATTTTTAGTTTTTGGTTGTTTTGTTAAATTGATGTGTTCAAAAGATTCCTTGTTGATTTAAAATGATGTTTTGAGTTTTAAAACACAACAATTTGTAAAATGTTAAAAATACTCTGTTTTACAAAACCGTGGGCGGCACATGGTTTTCGCACAGTAAAACCGCCCACCGATTTTCTCTATTTATTTCTCTCCTCTCTCTCTCTCTTCACTCTCACGGGCTCTCTCTCTCTCTTCACTCTCACGGGCTCTCTCTCTCTCTTCCCTCTCTCTCACTCGGCAGCCCCTCTCTCTCTCTCAATCTCTCTCAAATTTTTGATTTCCATTCGAATCCAAGCTTCGGAACAGCAAGGAGGAAGCTCGGGGACGTGATTCGGCGACCGAGAACGCGGATTGAAGCTTCGATTCGAGGTTAGATTCGAAATTTCTAAACTTTTTCAAAATTTTCAATTTTGTGTGTTTTTGAAATCTAAGTTTGTTTTAGCTTAGAAAACCGTGGATTTGTGTTAAATGAGCTTAGAACAACTAGAATCTAAACCTAGATTGAAGAAAAACGGATTGAATCTAAGATTTTTCATTTTTCTCCTAATTTTCTCATTTTCGGATTTTTGAAGATTTTGAGTTCAAATGTTGTTTAAATGATTCCAAACATGTTTTAGAATGTTTTTCTATCAACTATAGTTATTTTTCATGCCTGGGAATTGAGAAATACAGGTTGGAATTCAGATTTGGATTTTGGGGATCGAGAAACCCGTGGCTGGGATTTCTGGATTTTCCCAGTTCGGCAGGCCGAAGTTCATGTTCGGCAGGCCGGAGTGATGATCGGCAAGCCGGTGTTCTTCCGACCGGCAGGCCAAATCTGGGGAAATGTTCGGCAGGCCGAACCTCGTTTCCGGCAGGCCGAACTGTGCAGTTCGGCAGGCCGAAGCAGGGCGTCCGGCAGGCCGACCGAGGCATGGAAAATTTTGTGATTTTTACCCGATTTCACTGTTTTGAACCCTAATTTAAATCCCAACCTTATAGGATGATTTTAATGATACAAATGGCACACTAGGACATCATGAAATGATTTAGTAACATAGAATGTCTCGAACTAGATATTGATTGACTTAGTTTGTATCTAGGATCGTTCGTGGTTCCGTGGAGCTAACGTATAGCGGACCGGGATTACGGTGTGGGGTACCGGCACGAGTACTGAGGTAGGACTTCTATCCTATTTCTTTGGTAGCCTGGTTTTGAAAGGATTTGGCTTTGAAAATGATTTCTATCAAAATGTTTTCAACGGTTGTTTGAAAATGATTTTACCGGTTATATTTTTATATACCGTGACATGAAATGAATTTCATAATGAATGTAATTGACAACACTCGGTAAATGGGTTTTGAATGATAATGATAATAACCACATGGGCATGATGCCATATCAGAGATCGGGTCGTGATCGACCTTGGGGGCAGGTCCCGAAACCCAGCTGGGCCACTACGGTGGTGATATCATGGTTTGCCTAGGTAAAAGTAAACTGGTGTTTTGATTTGACGAGTAGACTGTTCTGTGTCAGAACGGTTCTACTCAATTTATTTATTTATTTATTCAAATTTCTTTCTGTATAACTCCTGATAATGCTATGTTTCTTTGCATTAAATTATTTTATAAAACTTAGTCCTACTGAGCCTTTCGCTCACGTTTTATCTGTTTTAAATTCCCCCCTCTAGGTGGTTTCCCATTTAGGTTTGGAGAAGATTCTTCGGACCGAACTCAGGAGCAATAGGAAAATTTATTTGCAATCTGTATTTATTAATCAAGGCATGTAAGACTTAACTCTATTTGTACTTGGACTGTAATTGTATTTATGATATTGTCAGAACCATGTATGTGCACAAGTTGTGGGTTGTGGAACCCATATTCGCGGTTTTTATTCAATTATTGTTATTTGTTTAATGATTTTAAATTCTTTAACAAATGTGGTGGAAAAATCTCTTTATTTCTTGCTTGATTGGATTTTTAAACCCTTAATTTCAATTAAATTCTCTTTTAATTAATCTAAATATTCCGCCACGTCACCTCCCGTACTCCGGGGCGTGACAGAATGGTATCAGAGCTCAAGGTTATGAACCTTGGGAATTGTGCACACATAGGTTTGACAATGAAATACCTCTGACAGTCCAAATTTTGTTTTCAGAAGTGAGAGAATGGCACCTAGACGTCGTTCGACAGCTGACGCCGAGTTCGGAAATGATGAGGGCCTGATGAGGTCTATGATCGCGGCTTTCCGGCAGATGGCAGCCAGGACTAGACCGGAAGACTCCAGTGTTGGTAGTCGGCATGCTTTCTTTAAGGAATTTCGGCGGGCGTCTATTCCGACTTTTGATGGCAATGGGGATCCGCAGTTAGCTGAGTATTGGTTGGATTCGATCTTGAAGCATCTTGATACCCTTGGTGTGCCTGAGGAGTATCGTGTGGAATTCGCGGCGTATAAGCTCGAGGGTGGCGCTAACACCTGGTGGAAACAAACTAAGCGTCTGGAGCGCGGTGGCGATATCGGTTGGGACAAGTTCGAGGAGCTGTTCTATGATCGGTATTTTCCGCAGGGGTATAGAGATCAGAAGGCAGCTGAGTTTTATAGATTGCAGCAGGGTGATATGTCAGTTCGGGAGTACGAGGCAAAGTTTAGCGAGTTGGCTAGGTTTGCTCCATCAGCTGTGGCATCGGAGCGCGAGAAATGCATCAAGTTCCAGGAAGGACTCAAGGCTCCTATTCGGCGGCAGTTGGTTGCTCTACGGCTTAGAAGTTTCGGAGAGCTTGTGTCGTCGGCGATCTCCGTGGAGAATGATTACGTGCAGTATTGTGAGGACCGAGCCAAGGCTTCAGGAGGACCGCAGAGGAGTGGCAGGAAGAGCATCAGTAGTCGTCCAGCTCCGGGGAAAGGCAAGCAAGGCGGTGCGACCAGTGGCAGTAGCAGTTCGTCTGGCAGCGGGCGCAGCAATCCCTACAGCTTTCATTGTCATTTCTGTCAGCAGCCCGGACACATCAAGAGGAATTGCCCGATCAGGAGTGCTCGTCTTGGATCGCAGACCGGGGAGGATGCCAGTCGTTCATCTCAGCCTCAGCCTCAGACCCTACCTCCGCCTCCGCAGTACCCGCAGTTGCAGTATCCGCAGTTTTCTCCTCAGCAATTCTCATATCCGGCACGGGGACAGCAGCCGCAGTATTTTCAGCGCAGTGTTCCTCAGTATAGAGCTCCGAGTACAGGTAGTGTGCAGTCATCTCCATCTCAGCAGCATCGGCCGAGTAATGCAGGACCCAGCAATGTCGGTAGAGGAAAAAGGAAGGCGCCAGTGCAGGTTCATGCAATGGCATCTGGAGGGTCAGATTCTCAGATTGGTAACGCGGTTGTCGATGGTATGGTTTTGGTTTCTAGATCTTTAGCTCGTGTTTTATTTGATATTGGTGCCTCTCATTCTCTCATTTCGAGTTCCTTTGTACATGCCTTGGGATTAGAAGTAGAAGAGTTTAATAAACCCCTAGTTATAACTTCTCCCTTGGGGCGGGTGTGTGTGAATTGTATGTGTAAATCTTGTAAAATAAAGATTGGGGATGAGATTTTGAAAAGTGATTTGATTGTACTCCCCATGAGTTCCTATGATGTGATTTTAGGGATGGACTGGTTGTCCAGGTATAGTGCAGTTGTGGACTGCCAACTTAGAAAAGTGACCCTAGTGTCTGATAGTGGGACAGTGATCACTTACCAGGGTGGTGGTGATTGGCTAATGAGTGAGCGTCTCATGAAGTCATGTCTAGGAGGGCGAAGGAATCTAGATTGTTTTGCTTTTCTTGCCAATCTAGATTGCGAGCCCTATGTTTCGAGTAGTAGTGTAGCGATTCCGGTGGTTGGTGAGTTCGAGGATGTCTTCCCCGACGAGTTATCAGGATTACCACCGCATCGGGAGATTGAGTTTGGTATCGAGTTGTTTCCAGGGACATCACCGATTTCTATGGCACCTTATCGGATGGCGCCGGCAGAAATGAAGGAATTGAGGAGGCAACTTCAGGAGCTTGCTGATAAAGGATATATTCGGAATAGCACATCTCCGTGGGGAGCACCAGTTTTGTTCGCTAAGAAGCACGATGGGACTCTCAGGTTATGTGTGGATTATCGACAGCTGAATCGTGTTACGGTGAAGAACAAGTATCCCTTGCCTAGGATTGATGAGCTATTTGATCAGTTGGGAGGTTCGCGATACTTCTCGAAGATTGATTTGCGGTCAGGTTATCATCAGCTCAGAATCAAGGAAGAGGATATTCCCAAGACAGCATTTAGGACTCGGTATGGGCACTTCGAGTTTCTGGTTATGTCTTTCGGGTTGACGAATGCTCCAGCAGCTTTTATGGATTTGATGAACAGGATATTTAGGCCGTATCTGGATCAGTTTGTGATCGTGTTCATCGATGATATTCTTGTGTATTCTAAGACATGGGAGGAGCATGAGCAGCATCTTCGGATCGTGCTTCAGACTCTGCGGGAACATCAGTTGTATGCTAAGAGGGAAAAGTGTGAGTTCTGGTTGACCGAGGTCAAATTTCTGGGTCATGTCATCTCGGAGCATGGTATTTCAGTGGATCCGTCCAAGATTGAAGCTATATTGGAGTGGGAACGACCAAGGAATGTAGCGGAGATTCGCAGCTTCTTAGGTCTTGCTGGATATTACAGGAAATTTGTAAAGGACTTTTCGAAGATTGCAGCTCCATTGACGAGGTTGATCAGGAAAAACGTCAGGTTTGAGTGGGATGAAGATTGTGAGTCTGCTTTTCAGGAATTGAAGAACCGGTTGACTTCAGCTCCAGTATTAGTTATTCCTAGTAGTGATGAGCCGTATGAGGTTTATGCTGATGCTTCAGGGCGCGGACTTGGATGCGTGTTGATGCAGCATGGACGTGTGGTTGCGTACGGATCGAGACAGCTACGACCTCACGAGCGAAATTATCCTACTCACGATTTAGAGCTTGCAGCGGTGATCTACGCGCTGAAGATTTGGAGATGTTACTTGTATGGAGCATCATTTCAGGTCTTCTCCGATCATAAGAGTTTGAGGCATTTGTTCACTCAGAGGGATCTCAACTTGAGGCAGCGCAGATGGGTAGAGTACATGGAGGATTATGATTTCGCGTTGCAGTATCATCCCGGGAAAGCTAATGTGGTAGCGGACGCGCTTAGCAGAAAGTCTTCAGGGATTCTCGCTTGTTTTATTTTTGAGGACTGGAGCAGGGATGCGACAGTGAGTGAGTATCGGCTACAGTATCATGACGACGGTGATCGAGTTTTGTTGTATCATGTGGAAGCGACTCCAGCTCTTGTTCGGATGGTGAAGCAAGGTCAGTGGCAGGATCGACATTTGCAGGGGATTTGGTCGCGGATTCAGAACGGAGAGCAGTTTGAGGAATGGAGCGTGCATGCAGATGGATCGTTGTACTTCCGGGAGCGTCTTGCAGTTCCAGTTATCGCCGAGGTGACGAAAGCCGTTCTAGATGAAGCTCATAGGTCTCAGTTTGCTATTCATCCGGGGAGCACCAAGATGTATCGTGATTTGAAGAGGCACTATTGGTGGAGAGGCATGAAGAAAGATGTTCGCGAGTACGTGGCCAAGTGTTCGACGTGTCTTCAGGTGAAAGCTGAGCACCAGAAGCCTGCAGGTCAGCTTCAGCCGCTTCCTATTCCAGGGTGGAAATGGGAGCATGTGACGATGGATTTCCTCACAGGTTTGCCGAGGACGGAGCAGCGGCATGATGCAGTTTGGGTTGTGGTCGACAGGTTGACGAAATCGGCGCATTTCATTCCGTTTAGGTCGACGTGTTCCAGGAAGATTCTTGGGGAGCTGTATATGCAGAACATTGTGAGGTTGCATGGAGTTCCTTTGTCCATCACCTCTGATCGAGACACCAGGTTTAATGCTAAGTACTGGAGGAGTTTTCAGGAGGCTTTGGGTACAGATTTGAACTTCAGTACGGCGTTTCATCCTCAGACTGATGGGCAGTCTGAGCGGGTTATTCAGGTTCTCGAGGATATGTTGCGTGCTTGTGCGTTGGACTTCGGCGGGAATTGGAAGCAATGTTTGCATTTGGCGGAGTTCGCGTACAACAACAGTTATCAGGCGAGTATCGGTATGGCACCATTTGAGGCGTTGTATGGGCGACCGTGTCGGTCACCTGTGTGTTGGGCCGAGCCGGAGGATAGAGTTATTCTTGGGCCAGATGAGATTCGTGACAGCAATGAGAAAGTCGCGGTGATTCGGGATCGGTTGAGAGCAGCTCAGAGTCGGCAGAAGAGCTACGCGGATAGGAGACGTAGACCCTTAGAGTTCGCGGTTGGAGATTTTGTTCTCTTGAGGGTGTCACCTCGTAAGGGAACTATGCGGTTCGGGGTGAGTGGGAAACTCGCGCCGAGGTATATTGGGCCGTTCGAGATCACTCAGCGTGTTGGTGTGGTCGCTTATCGGCTTGATCTTCCGCCCGAACTTTCTCATGTGCACGATGTGTTTCATGTGTCTATGCTTAGGAAGTGTCCACCTGAGCAGGGTAAGATAGTATCGTTTCGCGATGTACAGGTTCAGGAGGATACGACGTACGAAGAAGTGCCGATTCAGATCATCGACCGGAAAGTGATTAGCTTGCGTCGTCGTGAGATATCGTTGGTAAAGGTCGTGTGGCAGCATCACGGGGTTGATGAAGCCACTTGGGAACTAGAGTCGGGTATGCGGGAGTTATATCCGCATTTGTTTTGCTTTTGAGATGAGTTGTAAATTTCGAGGACGAAATTTCTTTTAGGGGTAGAGAGCTGTAACGTCCCGAAATTTATTTAATATTAATGTAATGTAAATGATGAATTAGTGTGCCATAATTAAAGTTTTAACTTTAATTAGATTATTTGGTTGGATTTTTAGTTTTTGGTTGTTTTGTTAAATTGATGTGTTCAAAAGATTCCTTGTTGATTTAAAATGATGTTTTGAGTTTTAAAACACAACAATTTGTAAAATGTTAAAAATACTCTGTTTTACAAAACCGTGGGCGGCACATGGTTTTCGCACAGTAAAACCGCCCACCGATTTTCTCTATTTATTTCTCTCCTCTCTCTCTCTCTTCACTCTCACGGGCTCTCTCTCTCTCTTCCCTCTCTCTCACTCGGCAGCCCCTCTCTCTCTCTCAATCTCTCTCAAATTTTTGATTTCCATTCGAATCCAAGCTTCGGAACAGCAAGGAGGAAGCTCGGGGACGTGATTCGGCGACCGAGAACGCGGATTGAAGCTTCGATTCGAGGTTAGATTCGAAATTTCTAAACTTTTTCAAAATTTTCAATTTTGTGTGTTTTTGAAATCTAAGTTTGTTTTAGCTTAGAAAACCGTGGATTTGTGTTAAATGAGCTTAGAACAACTAGAATCTAAACCTAGATTGAAGAAAAACGGATTGAATCTAAGATTTTTCATTTTTCTCCTAATTTTCTCATTTTCGGATTTTTGAAGATTTTGAGTTCAAATGTTGTTTAAATGATTCCAAACATGTTTTAGAATGTTTTTCTATCAACTATAGTTATTTTTCATGCCTGGGAATTGAGAAAAACAGGTTGGAATTCAGATTTGGATTTTGGGGATCGAGAAACCCGTGGCTGGGATTTCTGGATTTTCCCAGTTCGGCAGGCCGAAGTTCATGTTCGGCAGGCCGAAGTGATGATCGGCAGGCCGGTGTTCTTCCGACCGGCAGGCCGAATCTGGGGAAATGTTCGGCAGGCCGAACCTCGTTTCCGGCAGGCCGAACTGTGCAGTTCGGCAGGCCGAAGCAGGGCGTCCGGCAGGCCGACCGAGGCATGGAAAATTTTGTGATTTTTACCCGATTTCACTGTTTTGAACCCTAATTTAAATCCCAACCTTATAGGATGATTTTAATGATACAAATGGCACACTAGGACATCATGAAATGATTTAGTAACATAGGATGTTTCGAACTAGATATTGATTGACTTAGTTTGTATCTAGGATCGTTCGTGGTTCCGTGGAGCTAACGTATAGCGGACCGGGATTACGGTGTGGGGTACCGGCACGAGTACTGAGGTAGGACTTCTATCCTATTTCTTTGGTAGCCTGGTTTTGAAAGGATTTGGCTTTGAAAATGATTTCTATCAAAATGTTTTCAACGGTTGTTTGAAAATGATTTTACCGGTTATATTTTTATATACCGTGACATGAAATGAATTTCATAATGAATGTAATTGACAACACTCGGTAAATGGGTTTTGAATGATAATGATAATAACCACATGGGCATGATGCCATATCAGAGATCGGGTCGTGATCGACCTTGGGGGCAGGTCCCGAAACCCAGCTGGGCCACTACGGTGGTGATATCATGGTTTGCCTAGGTAAAAGTAAACTGGTGTTTTGATTTGACGAGTAGACTGTTCTGTGTCAGAACGGTTCTACTCAATTTATTTATTTATTTATTCAAATTTCTTTCTGTATAACTCCTGATAATGCTATGTTTCTTTGCATTAAATTATTTTATAAAACTTAGTCCTACTGAGCCTTTCGCTCACGTTTTACTGTTTTAAATCCCCCCCTCTAGGTGGTTTCCCATTTAGGTTTGGAGAAGATTCTTCGGACCGAACTCAGGAGCAATAGGAAAATTTATTTGCAATCTGTATTTATTAATCAAGGCATGTAAGACTTAACTTTATTTGTACTTGGACTGTAATTGTATTTATGATATTGTCAGAACCATGTATGTGCACAAGTTGTGGGTTGTGGAACCCATATTCGCGGTTTTTATTCAATTATTGTTATTTGTTTAATGATTTTAAATTCTTTAACAAATGTGGTGGAAAAATCTCTTTATTTCTTGCTTGATTGGATTTTTAAACCCTTAATTTCAATTAAATTCTCTTTTAATTAATCTAAATATTCCGCCACGTCACCTCCCGTACTCCGAGGCGTGACAATTAGTTGGATTGAAAATGAGTGATTATTCTTGGAGTAGATTGGTTAGACCAAAGGCAAGCTTTACAAGCCTGAGCTTGAAGAAAGGGAGAGGTTTCACTAGTTTATGAGTGTCGGAGAGTTTAAGCGTTTTTATAATTTTAATTCCTTGTAACTGTCATTTGAAACAACAAGAGTTCTATCTTTCAAGCTGGTGTGCTTTGCATCCGTGTTTTTTTTTCCCCAAGTTGGTTTTTTGGCTATGTTAAACAATCGTATTTGGCGCTGATTTATATATATATATATATTTGTGATTATTTATGTTCATTAATTTTATTACAGAATTATTTGTCAAAATAATTTCATTCTGTTGTTTTTAATGTGTTCATTTAGTCATGTTTAACAGGTTCGTTTGTTAGAACTTATAGTATCAGAATAAATTATAAAATTAGAAGGACCCCTAGCCAATCTATTATTTCTAAATTATCTAAGAGCATGCTTAATACATTGTATTAACGCCTTCTATTGTATTATTTAAAATACATATTGTTTAGTGACATCTATACATCATATTATTTACCATGCAATTAAAAATTAATATAATATAAATTGTGATATTGAATACAACCAAACACTTTGTATTAGACTATATTATATAATTTAACCAAAAATAAACAATATATCACATAATTATAATACTATACAATACAATATGATGTAATAAATATAACACGCGTGAGAAAAAAAACCTTTCCTCAAAGAGGCGATATACCATCCCCATGAGCAAGTGATAGGTTTTCCTCCTTTCCCTGTCGTCTGTTTCTGACGATGGAGGACGTTATGAACAGGTGGAAAATGTTGTCTATTACCGCGGAAGAGGAAGATGTGATAGGCATCAATGATGAGGATATCGACAGAGGAGGACAGGAGATTGGCTTTGGAATGTTGGGTAGACTGGTTACAAAAAAGTCTTTCAACCATAGGGCTTTCAGGGATCAAATTACGTTCCTTTGAATGGAAGTGGAAGTTTTGAGATCGATGAGATTGAACCAAGAATAACTTTGTTCTCGTTTGGCAAATTGAAGGAAAAAAAGAATATATTTTATCAATGGAGCCTTGGTATTTGACAAATCACTATTGTTCCTCAAGGAGTACGATGGGGAACAATCCGTTGATAGCATTGATGTGCATTTCTTGAGTTTCTGGGTCCATATTCATAGCCTCCTTTGGGATGGTCAAAACAAGATCACAGCAGAAGCAGTTGGGAATATGATTGGGATCTGTAAGGATGTGGAATCGAAAGCATCATGGAAGTGTTTAGGGAGATTTATAGAGGCTGTCCTAAAATTTAAGCGGTTTGAGCAGATTTATTTTTAGGACGATTTGGTATATATACCTTTTTTTTTTTTTTTTTTCAGACTTTTACTAAAGTCTCAACGTAATTTATATTGCCAATAAAAAAAACTAAATATGATTATTGACAAAAAAATCACAATCACAATTTGAGTTTTGAACTAAGTATATGAATATAAAACTAGAGTCCAAAATATACCATAATTCAAAAGTACAATCCCAGATAGAATCTAACATCCAAGCGTAGAGGACTTAATAATAAAAGAAACATCCATATTTCAAATTCTAGTGTCTAAATTTTAAAATTCAGAAGCTAAAAAATAAAAATAAAAACCTAAACTTCAAGTTTATAGTGTTATGTATAGAATGGAACTCAAAAGTCAAACATGAAATTTCGGTTGTTCTATAAAAATTTTAAAAATTTATATTACGCATATATAAGATTTAGGCTGCGGGCATTTGAAACCACAGTATCAAACTCTAATCTGCAACTGCCAACAAAAAATGGCAGATTGAAATCGCCCCACCCGCTCAATAGCAGGTTTGACATATACCCACCTAGAGTTGGATGGAGCGGGGTGATGTGGGCGGGTAGACAAATTGTGGATATCTTTGTACAGTCCTATGAAAAATGTCATGGGATACAAAATAATTCCTCAAAGGACACAAAAAATGTCCAAGAGGGACATACGACATGTCCCGGAGGGACACAAAAAGCATGTCCTAGAAAGACACGAACATGTCCCATGGAACAGTAAAAATGTCATAGAAGGACTCGTGACATGTCCCATGGAATACAAAAAATGTCCTAGGAAACGTGACATATTCCTAAGGGATTCAACAATTTCCCCAAGGGACATGTGGCATGTCCATGTGGGACATGCAACATGCTCTAGTGGGACACGAAAAATATCTCGGAGGGACACATCATATGTCTCGGCGGAACACTAGACATCTCCAGTGGGACATAAAAAATGCCCTGAAGGGACACACAATATATCCCAGTGGAACATGAAAAATGTCCCGGAGGTAGAAGTGCCAATTGAAATCGGGTTGTCGATAGTGCAGAGCCCAGCCCTATATTGTGGCGATCTAGGCTTGTCCCTAGCACGGCAAGACCCTTTAAGCCTTGGCCTTTTAGTTGTGTAATTTTTATTTTCGACTATATTTATTACGTTCGTACACATATTACAAGGTTAAAATATAAACTTGTCTTAGTTATATATTAAAAAGTTAAGAATTTCTTTTTTCCAAGACTCTATATAATATTTAAAAGTCTTTTTTTACACTTAATAGTCCTGTATTTTTGTACTTATTAATTTTTTATTAAAACTTATTAACAATCTTTGAAATTTAAAATTATAGGGTCTGGATTTGGCCCTACATTGCCCTTTAAAAAGAGAGAAAATTGCTTTACGCCACACTTTTTAAAGTTGTGTTTATTTATATGACACTTAGAAAATTTTATATCACACTATCATTCATATTGCATATTAAGTTGTGCCATAAATGAACATATTAAAATACAATGTTTATGAAAATTCCTCCTTCAAAAGCTAGGGCCTGGGCCAAGACTAGGCTCGAGGGTTTTCCTTCATGCCCAATCCTCTGCCAAGTTGGCCGGACACTGCCCATTTGATAACTTTACCCGGAGGGACATGCATAAAGTTTATGACATAAAACTTTTTACATTTTGTGATATATATAAAAATTGTGTCTAAAAATATGGCATTTATGAGCTATCTTCGTGCTACATTTTATTGAAAGATAGACAGTTTAGTAAGCCAAACTGTATGTTTTAGAAGTCTCAACACAGGTACACATCCAAAACAGAACATCATGGGTCAAATTCAAAAAACATGCATTGACGGCCATTTGTGCAAATAACGGCAAATAACAATTTATGTGTATATATATATATATATATATATATATATATATTAAATTAATGTTTCCGGACAGTATTCTAAAAGTAAATTTTCAATTGTTTTCTCCTCGGGCATATCCAATAAAATGGAATAAGATTGGAAGAATACAGACAAAGGTTAGTACTGCTGTGCAAAAATCTACAAATCCAATTAAAAAAATCTAGTAGAGATAAAAAGAAGAAAAAAAGTTGTACTTGGATATAAAGTTTGGGAAAAACTACGATGGAGAATGCGATTATTCTCTGCCAGTGGAGTATTTTACTCCGAGTCATTGGATCACAATCTAGATCTCCCACACTATATTTATTCTGAAAATAATTTAAAAACCTAAATCTATCTTTTCCTTCCTCTTCTTCACCTACCTAAATCTATCCTGCATCTTCTTCACTGCCTCCTTCGCCAGCCGCCGGCGAAATCACAAGCAGACCACTCTCACCATTTTATGGACTACGGCTTCCCCTTCGCCGCCATTGCATCCTTCAATCTCTTCCCCATAGCACCCTCGTCCCTCATTGAAACCCCAGCCTTTAGATCTTGGTTGGTACTGTTCTCATCGAAGATGCAAGGAATCTCGACGATTTCATTGCCTTGAGGAGCCATTTCCCATCGGCGTCCTTGGTCTCTCCTTCCGATATGATCAAGACGCTGATTTCATAAACGAGATCTGGGTCTTTGCATTTATTTATTTATTTTTAATATTGTGAGATGTGGGTTTTGCAGAACAACTTGTATATGTGGTAATTTTCCGATTGAAAAAAAAAAAACCAGCAAGAATAAATATTTTTTTAAAGTGAAATGTAGTTAGTGGATTTCGTCTTTCTTCTCTTGCTTCTATCGTTTTCCCAGATTTGTTAGTTAGCATATTACAATTGGTATTCTACATCGACGAAGATTCCAACATTTTGAGATTATCTGAGAAATTGATAAAAGAGTGGAAATAAATTTATATGTTTATGTTACGATGTTTGCTTTGGTTTGGGTGAGATTCCAACCGTGAGCTTCGCGGGCACAAAAACAATGAGATTCCAACGAGATTCGCTGGAGAACAGGATTTCGGAGCGCGAAGAGAAAGCTCTTAACATCGTGTACTGAGGCAAGCTTGAAGATGACAGTCCAAGCTCTCAGCTCCGAGAATCAAGTCTATAATACTCGAAAAATTCATTAATCTGAACGAAGAGCTGAGATCAAAAGCTACAAAGAATTCAATGGTTGAGATTTGCATGGCTAGAATTGATTATTTTTAATAAATTTTATGTAAATAAAAAAATAAACGAGTGTGTAAGCTTATTTACGTTATCATAAGCTCATTTGTTTTCACCGTTGGATTGAGATCCGGTGGACTAAAAACATTCTCACCATAGACGACCACAGTTTCATGTGCATTAACGAGTACTAGAGTTTGTAGACGAACTTCCAAAGCTTTTTGTAACACCCAGAGAAGCAAATAACAACCATCAATATAATCTTTTATTGTTTGTATGCCGCTCTCTTGCTGTATGAATTTGTGTTGAAGTCGGACATTAGTTTGAAAGTGAGATTAGTCGTACGAGTTTAACAGGATTCTGGAAAGTGCTTTGGAAAGTCTATTAAATGAAGACACACATGTCTCCACAATCGAATCCTGTTTTCGTAAGTTTAGGATCCAGACCTTTCCATTGACAGGCAAATGTCCCTCTATGAAGTGCAAAGCTAACGAATTTAGTAGCACAACTCCAATGCAATCAATACTGTCAATGTCATCCTCCCTAAAAAGCAAAGAGGTTAAAAATACATTTGGATCGCTGATTCAAACTGTCAACTTAAACCGATTTGAAATTATAGCAAAATCGACTCGAAATTAGCTAAAGGGCAATTAGTTATCTTGCAAACACTGTAAACATATAAGGGCGATAGTCCCTCCACAATGAAATAAGAGAACGTTTTAGATAAAAGAGATTGTGATTACCTGAGAAAACAAAGGAGCCCGATGGAACTTCATCATACTAGAGCTTTCAAAGAAACAATGTACCGCAGCTTCACTATGCAAAAAGACTGCAATTCGTCCATAAAACACGGGAGACTACAAAAGCTATGTAACCCAAATTCTTAAATTAAAACAAGTACCAAGACCGAATTTACCCTCTGATGCCTCCAATCAGCAAGAAAATTACATGAATAACCACTCATCGATTTCAAGTCGGAAGGAACTCTCAAGACTGCATGGCAGTGGCATCGTCTTCATTGCCATCTTCGTTGAACATATACTGACTCTGATACTCCATCAAATACTGGGTTGATCTCTTCACATCCAAAAACAGATGGTAAACTCGGTTAATGTCTTCCATTTCCACAACCTTTCCCTTTCGCTTCTGGCATGCCAATGCACCAGATGTAATGAGATTGATGGCATATCTCAAGGATGTATCTACTCCAATCTTAGTTAACAAAATTTTTGCCTCTTCAGACATCTCCACTTCTTCCTCTTGGCATCTTATGTCCAGAATCTGGCGAATTTCGTCCTGTGTGTAAGGTTGAGTGGAGATGATGAGTAGCCGATCAAGGAGATCAATTGGGATCCCATGAGGGGATTTGTAATTTGTGCCTCGGATTGTAGTGATTCCTCTGTTGGTGGCAACAACTAATATAGGAGCCATCTCATTCTCCAATGCGCGGTTCAGAAATGAAAAGCATTCAATGTCAAGCATATGCACCTCGTCGATAAACAGGACACCTGGCACAATCTCTGCTTTTCCTTCCTCCCTCCATTCAGCTACCTTCGTGTCAATCTGTTCCCTCACTTCTGCACGGATTTCACCAGTATCGCCAGTAAAGAGGGCCAGAAATCCCTGCGTTCTGAAATTAACAGATGATAATAATGAGAGAATCAAATGGGAACAAACAAAACAGCTAGTTTAGAGATAAAACACATGGGGAGAAAGGAACTCAAACAAAAGCAAGGTTTATACAAAATATTTAGGGATGTGGAAAATTCATAGAAATGTACGAGTAATACAGAGGAAAAAAAGATCTTAAATTTTTTCCCCCATCTAATCAAGTACAGGGCCTTCATCTGGCAGATCTCACTTTTCAAAAACATAATCTTGCTCCACTTCATGGTGTTAAAAGCATTGACTCTCGAGAACAGGCAGAAAATTATATTTGCTCTTACACATTTGTTTAATTGTATTGTCCCTCAAATTGCTTCATTTTATATATATATTAGCAAATATTATGGCAACTATTATGCATTTCAAAAAAATAAATCCTACAAATAATGAATGAAATTCATCAGATTTAAGCAGTGTAAGTAGAGATATTAAGCATATAGAGTGCTGAAATGATGACCAGCGGGGACAAAAATCACCCATCCTAACAGTAGATTGATGAGAAATGCAAAAAGCTAAAAATAAGAAAAATCCACATTAAATGAGATCCTACAACATTATTTATCCACAACAATAAGGTAGCTAACCATAAGCATATAAATAGGATATCCTAATTACCAACTCCCACAGGAAGTACAAGGTCTAACGGTTTAAATGGTCCAAGATGTTTCACACAAAACCTTACCTTGAGCCATTAAGCAGATAGTATGAACTCAAATTTCAAACAACTGAAGCCACCAAAAAACATACATAATACAACAAAAGAAACTATTAAAAAAAAAAGTACTAGGCTCCCCATAAACAAAGAATTTCAATGAAACAGTAAGAGTTCTTGCTATTGATAACAGCTATGCACATAAAATTCACCATAAAATCACATCAAATTTATTAAATTTTGATAACCTCTATCGATTAGTTGGAGCAGACCGATATAATAAGAAAGCATCAGATAAATGCACATTTTTCCTCTAATGTCAACTATGTGTTAAAATGGTGCACTGTGCATGAGCTATATATGAATAATGTAGTAACAAGAGCCTAGAAAAACTTCAAAATTTCCTATTGGGAAGGCTAAGATGGAAATAGATAATTCCTTCTTTCCAAAAATTTGTGGCGACAGCTTTTGCAAAACCTACACCTTCTTTCTCTCTGTCATCTTCCTACTGATCCCTCTCTCGTCTCATGCTCACACAAAACAAGTACCAATCACCACATAATGACTTAGCAAGAAAAAAAGAAAAAAAGAAAAAGGAAGACCACATGGTGAAGTAATCAAGTAACCATCGTCCCTGCCAAGGTTTCAGGTTATCAGAAACATTCACCAGCTGGGCCAGTTCCCTCATCTCTCTCTTGGAGCATTTAGTGAATAGAATGGCCCCATAAAAAGACATTGCTTTTTCTCCTTCTTGTGAGTATTGGAAACAAGCTAGGAGAATCTATGATCATCATCTTTAAGCCCAAGGAGAGTCCAATCATTTCAGTCGGTAAGGGAAAAAGAAATTGCCATTATGGTTGAGAAGTTACAATATCTTCCCCTGATGGGAGTTTTGCCATTGATAACCATTGTGCAGATAAAATTAAACATCCTACACTCATAACCACAAATTCTAAGTAGCAGCTTCCAAGACAAATATCCTACAAGGCCACAGAATTTAAATATGTTGAAGCAGAAGACTATTCTAGAGCTAATATATAGTTAGTACTTAGTTGTTACATCTGTAATTTGTTAGTAATCAGGTATCGTAAATAGCAAAGATTATGGAGTTAGAAATGTACTATCAAATCTAATATGTAAATAGATTCTTAAAGAACAGAGAATTCATTCGAGCTTTTTTTACTCCAAAAACATTTCCGACATTCTCGCAAAAGTCTCCCCCAGTCCTTTAGATTTTCTCTTCCAAATTTTCACATTTTCTCAGCTTCCAAACTTCAAGTACATGGATTAAGATGTTCACACAAAACCGTTGCTTAAGGCCTTAACAAGAAGCCATATAAACTCAAATATCAATCAGTAGCCACTATGACGAAACTTACAAGCAACAACATTATCAACGAAAGTTAATATCGTATAACTTTAGCCCTTTAGTAAGTAATAGCAAAACATAACTTAAAAAGAAAAAAAGGAAATACCTGCTATTGATAACATCAATCTCATGAAGCGTGACGCAGTGGACGACCTCCTTCCGCTTCTGCAACTCCCCGTCCGGGCACTGCACGAACTTCGTCTGCGGTCCCATGGCATCGTAGTCCCTAGACCTCGAGAACGACCTCCCAAGCTTCGTGATCTTTCCAGAAGCTTTGTCGATTGCTATCACGTCTCCGCTCTGCACCTTCTCCTTCCCCAAGGCCTCGATCATCTTCGCCCCCAAATCGTAAACCGTCTCCATCTCCGTCGTCTTCAAAGTCAGCTTCCCCGTCTTTGAGGCCGCTCCGGCCACTGCAGGACGGTCAATTTGAACCTCCACGACCTCGCCCTCAATAACCTCCGTCTCTTCCTTTATTCTCACTCCAATGGCCTTCCGAAACGCCTGCATAAGGGCTTCGGTCTTCGACATCTCAAGGGAGAAGAGCTCGCTACCGGCGATCATGGCGAACGGGGTCTCCAAGCCGAGGGACTTCGCCATGCCCATGGCAATGGCGGTTTTGCCGGTACCGGGCTGGCCGGCCAGGAGGATGGCACGGCCGGCGATTTTACCTTCCTTGATCATCTGGAGAATGACACCGGCGGCCTTGCGAGCGGCCGTCTGGCCGACCATGCCTTCGGAAACAGCGCGGGGCTCGAGGGCGGAGTCGAGGCCGAGGCCGCGGATGTGAGAGTGAGCGCCAATGCGCTCTATTCGGGTCAGATCTCGGCTCTCCGAGAGCTTTAGCTCCGCCATGGCCGTCTTCAGAGTGGTGGTGGTGAAATGATGTAGAGAGTTCTGGGGTTAGGGTTCAGGGTTTCAAATGAACTACTTATTTTATTTTCAAGACTTGAAAGCGGTTTGGCATTTTTCATTTTTCAGGAAAATTACTCAAAATGCCTCTTATATTTTGTTTACATACAGTTTTTTACTTGGGCTTTCTCACATCAGTCCCCCTTAAACTGTGTGTTTGCAAATTGGTCCCTCTAGTTAAAGTCTTGGCAAATTACCCCTTCAACTTTGAATTCTGTTGCAATGCTGGTCAAATTGATAAGTTTTTGGACGAAAAGCTATATGTGAATTCAATATGATCATATGATGAGAGTAGTACTCGTCATTTTCACTTTCTCACTCTTTCTTTCCCACGTATCCTTTCATAGCAAATAATAATAATAATAATAATAAATCTCATGCCTCTTTCCTCTCTCTTCCACTCAATACCCCTCTTTCTTTTTCTTTTTTTGGCTAAATTGTTCACACCCTCTCTAACTCTCACTCTTCCTTTCTTTCATTTTCAATCTTGTTTTCCTCTCTCTTTTCTCATACTTTCACTTCAGATTTGGCCGTTTTCAATTGTTAATGGTTTGGGGCTTTCGTCATTTGTATAGGTGGCAACGACAACTTCATGACGCCATCCATGCATGATCGTAGGCGGGTGGTTTGTTGATGCCTTTCATCAACACAACACTCGTGTATGAGGGTGTACAATTGTCGGGTTCCTTGTTCTACCCTTTTCTGGTCGGATCTGCAAAAGAAGAGAAGGCATCAAAGTGAGGGGACATTGGTGTGGTGCTTGTTAGGTGCACTTCGACACTCAAGTCAACGTTTTGATAAGGAAGAGCAAGGAGAGAAGCATAATAGGAAAGGGAAGAATACATGTATCTTTGTAGTGGAGTTGAGCTCCTTTTATAGAGTTTAGCTTGGATTAGGTATGGACCGGGTTTGGCCTATGACCTAGGTGTACTACTATATGGAGCCTAAGTGGGCAGTGAAAGGTGCATGATCTCTAGAGAAGGAGGATTGCCCAATAGAGGGCTAAGATGGTGTCGCGTGTTGGCCCTCTAGGTTGATCCACTTACATGTGAGGTAGTGTTAGTGTATCTAATGGGGTCATCTAGTTGGGGGTCCGACCACCTTGCCAATTTCGCAAAGTTATTCTCCATGGTTGCTTTGACTTGGTAGGATAGATCTTGATTGGACAAATTCTGGTCTGATAAATCCTGGTCAGACGGATCCTAATTGCATTGATCCTTGTCTAACGAATCTTGATAGGACAAATTCTGATAGGACAAATCTTGCTCGGACTGATCCTGATAGGATGGATCTTAGTCGGATGGATTTTAGTCAGACCTTGGTTAAACCTGTGATTGGATCTTGGTCAGATCTTTACAAATAGTTTGTCATGGGAGTGGTCTTGGGTGGTTTTTAAATTGTGAAAAACCTCTCCACAATAGTAGCCCCTAAGACTTTGGTGTTAGAGGTTATTGACACTAAAGTCTTGATGTGGTCAGAAAGTACCTTTTGTGTTTCTTGATGTAGTCCAAATTTGAACCACTAAGCCTCTTGGTTGGCTGTAGCTTTCTTTAATTCTAAGTTTTCTTAGTTGGCTATAACCTTTTTGGGCATTTTGGTCCTACACCTAGTTGACCATCATCGGGACCTGGTCTTCTTTGGTTGGCCGTAACCTTTTGAGACCTTGTTGGGGTCTTCATTAGAGTTAAGATCTGTTGGCTCTTCATCCTAGACCTGGTTAGCCATAGCTGGGACCTTGTTTTCTTTGGTTGGTTCTAGCCTTCTTGGACTTGGTCTAGCTCTTCATCGAACCTCAGATCTCTTTGTAGCCTTTTCGGACATTTGATTCTAGACCTGGTTGAACTCTTCGTCGGACATGAGATCTTCTGGTTGGTCATAGCTTTTCTTGGATCTAGTCGAACTCTTTGGTGGACTTCTTCATCTAACTTGGTTAGACCAAATTAAATAAAATCACTTGTAAGCAATTTAGGATGCTGACGCTTACAACTAAAAAAGAAATTTTCAATATTTCACAAAAATAAAAAGAAAGATAATATTCGTAGTTTACAATCAAATTAAAAAAAAAAAAAGATTACTATCTAAAGTTTTAATGCAAACTAACAACTAAACTAAAATATCATACGTAGGATATTACTAAAGAAATATGTTTTTCTCTTTCTTTGAGTTGCTTTGTTAGATTTTTGTTCTTTTGTGCTTATGTCAGCCCCTTGCTTTCCTCCTAGGGTTGTAGATTGGCGACAGCCTCTAGCTGTTTGCTAGTGCTATCTAAGCTGTGCTTTAGTCTGAGATGGTGCAATCTTCTACAAGAGAAGGACCGACAAGTGGGTGAACAATCGTGGGGTGAGCTTTGGAGGCATCAAGGGAGGAGTTTGTGGGGCTATGGAGATGGTGGAGCTGGGTGTTTAGTAGCCTGTCTTGGGCTTGACAATAGCTTGGGTTTTGATTCTCCGTCGTCACGAATTTAGGGTGGTGCGGCAAGGGGTCCACTGCGCATGGGGTGGGATCTAACAGGACAGCGATGTTTGACAAGGCGAGCCATGGGAGGAGTTCAATGGGTCTATGGGACTGGGTCTCTACTATTATTGGGGAGGTTTGTTGCCTCAAATCTAGATGTGGAAATGGGAGAGGTGTCGTTCTCGGCGCGAGGGATGCAGGTAGGTAGTGGTCAATGGGGCAAGGGACAACAGACTGGGGGATTTTGGCTCCATGTGTGTGAAGTGTCTGTGTGGCTCAGCGGTGGTGGTCATGTCATAGTCGGGCCTTTCCGGAATGCCGATGTTGTTAGTTTTCTTTTTAGCTTTTTTTTTTCTTTTTTTATCTTTTTTTGTTTGGTTGTAATAAAAGGGGTAACGGAGATGGTCTCCCTCCCTCTAGTTTTAGCTTGTTTGTCACCACAATTGGTCATTTACGGAAGGTGTATTGAAGTCTGGCTAGACATTAGTCTAGGCCATTTTGTTTGTGCCCTGTTGAAGGAAGGTTTGATTTCGATTAACTCATTTAATCCATCAACTGTTGTGGTATCTTGTAAAGAGCCTTGTCAAGCTCTAGTTTTTATGTCGTGTGGGCCTTTTCCTCTTTAGGTCTCGACACTTGAATTTTGTTCCTATTTTATGCTTGTCTTTATTAGTAGATCCAGTCAATAATTGAGGTCAAGTTCTCTTATGATGAGTCATATGCGACTAAGTTTGTAATCTTTTTTATTAATGAAGTTTGCTTTAAAAAAAATGTCATAAGGATATATACAAATTACAGTTCACCATCTAAATTTTGTTCAAGTTTTGAGTTCGCCAACCAGGAAAGTTTTAACTGATTAAGGGTTACGGGAAGCTGCAAATTTAGTATTCAATTGCTGAGTGTGGTACGGTGTATTATATTAGTTTTGAATCCTCTTTTAAGATCCATAAAAATATCTTAAATAAAAAATAGTAAAAACAAAATTATATATAAGCGTACTTTTGGATGGTTGAGGAGTCCAAACAACTAAACTAACTAAAAATATTTATCCAAAAAATCAGCCAAAACGTAAAATAGTAAAGAAATACTATGATAATTTGGTTCATTTTGATGAGGTGGCTTGACAGATTTTATAAACACATCTGATTGCCAGACATGCAGGTAACTGACTTAGGAACTTTAAAAATGAGTTTATTAAACAAACATTATTTTTGACGTAACCACTTTTTTTCACGGATTACTTTCAGCCTTTGGAAAACAAAAAATTCCCTGACGATAAACCCTAGACCTCAATTTTATTCGCTTTTCCTTTTATTCTCTCGCCCACACTACTTAATCCGCACAGTGGCCCTTAATGATCTAAGCATCGCCGAACTTCACCATCATTGTCGAGCTCTATCGACGAGACTCTCATCTCCGTCGCCAACGTAGCAGAGAAGAAGTGCAAAGGCACAATCCGTCGCCGGACCTGCAAAATCGCACTGTAAGATTTGCTGATCTCCATGCGACCCAGGCAACAAGGTCGCTATTGCAACCCAGCAAGTGAATGAGCTGCTGTGACCTTGGCGTAACGAGATCGATGCCTTTGTGTGGGTCAGATATCGTCGATTCATGGTGAGATTGGTGTCGTGTTGATCGGCTTATAGCAGCTTGGTGGCGGGGTGGCTCACAGGACCGGTGGAAGGGAGAGGAGGGAAGATCATAGAAGGGAAAACAAGGGACAAAATCGACATTTCACAATCTAAGTAAGTTCTAGTCCCAGATTTCCGACAAAACAACGAAAGTTTTTTCCTTAAAAAGTGTAACCTATTTTTCTTAAAAGAAAAAAAAAGATTGTTAATTTTGTGAGTCCATGCTTAAAATTTTTGGAACGTCTTTCACCGCAGATCACAGTGGATTGGGACACTAACCTGGAAATTTAATATCCTCAATACACACGTTTGACAAATCAACATATATTGTTGCATTGTTATTGACAATTAAATCCCCTTCTTTTTGGAGAAACTGGGTGTAGGTTCCCATCCAGAGGACGTGCAACCAGAGTTTAAAAAGATTTTTAGTTAATTAGTTTTAAAAAAAGATTCAAATATTATATAAATTTCAAACAATATGGATATTAATTGAATATATGTTTAAGGACAAAATTTATCTTTTAGATGTGAAGATTATATTTTGTAAAATTATCAATTTCTTTTGGTGTAATTTCATTTAAGCATTAAATTTGTAATTTTTGGTTCATGAGATTTTTAACAAGATTAATTATACATATTTTATTCCTTTTATATTTAATTATGGAGTTAAAAGAGGGAGATAATAACTTTGTAATTTTTTGTTTTTTTTACCCTTTGAACTTGACCAATAATGAAAAAAAAAAAAACTTTTAGATGTCCTTAAAACTATACACGTTAAAACTATACTCTTTAAGTATCCTTGTCTGCTATCCATTGATTATTTTCTATCTAGTTTTAGTTTTTATGTAAATATCAATGTCAAATACTTAGTTACATAAGTGTTTAAAAGTGCATAATGACTTCTCATGAGTTGGAACTTTTTTTTTTTTTTCAATTTTGAACAATTTGAGATGTTGACTTTAGAAGGAGCTCCAAAAATCATTTTCTTAAACCATTTTCAATACAGATGTTATAGGGTGTTGGGTAAGCATGGTTAGAACCAACGTTTTAGTTACCAAATAGTATAAAGGCAAAAAGTTGCTACAGTGTAAAGCTTTCACATGCTACAGTGTTTTGAACCAAAAAATTGCTATAGTGTAAAAGCTTTCGCATGCTACAGTGTTGATTTTATATTTTTCAACAAAAAGGATGAAAAAATATTTAATGTACCATTCTATTTTTTGCTCAAATTCCTAATAGTATTTCAAATTTTAAATATACATTTTTTATATTAACAAGGTTTGAAATTTGTAAAGCGAAATTTTAATATTTTAAAATTTGTAAAAGATATAACTATTTATGAAATATGATGTATACCTTGTAACTATAGACAATGGTCCTCTAGCTAGATTCATTAAGTATTTTGAGATACTCCCATCCGGTGATGCTAAGTGCTTAGTATAGATGTGTATTCTAATCCACTCTCAAAGGGTTCGGTTATGTCCATCTTACAATCACTTGTCATTTATTCTTCCTTTTTGGGTTTACCTCTCATAATTCATTCATGTGAACTTCGATAAAAGGCTCTACTTTATTAGAATTGTATAGAAAGTGAAGACACACTTGTCCCCATTCCTGTTGATTTATTGATGAAAGATTACTAACAGATAGTCCTTTAGGCTGAACATTCTATGTCTTTGGCAATCCTATTGCGTGCGTATTCAACAAATACTTGAAGCAAAATTCGACCGACTGTTTTGGTTCTTTACATAACCTTCAAAAACATACTTCTCAAGCATGCACAAGGTCTTCACCGCTTTTGATTGTAATATATCTAGCATAAGTAGATTAATTACTTTGGAGCATATATTGAATTAAAGAATGAGTGAAACTTGTAAATTGCAAATATCATATCCTTTTTAGAACTCCCCTAAGGCAAGCGGTAGCAATTGATGTATCAAAACATGACAGTCATATGTTTTTATGCCAATAAAGTTTCAATTCCTTCGATGATACCTTTTTTAAGTTGGAAGAATACATGTCCGACACTTTCAATGAAGCAAGCTTTTTAAAAAGCCTTCTCTTTTGTTCCCTTGATAATTTATACTTCACCAGAGATAAGTAAGTTTTTTTCTCTCTTTTCTTGAGAAGTAAATTAGGTCTAATCTTTATCGCCATGAGATCCAAGCAACATGCCCACTATTGATTTACAAACATTTTGCTCAATATGCATAACATCCAAGGAATGACGAATAAAAAGTGTCTTTCAACATAGAAGTTCGTAGAAGATTGATCTCTTCTTCTAAGGTCCATCTATCGGTGGCTCGCAGTATCTTGCTTTCACTTTCTAAATACTACTTTCAAATCTTTAACCATTTTAAATACTTGCTCATCCATCAAAGTTCAAGGAGGGTCTTTTTCTTCAGTATTACCATCAAAAGCTTTCTTTTGTTTGCAATAATGATGATTTGTTGGCAGCCATCTTTTGTGACCAAGATAAACTATTTTCTTACCATTCTTCAACTGTCTGTAAGATTTTTTTCATATACAAATAGGACAACCAATAGAACTTTTGACCGAATGACCATATAGATTTCCACAAGCGGGGAAGTTGTTAAATGACCATATCAATGTTGCATGTAGTATGATCATCTCTTCTTGGTAAGCATTTCTAACCTCAATCTATTTTTCCCACAAGCTCTTTAGGTCATTGATTAACTATGTCAAGTAAACATCAATACCATTCCTTAGTTAAGGACAAGAAATCAATACCATCAATATCAAGAACTTCTACTTCATGAACATATTTGGAGAGAGATTGTAATTGACAAGTATTACGGGTAAGATGCTATGCCTACTAATAATATTGCCATGTGTTTTTGTTCATTAATAAACCAAAACATAGATTTCTTAGTTTTACACTAAACTTAGGATGATTAGCATAAAAAATATTCCATTTTTAGTGAATTCGCCCAATGTCTAAGCATACTATCATCGACCCATTTGTGAGGGTGTAAAGTCAAATTCTTGGCATGCTTCGCATATCAGAATAAACACCTCAAATATGGTTCTGGTAGAATATACCACAAGATCTTCATCAACATTTTTTTCTTACTAGTAGATTACTCCTTTCTTTTCTTGCATCTCGACTCTTTACGAATAGATATTCATCTAAGTCCTTACACTTATTCCAATAAAGGATGCAATCATTTTGACATGTACGTATTTTTTCATATTTCATCTGTAAAGTGCTCATAGTCTTTTTAGCCTTACACATACTAGGCGGTATTTCATTATCCTACAGTAGAAACTCTCTAAGAAATTCTAAAAGAAATGTGAAACTAGAATTTGTGAACCTACCCAATGCCTTCAAATTCTACAATCTAATTGAAGTAGGCAATTTTGTGAATTTTGTACACCCATCATATAAGAGTGTTTCAACATCACCCATCATTGTTTGAAATAACTCTAAATAGTGTAAAACGTGTTCTTCCAAATCATTTGCCATGTCAAATATTTTATCTATATAATTCCTTAACAATTGATTCTTTTTCTAAACTATTCAAAGTTGGATTGAAACAAAGCTCATCATATAAATATCATGTTTTAGTAACTATAAACAATAACATGTCGTAATAAATGTACTCTAATAACTTCAATTGAATGGGATCTCTGATTTCCACATCTAACACAAGGCCAATAGATTTTATCACCTTTTGCATGAGCTTTGATAAATAACAAAATTTTCTTGTACACCATCTGTATATTATTTAGTCAATCTATTAGTCCACATCTAATTTCTATCCATTTGTAAGTCCTAAATTTAAATAACAAATTCACACAAGCCTTATAAAACCAAAATCATATAATTTCCAGTTATAATCAATTACACATACAAATTTTAAGCCCATAGTAAAATAAAAATATACTAATTACTTTACTCAATAACACCATAAACATGGTCAAATCTATAAATCAACAAATTTCAACTCCAAAACCTAATAAATAATACATTCAATAATATTAAAAGCTATAAATACCTAATTAAATCACTTACAAAAAATAAGAATGAGAGAGATAACGACGTGGGACAGCGGTGGAGAGTCAGCTTTTGGAGGTTTGGACTATTTTTTGAAGGCTTTGTTTAGCATTTTGGTCTGTTCGAGTTTTGTTGATGGGCTTTTTATGCAATATTTCATGACAGTTTTTCTTTAAAACCCCATGTAAGATGCTTCAAATTAAAAAAAAATAATAAAAAAGAAGTATTCTACGATAGTTTTCAAGAAAAAAAAAAGTCATTGAAGAATGTACTCTTCTACAACGGTTTTTTGAAAATTGTCGTGTAATATGGAAGAATAATAAAAAAAAAAAACACAGAAACCATTGTTGTATGTTAACATACAACAACAATTTTCATGTTTTTTGTATGTGCCATTTTTTTGCACTCCTAACAAGATAGTTTTTGACAAACTTGTTGAGAAATATGAAGCCTAATTTATGTCCTAACAAATTATCACCCTACGGAGAAGATCACGGGGATCAACAGAAGCCAACGCCAGGATTTGGGCCCTGCAACTCTGAAGAAGCTTGCAACAAGCCTTTTTGGCTGAGATTTTGCGCTGGAGCGCCAGCTAAGGGCGTCGTTGAGCACTTGGAAAGTAACTTCAAAGTGGAGGAGAATTCACGCCACAATGCCATGCAAATGGGCGTCGCGACATGGTGTCATGGTTGGACGCCAAGAGAACTTTTTTTGAGGTTGTTTGTTTCCTTTTTCTTGCAAACTTATAAATAGGATATGCAAGGTTTTATTTGTGTAACTAAATATATATAGAATGAAAAATCTAGAAAGAGTGGGTGTGTAATTTTTCTCTTGTAAACTTTTTCATCAATATCAATATAATAAATTTCTATAGCAGCTAAAAGTGGACGTAGTTTTCGCATTGAGTATGAACTATTATAAATTTTATATGTTACTTTTTTTGTTTTGTATATTTTTACTCTTAAGTAGAATTTGAGGGTCTACTCTGTAACAAAATTGTCTTGAAATAATCGTCATTTAACCATAAGTTTGTTGTAGTGTATATTTATGGGCGATTTCAACCATCGAAACGAATAAATTACTAATCAAATCCATACAAAAATCCTTTAGCAAACTGACGAAAAGATAAACGCAGCTGAAACCACATTCTCATTTTATTTTTTAATAATTGCGATAATTGACGAATAAAATTTTCAACACATGGAAGAGTTTTTTTTTTGGGGTAAATTATTCAGTACAATAGTATCTTATTGTGCAGTTGGTTAAAGTGGTTCTTCAGATATCCATCTTTTGAACACGGCAAAGCATTCTTTAGGCCGGTACTCGGGAGCTGTATGTCCACCATCCAGCAACACCATGCACGCAAAGCTTTAAATGCAGATTATATACATTATATATTTGTGTGTGTTTTTTAGCGTAAACTAAAAAAAAATGCGTGTGTTTGCCGTAATCTCTCTCTCTCTCTCTCTCTCTCTCTCTCTAACTCAATCTCTCCTTTGTGAAGCTTCTTATGCATAAAATTAAGTGTTATATTGTAGCTTATTAAAACCAATTTTTAGTACAAGGGAAAAGCAATTCTTGCCTTGACGGTGGCGAAAGTGAAGCCTTTAGAATATCCGGTTACGTATCTGCATACAAACAAAAATCGAATGAAAAATACGCATTTTATAAATAGATATAAAATATAAATCCAATTTGAAGATCAATAAATAAGCTTTTGGTATACCCTGCAATTTGGTCATCACTGATCAACAATGGGAATATTCAGAGACTTGATCCATGCTTGGGTTCCAATGTAAGGGACCGACATGTCATGATCTCCACTATAAAAAGAAAATCACATTTCTTTCAAGATCTAATAATAGAAAATTTATACTACTAGGATGATTTTAATCCCCATCTTTAGAATGTTGAAGCCAAGTATCTAAATTAGTACTTTATTTTTCAGGCAAATTTTCGCAACACATCTTTAACAATGCCATTCAATCTATTAAATATGCATAGACTGATAGGTTAAAATTAGGAACCAAAATTTTTAAAAGTTTAGAGTCATATTGCCAACTCGCAAGATTTTTTGGTAGCATATGTGTAAAAATAATGAAGTATTTTCATTTATCATATGATGCGAATTAGATGTTAAACGAAAATTGAAACCAAGTATACAATGTAGGGTTCCAATAGCAAAAGATAAAAAGTTTGGAGTCCAAGTTACTAATCGTGAAAAAAAAAAAAAAAAAAAAAACCCCACATTTTGTGTAAGAAGTAAGCCAAACCTGTATACCAGGACCCGATAGCCTTGCGAGATGCGACGCTGATGATAGCTAACAACATTCTCGAGTTGCTGCTCGTTAAGTAGGTATCGACATCTTATCCATGCCTATATTGTTCCCTGATTCATTATTTTTGCAAAGTTAAAGCAACGCTCACGATAATACTTTTGTCAGTCTCTTCCTTAGATTGCTCTGTGCAGACAACAAAGAGAATTTCTCTTACCCTTCGCACATTAAGCGCCCTTTGAACGGCTTTGTCGTTTGCCCAGGAATGGATCAACAGGGTACCATAGCACTTCAAAAGCAGTTGATTAACGGTCAGTTGCCAAAACATCTAGACTTTTTTTTCCCTTTTTTTTTTTTAGTGTAGAAGTTGGATTAAAGAGAGCAGAAGATCGGGTTTACCCTAGTCCCAAACTCGGGGAAATCAGGCGATGGCATCTCTAGGACATCAGGTGATGGCTTCTCCAAGAGGGATTTCCGGTTGATAAATTCCTTCTTCTTATTTGCAGAAACGAATGCATTGCACTTAGCATCCAAGATGTATCGCTCGTTTAATTTTTCAGTGCACTTTGGAAAAAAGGCAAAAATATTAAGTACCCATTTGAGCCACAAATTAAGAAAAAATAACTATCAATTAGATCATAAATGTAGTCAAGATGATGAAAAGAATTTCCTACGAGCAAGATAGCTCTAAGATCATTGCCACATGGCGTCTTCTTGTCGTAGCTTCCTCGGTACTGTCCTTTGCATGTCTTCTTTGCTGACTGAAATATCAATGAAAAGACTACAAATTTTGGACAAGTTTTAAAAATTTTACCCCAAACTTATGCATTTTCTTGTGAAGAAAACTTATCCACCTGTTGCATTTGTCCTTAGAATTCAAAATGTATTATTTCCTTCTCTTTGTGCTTTCTAAAAGAATCAAGTTTACAATTTTTTGTCAATTTGTGACTAAATTTTCGGGCAATGGTTGAGGTTGAAGTTTCTTCCTATATAATAAATACTTGTATCTACTTCAAGCATATTTGTAAAACATTTGATAATTAATCTCTACCAATTAATATAATTATATGATGGATTCTTTTAAAAGGCTCCCATTTGCTACTTATTAAATAGTTGTCTAAGAAAATTATCAAATTTACGCTCAAATATGCTTCAAGCAATGTACTATATTTGTGCATGGGAGTAATAAATTCATGTTTATTGGAGAGAAGAATATAATCAAGTGAAGAAACATATTCACTGGAGTCTGGAGAGATAGAAATGGAATCATTGGAGAAAAATGAAGGATTTCTAGGGACAAAACAAGAACTCAAGAGGAACATAACCCAGAATCAATATTCATCAATCCATTCTAAAGAAAAGATTAGAATCACTCTTTCATTTCTAGAGATAATCTACACCAACAAAAAAATAAGCTCAACTAGTTTTAAATATTCCTAAAAAATAAATATATCTAAATACATATATCTTAATAGTTTATGGTAACTTAATTCAAAATATTAGCATTATCTAATCCTGTTCTGTATCTTATGAGTTGATATTTTTAACACTTTTACGCAGACTTGGGAGGTAAGGATATGCTGGATTTGAAGTTTGGGGGCAGAGTGAGATAAGATAGATAGTGTAGAAGCAATTGGACGAAGAGGGAAAACATGTTTTTCAAAAGTTCAATGAGAGAAAATAATTCATTTTGAAGTTTAAGGAGCAATTGCAACAAGTCATTAGCTTGAAGAGAGAAATTAATTTTTGACATAAGCTTTTATCCACAAAACTTTTATGTAATTTGTTGGTTATGAAGTCATAAAAAAAAATAAAATTAGTAATCTAACCTCGTATAGTTCATCCGATGTAATTCCCATACGATGAGCAAATGAAACATTCGAATTCCGATCGATATCTAGATTTGCTAGCGGGTTCCCGAGCAAATAACCCTACATATAAATTAGGTTTTTATAGTGATGTAAATAACAAATATTCCAACCTAGTAATTGATGTAAACAGAAACGTACCTGGAAATTAAACCTGGCTTCAATACCTACGACATCATAACAAGCAATGTTATTTTGCGTCCTATTATATAGACCCTAAATTAAAGATAATGTGTTCATTTTGTCTTTAATATGTCATCACTTTTTGCTATTTCTTCAGCAACAAGAGCGATTGTAATGCCACCATATGATTGACCAGCTAAATAGAGTGGATTGGAGATGAACTTGGGGTGAGCAATCATCCACTGCCAAACCAATAAAAAAAACGTATATAGGGAAATAAATTTAAAAAAAAATGCTTTTAAACCAAGCACAGAAAAAAGAATAGATTAATTCTTGATTTATTACTTGACACGTAGTGCAACACCTGGTAATTTCAAATAATGCTCATCTAAGTAATTTGATCAATTACAAATTGAAACACTTGTTCACCTTTTTTAGAAAATTAAAACTTTGATGGGCAATCTCAAGGTCACTAGTCTGGGACACTTCCCCTCTCTTTGAATTGAAAATCCAGAACAGGCAGGTGTATCTATAAATATTATACTCACGGCCTAAAAAAATCGTCGAATGTCCCACAAAACAATTAGAAAACAGTACGAGTAAAAGAGGAATAATAGATTATGACCACAAAAGCTTGTAAAGGTATGTAACGAATTATGCATACCTTTGTCCATGAGTTCGGATTCAGTGATAATGTTGGCAAGCTGCCATTGTACCTGACCATGTTAAACTGAACGGGTCCTACACAGCCCAAGGTCATCATGAGCAAATTATTCAAAAAGAGAAAGTTGACTTTCTAGGCCGCTGTTATTTATCTTTTCAATTAGAAAGAGAAAAGGAAGTCTTCATATTGGGCAGGAAGTGTTTCTGATATGAAACAACAAGATTAAATTTGTATAGTTATTTAGAGATGTTCAAAAAAATCGATAACCTACGGCAATCGTGCAGCACCAACTGAAATCGTCGGGATCAGTCACGAAGACAAAATTTTTTCAGTGGGACCACTTTGAATGATACAATATTTTATCTAATGGATATATTATATGCTTTCATGATTGAGTGGGGTACAGCTATAATTTTTCTTATAAACAAGGACAAAACAATAGGTTATTTGATATTATTTTTAAAATATGTAAAAAAAAATTTGTTTTAGAAAATAAGAATTTTTTAATAATTGTACTGAGAGTGTTTTTTTAATTTTTATATAGTAAAATATGCAAAAAAAATTTAAAAAATTTTGAGAAAAAAAAACAAATGGGTCAATATCTCTTAATTATTCAGCGGGGCACGTATGATAAGGATACATCTAAAATTTTCAAATTTTTTTTAAGGTAAAATATTAATTTTTAAAAATCGAGTGTACCCCACTCAGTTATATATGTCTCCGTCCGTCGTCAGGAGAGCCGTGACCAACATGTTCGGTCGGTAAAAATAAACTGCCAAAATGCCGCTCAGTGAGCCTGTGGTTCTGAGACTCGGGAGCTAGCTTCATCACATTTAGTTTACAGTGTGTTTGTGTGTGTGTGTGTATATATATATATATAGATGATGTCTGTAAAAAAATCAAAAAAAAAAAAAAACAAAACGATAGAGAGAGCAAGGAAGAAAAGAAATCAGAAGTATTACCATGTAAAAGGAAGGGAAGAACGAAAAGTGAAAGTGAGGACCAGAAAAAGCTTTTGGGAAAGGGAGGTGAGGACAGAATATTCTTTTAGTCAAACCAAATAAAATTAATTTGATTTTTATTTTAGTTTTGTGTAATATAATGTTTGGTCTCTCATGGACGTCAGGCTTCTCACATGAGTCAAAAAATTTCAATCTATCGCATTAAGAGTGTTTTGTGGACGTAGTTAGAACTATATTAAAAAATATTATAATATGTGAAAGCTTTATATTGTAGTATATTTTTGTTTCATATCGTATTATACAAGAGTTTTATATTATAGTAGTTGAAACTAATAAGTTCTAACGACGTTGCCAACAAAGTTAAAATATGACGATAATCACTGAGGAGATATAGTACATGACAAATTTGAGGATCAAATTGTGATGATGTGAACAGTAAAATTTGAGCATTATGGTTAAAATAAACGTTTGAAGTGTTGTTTGAATATACAGTTAAAATATAAATCTAAAGGGAGGATAAAATTTAAATTTATGTTTAAATAGGAGGTGAAATCATTTATCTAAAAATTTAATGGCTTTCTAACAAATCTAATGAAACCTTATTTTTCATGACAGATTTTATTTTGGTATATGGGTGAGGTTATATTAATTCTTCAATATGAACTCAACGAAAGAGAAGTGAGATAATATGAAGTAAAACATAAAAAAGTTGTGATACTTTAAAACTGTGAACTTTATAAAAATAAAAGGAACAAAAAGAGATTCTTTTGACTTGAAATTATTTGAATGGTTTAATTTTAGGGAGCATTTAAATCCAGACTTAAAAGGTTTGAATTTTTTTTCTTTTAAACTCAAACTGTTGCAAAAAATTTGCAAGTGCATAGAATCGTAGACAAGTAATAAAGAGTGAATAGAGTATCGTTCCCACGAGGATTGCGTTAATCTAACTAAGTATTAAAATTGGTTAACTTTAAAATTATTTGAACAATCAAATATAAAATACAAAAATAACAAAACAAAAAAATATAAATGAAAATCTAAACAATAAAAGACTAGGGCATCCGATTTCACCTAAATTAATCCTATTTAAATTATCTAACTTAATCAACTGATGTTTACTCCTATGCCGATAATGAAGTTCTCTTAGGTAGTCATTAATCTTTCTCAAGCATTAATAATTTACCCTAGTTAGCAAATTTCTTACATCTCTGTAGAAACTCTAAACTTACCAAGATTCATTAAGAACAAGAAATTCATAGTGTTACACAAGTCTCATAGATATCTCTATCCTATGATGATCTCATGACATTCAATCATGGTCTAATTTAATTATCACTTCTCAGCCTCAAATTAAATCACAAATCACGCAAAAGGTGCGTAAACTTTTACAAGCATTAAGATTAGATTAAATACTCAGCATAGATAATGAATAAACATCGAATTAAATTACATTAAACAAAAGTGAACATTCATAATCCGGCTACATTGTAGCCCTAGAATAGAGAAAATTAGTTCCTAATGAAACTAACAACAATCCTAAATAATCTCTTAAATATGATGAGTGAAAGAAAAGAACTCTATTGGGATGCGAAGATAGTTTCCGTCTTTGGGTTGTACCGTTCTTTTTCTTCAAAGCAGTGAGTTCTTCCCTCTTGTTTGTAGTTTTCCTTTGTTAGAATTCGTCCTCCAACCCTCTATAATGTTCTATTTATAGGCTAGGGTTTGAAAGGGCAATTTTGGAATGAAATTACATTGAAATTTGAATTGGGATCGCAATGGCGCCTAGGCTTCATTATGGCGCCTAGACGCCAAGATTGTAGCGCCTAGGTGCTATACTTGCCATGGCTTCTTTTTCAAACTGGCGCCTAGGCTTCAATGTAGCGCCTAGGCACCAGGATTGTAGCGCCTAGGCACTACTGCTGGTCGGCTTGATGGCGCCTAGGCGCCCAAATTATGGTGCCTAGGCGCTATGCTCTCGGGTCTTTTTGCCTGAAATTCATCTTCAAGAGCATCTAGGCGCCCAGAAGCTGTCGTCTAGGCTCCATTTTGTTCCCAAGTCTACTTGTGCTTATTTTCGGTCCGTTTTATTCTGCACTTTGCTATCATGCATCATTTTTCTTCAAAACCTACAAAAGAACATAGAACACTATCAGATTCTTATAAATTGCTCAAAACTAACAAAAATATTAAATGAGAATCATCTAATTAATTAGCCTAAAACTAACTTATCAAATATCCCCAAACTTAAGATTTTGCTAGTCCTCGAGCAAAAAACACAAACGAAAAAAAACAAAGAACAAGACAAAAAGACGTGACTAACACTAACACACGACATAGTTCGAGCATCAATTTAATTTTTCATCATACTTGGCCTCAAAGATTGCTTAAAGTTTATGACTTAAAGGAAACTCTAACCATTGTGATCATGTAAAAAAAAAAAAAATTTAATCTTAGGTTTACCATACTCATAATTTCTTGAGTGTGTGTGTGTGATGCCTGTAGCACTTATGTACTTACACTCGGATTAGTTTATGTCAACAAGCTTATTTTGAAAGATCTCTAGATTAGTGAAATGTGAACTCCATAGGCCTATTTTTCAAACCCACTCTCCACTAATGTAGACTATCGAATCATTAAAGATCATTAGGACTTTATTCAGCTTGTAATGTGTGGCTAAGGTAAAAAAGGTGAGATAAAGGATATAATGTAGCTCAAAATTCACCCATAAACACACAATTTGTCTCAGGACCTTATTAGAACATCATTTTTTCTTTCTTTCTAAGTACACCCCCAAACTTATGTTACACTCCCTTTGTCATTCACATTTATTTGACGTGTGTATTATTTTTTTCTTTTCCTTTTTTTTCTTCTTTTTTTTCTTTTTTTTGTTTTATTTTTCTTCTTCTTTTTTTTTGTTTTGTTTTTTTTTTTTTTTTTGCTTTTCTTTTTTTTTGTTTTGTTTTGTTTTTTTTTTTGGACAATGAATAAACATGAATATATAATCCCTTGATAACAATACTCAAAACTCCACCCATTAATGAATGATAGGAAAACATATTTTCTCGATAAGTTCTTCAAAACTCCACCCATCCTCCCATAATGCTAACTACCTTCAAATAATTTCCTGAACAAACTAATCACATTTATGGGTGAGGGACTAAGTAGGATAAGTTATTCAAAGGCTAGGCTAATTATGTAGGTAACAAAGAAAATGGATAATAAGGTTCAACGGGGTAACTAGTGATTAAATGATGTCAATGGTAGGCTTGAAAGGCTCAAACGTTAAAAAAAATGGCTTAAATCATGTCCTTAATGTTGTGTAGCCTAGGATTTCGCCTCGAGTGGTTATTAAATAGGTTCTCACGTTCATTTGAGATCAAAAATATCACTTAATCAACATAAAATTCCTTTAAGTGTAGAATACTTATGTGATCAAGGTGTGAGTGCTCAAAGTGCTCAAAGAATCATAGCATGGCAAACAAATCACAAGAAAAACAAGGATAGACCAACAACAACTATTATCCCCTAAAAGCCATATTCATTTTCAACTATTGTCTTATCATTGGCCTCCTATGATTCAAGTTAAACAGTGCTCATGCAACGCCCCCTTTTTCAGACGTCACAGATGTCGTTACATTCATACATTACCTACTTATTTGGAACTTTAAGATAAACTTTAAGTACAAAACTTAATTAAAAACTTTAATTGCAAACGTAATTAAGGAAAACATAACCAAGATCCATACGTACATTTTTTTTTATATCATAATCCATCTTTAAAACATTAAATTACTTATTCACAAACATTCTTCAAATATCTAATCAAACCATTAGGAGAAGAAACAATCTTTTAAAGATAACTTGGAGAAAACATCCTTAACAGATCGGCAGGCCGAACTTGTGGGTTTGACAGGCCGAATATGTCTGGTAGACCGAAGTCAGACTTCGGCAAGCCGTCCGAGGCTTTGCAAAACTGGGCTATAAAACTTTCAAAGTTTGGCAGGTCAAAAATATGATCGGTAGGCCGAACGTTCTTATATCGGCATGCCGACCATAGATGTTCGGCAGGCCGACAGAGTCAAATATGTTAAGAAAAACTTAATTTTAAGACAAATTCAACTTTTCAAAAATGCGAAAGATCAAATTCTTAAAATACAAAATAAAATGTTAAAACATAGTTCTTGCATTCTATAAAACTTATCATAAAAATACGATCAAATTATAAACCATAACTTAAATCATAAAATTTGTTTTATTGGCGTTCTTCCGGTTACAATTCATCGTACTTTGCTCACACGCCTTCCCATATCCTCTGCCTAGTCCATGACTTTCTTACCCTTATCTGCAACATGACATAAACTTGAATAAGCTAAAGCTTAGTAAGTACATATATTTCTCACAATTTAAAAACATATCATAAACATCATCATCATCATCATATCATAATAGTGCATTAAGCACATTTTCATAGAAACATATCTTTCATTACTTGACCATATTCAAACTTATTCCATTTTATCTTAAGGGCCCAAGTGTTTCACCATAATCATCATTGTAGGCGCGCCGTCATGAGAGGAAAAGGGTAGCTAATCCTAACCAAACATGACATCATAACATTAGTGTGCAACACTTATTAGGTGATACATATATATATATATATATATAATTTTCATGCTTTGAAAATTCGTCATCATCATACATGCATAACTTTATGAACATCAAAATATTTCATAAAAAGAACTTTAAATGAAACCATCATAAAATCCATCATAGATATCATAAAGAACATATTTTCAAACCTTTATAACATATCATATTGCAGGTGAGAATGTACTTACCTTAGAAGCTAGCTTACTTAACCTTATATGAATTGGTGACGACGCTGCGGTCTCGATGTGCTTTTCCTTTGTGTGTTCATGCCATTTATTCATTTAAAAATACAAATAAAAATTAATACTTATTATCATAGAATAAAACATCCATTCATATAACATTACACTTACTTTCATCTTTACAAACATAATTCCTAACCATAATTCCTAACCATAATCATAAACACATAAAATCATCATTACATACACTTCACTGACCTACATGAATTCAAGACTTAAAAACTTAACATCCATACATATTTTAGGCACCATACTTGACAAGGGTAAATATAATATATAAACATATTACCATGATTTTTCTTCAATCATAAAAATTACATTAAGTGTCTAAAAACAAACCATATATTTCAAACATAAAATCTGCCAAAAATAGAAAGGCAGTGAGCAACTTTTCAAAATACATTTTCTAACAATTAAAACTCATATAATTTAATTTTAAACGTCATACTAACACTTTAATATCATATATTTCCATATCATAAAATTATTTCATCATCAATAAAATCATTTAAACATATAAAACATTACATAAAACGAAAGTCCTAAATTAACATTGTTAAAACAGTTTTCTTGACCTAATCTCATAGAAATTACATAACACATAATTTACTCATAAAAACGTTACCAAACTTTGCAGTCTATAACATAACATATACATGAACATTCTTACTAAATTTTGTGAACAACAAAACACATTTACCCCTTGAACAAACATCACATTTTCATGCATTATAGCCAAACAATAATATTTTACTATGAGTGGTAGAGGATATAAAATTCATAACTTATCATAGAAAAATCAAAATGACTTGAAACTTGAAAGAACATTAACATAACACACATATGAACATCATATTAAAAATTCAGAACAAAATACAATACCAAGACAAAGATACTGCAGACGAATTAAGGAGGAGAAATGCTTTTCTGAAACACCAAAAGAACTGAGTTCTTACCTTAAAATTTCTTCTCAAAATCCTTCAAATTCTTCCAAAGAAAACTCAATTTTTCTTTCAATTATTTGCAGAGAATTTTTGAGAGAAAAAGGAATAGAAAACGTGGAGAAGAGAAGAAGAAGAGATGAATAGGAGAAACGTCTCAGAAGATGATGAGAGAGAAAGAATTAACGTAATTGAGGATAACATAAAAAAATGAATTCAATACTCTCTATTAAGTCAGGAATTTCCTGACTAAAGTTGAGGCAAATTTACGTGTAAATGGAGTGGAAAAGTGGGAAAGTCAAATCAATTGGTCTCACTTACCATATTTCACTTTTCAAAATAGGAAACCATCTCAATTACATTCAATCAATACCAAGTCAAACGTTTTATTTCCTTAATTGAGGAAATTAATCCATAATTATACCAATTAATCATATTAAAACACCCAATCAACATAATTATCTCATCCATAAATTTGGAGAGATTTCTGTTGACTGCTCGTTAGCTGTCATCAGTCTGTTGATTCTTCACTTCGGCCTGCCGATTCCTCAAAGTTTGGCCTGTCGATGGTTTCCATCGGCCTGCTGATTCTTGGCAGACTTTTCGACCTACTGAACTTAAAAGTCCGGCCTGCCGAACTGTCCTTAAAATACCATACATAATTACATTCAAGTCATCATTTCATCATTAAATAAACATACATTAAAATTATCATGAACACTTGAGCACATCAATTCTATGCGGTCGTCACCTGTCATAAAACTTAAGATAAAAAGTTAGTAACATAAAATCATAAATCATATCATAAATCATAAATTATTAATAATTCACTTAACGTCGTTACTAACTTAACATATTCTGTTGCATAAAAACAGGTGGGTGTTACAATTCTCCCCACCTTATAAGAGTTTCGTCCTTGAAACTCAGAACAATTGCGGATACAATGTTCTCATGTCATCTTCACATTCCTATGTAGCTTCTTCTACTTGATGATTTCGCCATAACACCTTGACCAAAATGGAATTTCTTTATTCCTCAAGGTCTTGGTTCTCTGATCGAGTATCTCTATTGGCTTTTCCTCATAACTTAAGTCTTTTCGTATCTCGATCACTTGTGGCTCAATCACATGCGTAGGGTCCGGGACATACTTCTTGAGCGTGGAGACATGGAACACATCATGCATTGCTATCATTTCTGAAGGCAACTTCAGCTGATAAGCTACTTTGCCTATTCGTTTCACAATTTCATAAGGACCAATGAATCTTGGGCTTAACTTGCTTCATAACTCCTTTCATCAGTGCAACTTTTAAAAACACAAATTCACCCACGGCGAACTCTAAGGGTCTTCTTCTCTTGTCAGCATAACTCTTCTGACGGCTTTGGACGGTCTCTATTCTTTTTCTTATTAACTTTATCATCTTAGAAGTTTCGTTAACAAAGTCAGTTCTTTCAGCTTCGGTGCTTTCCATCAACTTCTTCTCACCAGCTTCGTGCCAACATATAGGCGACCTGCATTTTTGCCCATACAGCGCTTCATAAGGTGCCATCCCAATTGTCGCCTGAAAGCTATTGTTGTAAGTAAACTCTGCTAACGGCAACATTTTACATTAGCTGGTCTTAAAATCGAGAGAACAAGCCCGTAGCATATCTTCTAAAATCAAGTTCGTCCTCTCCATTTGGCCGTCTATCTATGAATGAAAAGCTGTACTGAAATGTAGCTTGGTTCCCATTGCAGTCTGTACACTCTTCCAAAACTTAGATGTGAACATGCCATCCCGATCTGAGATGATTGAATTGGAAATTCTATGAAGTCGTACAATCTCCTTGACATAGAGTTTCGCTAACCGTTCCATAGAGTAAGTGATCTTGATGGGAATGAAATACACCGTCTTAGTCAGTCGATCTACAACTACCCAAATCGCATCATAACCGTTAATAGTTCTGGGCAAACCGGTAATGAAATCCATTGCCATATCCTCCCATTTTCATTCCGGTATCTGGATAGACTGTAGTTCACCACCAGGTCTCTGGTGTTCAGCCTTTACTTGTTGACATGTCATACATTTCTTCACATACATTGCAACATCACGTTTCATTCCAAACCACCAAAAGTTACCCCTTACATCATTATACATATTTGTTGCGCCCGGATGAATAGAGTAAGGAGTGTCATAAATTTCGGTCAAGACCTTTTCCCTTAAGCCATTAACATTGGGAACACATAAGAGGTCCTTGAGGTACAAAGTTCCGTCATCCACAATACGAAACTCTTGGCAGTTTCCTTCTTTTATTTCCTGCTTAATCCTTACGAGGCTTACATCTTCATCTTGCTTACTCTGAATTTCATCATACATTGTTGGAGCAAGAGAGAGTGCTGACAGCTGGCCTGCTATAAGTTCTAAACCGAAGTCTAGAATTTCCTTTCTCAAAGGTGGAGACATTGCTTGCATTGACATCAATGTGGCAACTGACTTCCTACTAAGAGCATCAGCCACTCGGTTAGCTTTTCCAGGATGATAAAGGATTTCATAATCATAATCCTTTACCAATTCAAGCCATCTTTGTTGTCTCATGTTCAGGTCTCTTTGCGTGAAAAAGTACTTCAGACTTTGATGATCAGTGAAGATCTTACATTGGACCCCATATAAATAGTGTCTCTATATCTTCAACGTAAACACGACTGCTGCTAACTTGAGGTCATGAGTAGGATAGTTCTTTTCATAATCTTTCAGTTGTCTTGACGCATAAGCAATCACCCTTTCATTTTGCATTAAAACAGCTCCGAGGCCCATCTTAGATGCATCACTATAAATCACAAACCCATCATTTCCTTTAGGAATAGCCAATACTGGAGTCGTCGTTAGCCTCTTCTTCAGTTCTTGAAAACTCTTCTCGCAAGCATCTGTCCATTCATATTTCTTTCCCTTGCGAGTTAGATTCATGAGTGGAGCTGCTATCTTGAAGAAATCTTCTACGAATCTCCAATAATAACCTGTTAGACCCAAGAAGCTCCTTATCTCGCTTGCGTTTGTCGGTTGCTTCCAGTTGAGAACAGCTTCTACTTTGGCAGGGTCCACCATAATCCCATCTTTGGATATAACATGCCCTAAAAAGGATACTCTTTCAAGCCAAAACTCGCACTTAGAAAACTTTGCATATAGCTTATGTCTTCTTAAAGTCTCCAGCACAATCCTTAAATGCTCCATATGTTCTTCTTGATTCTTTGAGTAGACAAGAATATCATCGATAAATACAACAACAAATTTATCGAGGTAATCCTTGAATACCCGATTCATCAAATCCATAAAAGCCGCCAGTGCATTCGTCAGACCGAAAGGCAAAACCACAAATTCATAGTGACCATACCTCGATCTGAAGGCTGTCTTAGGAATATCTCCTTCTTTAATCTTCAACTGATGATATTCTGATCGCAGATCAATCTTTGAGAACACGAATGCACCCTTAAGCTGATCAAACAAATCATCAATTCAAGGTAACAGGTACTTGTTCTTGATCGTCACCTTATTCAGCTTTCTGTAGTCGATGCAGAGTCTCATAGAGTCATCTTTCTTCTTTACAAACAAAACTAGAGCTCCCCATGATGAGTGACTCGGCCTAATAAATCCTTTGTCGAGTAGCTCTTTTAATTGTGTGTGAAGCTCCTTTAACTCTGTCAGGGCCATTCTGTAAAGCGCTTTTGAGATTGGATCGGTGCCTAGAGCAAGCTCAATCTCGAATTCGACTTCTCTTTCTGGCGGTAGACTTGTCAGATCATCAAGAAACACTTCTGCATATTCATGAATTACAGGTACTTCTTCAATCCTTGTCTTTTCTTCTTGGCTTTGTCTACAATGTTCACCAAATAGCCCATGCAACCACTTGCTAATAACTTCCTTGCTTTCATTGCGGATAAAAACATGCTAGGTTTCTTTTTGGACTCACCAAAATACACGAACTTTTGATCACCTTTAGGATGGAAGATCACATTTCATTTTCGGCATTCAATAAAAGCGTTGTACTTGCTTAGGAAGTCCATCCCAAGAATCATATCGTAATCATACATGTCGATCACAATGAGGTCGACGAAAAGTTCCCTATCAGAAATCCATAGGGGTACTGTACGCAGATAGTGCTTAGATAATATCACTTCCCCGGATGGTAGTGTCGTAGTAAATCCCTGTCTCATAGGCTCTAAACAAACCTCTAACTTCTTAGCAAATGACGTAGATACAAAAGAATGTGTAGCACCTATATCAAATAGAACATAAGCATCATTAGATAAACTTGTTATCTGTGACCACATTGGAGGCTTCAGCAGCCACTTGTTCTTTTGTCATGGCATAGATTCGGGCATTTGTCGGTGGGGCTTCAATTCTCCCTTGACTGATAAGTGGCCCTTCAAGGGAAGTTTGCATCTGCTGGAGTTGGGCTTGAGGAGGAGCTCTCTGAGGGGCATTGGCATTCATCAGTTTGGGGTAGTTCTTGACAAAGTAGTCTTCACGCCCACAAATAAAACATTGGTTTGTCCCCAATTGGCATTCCCCTGGATACTTCTTTCCACATTTGGCACATGGTTGAAACCGCCTGTTATTATTGTTGTGCTGACCATCATTATGCCTCTTGTTGTCTTGGCCTTGCTAGTTTTGAGGATTACCCTTCCTCTTGTTGTTCCTCCAGTTCTGGTTGTTGTTGTTGCTGTTGTTGTTGTTGTTGTTCCTGTGTGGAGGGCGGTTCTGGTTGTTTGCATGATTAGCTTGTTGGCCCGACTGAGGTTGGTTTCTTCTTAACTTGGACAAGTGGAATTCCGCATGCTGGGCTCTCATGACAACCTGTTCTTGAGTCCTAGGTGGACTTGCCCCCATCAACAATTGCAGCAATTTCAGGCCTGAGAACCTTGATCAGCCTTCTGACCCTTTCATTTTCATCCATAACCATTCCTGGGCATAGGCAAGCAAGCTGGTCAAACTTTGTCACCACATCAGTCACTAACATATCCCCCTGGCGCAGGCTCTCAAACTCCTCATAATGCTTCCTTTTGATGTTCATATGGAAGAACTTCGTGTTGAACTCATGAACGAAGTCAGCCCATGTCATTTTGTCAACATTCTTGCTCATTTCTATGCCATCCCACCAGATTCTAGCCTCCATGGTGAGGCAGCATGATGCACAGAGGACCTTTTCATTGTCTGTGAAATCCATGAGTCTTAAGGTGGCTTCAATCATCTTCAACCATCCTTGGACGACTAACGGATCCTTAGAACCTTTGAAATTTGCTGGCTTAACTTTCTTCCATCTGACTAGCAGGGTTCTTGATTAACCGCTCTTGGTTCAGCAGCAGGAACTGGGACTTCATTAATCGGTGGCTGCGGAGGAGGAGGAGGCACGTCATTACCTCGTCGATCATCATTCTGGCCGTTGGCCCTTAACGCAACAATTTCTCTTCTTTGATCCTCAAGTTGCTCTGCAACTCAGCAATCATGGTCATAAGCCTTTCGTTGGTCTGGGTGCGGGTTTGCATTCTTCTGTGGCCGTCCATTATCAATTTCCTAAAAGAATTAGAAACTTATGAATAATCTTCTAATATGAGACAGGTTTTCGCTACTAGAACTTTAATCATTTAAACATCTAAACCTTAATCTTATCATCATACTTGCATCAAAACATCTAACTTTAAAACATACTTACTTGGAGGACTTGGATTGACATGTGGCGTTATGAATTGTAATCAAAAAATTTGCTCTGATACCAAAGCCTACAACGCCCCCTTTTTCGGACATCACAGATGTTGTTACATTCATACATTACCTACTTATTTGGAACTTTAAGATAAACTTTAAGTACAAAACTTAATTAAAACTTTAATTGCAAACGTAATTAAGGAAAACATAACCAGGATCCATACATACATTTTTTTTTATATCATAATCCATCTTTAAAACATTAAATTACTTATTCACAAACATTCTTCAAATATCTTATCAAACCATTAGGAGAAGAAACAATCTTTTAAAGATAACTTGGAGAAAACATCCTTAACAGATCGGCAGTCTAAACTTGTGGGTTCGGCAGGCCGAATATGTCCGGCAAACCGAAGTCAGACTTCAGTAGGCCGTCCGAGGCTCTGCAAAACTAGGCTTTAAAACTTTCAAAGTTCGGCAGGCCGAAAATATGATCGGTAGGCCAAACATTCTTATATCAGCATGCCGACCATAGATGTTCGGCAGGCCGACAGAATCAAATATTTTAAGAAAAGCTTAATTTTAAGACAAATTCAACTTTTTAAAAATGCGGAAGATCAAATTCTTAAAATACAAAATAAAATGTTAAAACATAGTTCTTGCATTTTATAAAACTTATCATTAAAATATGACCAAATTATAAACCATAACTTAAATCATAAAATTTGTTTCATTGGCGTTCTTCCGGTTACAATTTATCGTACTTTGCTCACATGCCTTCCCATATCCTCCGCCTAGTCCATGACTTTCTTACCCTTTTCTGCAACATGATATAAACTTGAATAAGCTAAAGCTTAGTAAGTACATATATTTCTCATAATTTAAAAACATATCATAAACATCAACATCATCATCATCATCATCATATCATAATAGTGCATTAAGCATATTTTCATAGAAACATATCTTTCATTCCTTGACCATATTCAAACTTATTCCATTTTATCTTAAGGGGCCAAGTGTTGCACCATAATCATCGTTGTAGGTGCGCCGTCATGAGAGGAAAAGGGTAGCTAATCCTAACCAAACATGACATCATAATATATTATATCATAACATTGGTGTAAAACACTTATTAGGTGATACATATATATATATATATATATATATAATTTTCATGCTTTGAAAATTCGTCATCATCATACATGCATAACTTTATGAACATCAAAATATTTCATAAAAAGAACTTTAAATGAAACCATCATAAAATCCATCATAGATATCATAAAGAACATATTTTCAAACCTTTATAACATATCATGTTGCAGGTGAAATTGTACTTACCTTAGAAGCTAGCTTACTTAATCTTATATAAATTGGCGACGACGCCGCGGTCTCGATGTGCTTTTCCTTTGTGTGTTCATGCCATTTATTCATTTAAAAATATAAATAAAAATTAATACTTATTATCATAGAATAAAACATCCATTCATATAACATTACATTTACTTTCATCTTTACAAACATAATTCCTAACCATAATCATAAAAACGTAAAATCATCATCACATACACTTCACTGACCTACATGAATTCAAGACTTAAAAACTTAACATTCATACATATTTTAGGCACCATACTTGACAGGGGTAAATTTAATATATAAACATATTACCATGATTTTTCTTCAATCATAAAAATTACATTAAGTATCTAAAAACAAACCATACATTTCAAACATAAAATCTGCCAAAAATAGAAAGGTAGTGAACAATTTTTCAAAATACATTTTCTAACAATTAAAACTCATATAATTTAATTTTAAACTTCATACTAACATTTTACTATCATATATTTCCATATCATAAAATTATTTCAGCATCAATAAAATTATTTAAACATATAAAACATTACATAAAACGAAAGTCCTAAATTAACATTGTTATAACAGTTTTCTTGACCTAATCTCATAGAAATTACATAACACATAATTTACTCATAAAAAAGTAACCAAACTTTGCAGTCCATAACATAACATATACATGAACATTCTTACTAAATTTTGTGAAAAACAAAACACATTTACCTCTTGAACAAACATCACATTTTCATGCATCGTAGCTAAACAACAATATTTTACTGTGAGTAGTAGAGGATAGAAAATTCATAACTTATCATAGAAAAATCGAAATGACTTGAAACTTGAATGAACATTAACATAACACACATATGAACATCATATTAAAAATTTAGAACAAAATACAATACCTTGATAAAGATACTGTAGACGAATTAAGGAGGATAAATGCTTTTCTGAAACACCAAAATAATTGAGCTCTTACCTTAAAATTTCTTCTCAAAATCCTTCAAATTCTTCCACAGAAAACTCAATTTTTCTTTCAATTATTTGCAGAGAATTTTTGAGAGAAAAAGGAATAGAAAATGTGGAGAAGAGAAGAAGAAGAGATGAATAGGAGAAACGTCTTAGAAGATGATGAGAGAGAGAGAATTAACGTAATTGAGGACAACGTAAAAAAAAATGAATTCTATACTCTCATTAAGTCAGGAATTTCCTGACTAAAGTTAAGGCAAATTTACGTGTAAATGGAGTGAAAAATTGTGAAAGTCAAATCAATAGGTCTCACTTACCATATTTCACTTTTTCAAAATAGGAAACCATCTCAATTACATTCAATCAATACCAAGTCAAACGTTTTATTTCCTTAATTAAGGAAATTAATCCATAATTATACCAATTAATCATATTAAAACACCCAATCAACGTAATTATCTCATCTATAAATTTGGAGAGATTTCTGCTGACTGCTCTTCAGCTGTCATCGGCCTGCCAATTCTTCACTTCTGCCTGCCGATTCCTCAAAGTTTGGCCTATCGATGGTTTCCATCGGCCTGTCGATTCTTGGCAGACTTTTCGGCCTGCCGAACTTGAAAGTCTGGCCTGCTGAACTGTCCTTAAAATACCATACATAATTACATTCAAGTCATCATTTCATCATTAAATAAACATACATTAAAATTATCATGAACACTTAAGCACATCGATTCCATGCGGTCGTCACCTGTCATAAAACTTAAGATAAAAAGTTAGTAACATAAAATCATAAATCATATCATAAATCGTAAATTATTAATAATTCACTTAACGTCGTTACTAACTTAACATAATCCGTTACATAAAAATAGGTGGTTGTTATAGCTCAAACCACATAACTTTCCTATCACAATTACTATCAAATGCAAAGAAGAAGAAAAAAAAACTAAAATCTAATTAAACCATAATAACTGACTGACACAAACAAAACATAATACAACACACCACCCCCAAACTTGAACAATATATTGTTCTTAATTTAAAAGAAAACAAAAATGAGAAAGAAAAGAACACCCCCTAAACCGATGGTTGCAGCAACCTATTCCTCCTCCTCCTCGTCCTCATTCTCTTCATTATCTTTATTGAAAGCAAAGACTGTGGGAAAGTTGTCCAAGTTTAAGTTTAGACGCATGACCATGTGGTTCATCATCTGTGCCAGGTTGCAGATATGGTTTCAGTTTTTGAAATTTTTTTTTTAGCAAGCTGAGCACCCTAATGTCCCCCGAAAACCTATAATCGCCACAAACGAGACTTACATCATGATTAAGTAGGAAAAAAGACTAAAACTAAAAGAAACAACTAATAAACTAAATAATAGTATGAAAACTGAAATTGAAAAGGATAGAGCGCTTGGGTTGCCTCCCAAGAAGCACTTGTTTAATAGTCATCAGCCTGACTCTCAGAGAAGCGCTTGTCAAAGAGCGGCTTTCGCCCATAGTAAGTGTCAAACAACACCACATATGGGTCTTGGTTATAGATGCCCTCAAGCTTGGTGAGATTTAGAAGTGATTCGCACGTTGCACTAACAACACATGTTTTTAAATAATGTCCTTTTGATGGGAACTTCACTATTGACTCGAGCTTGAACACGGTGAAATGTGATGGTTGTGATGTCCATGGCCAACACAAATCAGTTGGTGATCTATATATTGGAACCATTGATGAGCTCAAATCAATGGTCTTATGTGCTTCTATATCCTTCAACGACCCTCGTGGCCTCTCCTCATATAAAAATTCCTCTAATAACCCTTCTATTTGCTCTTCCCTTTCCTTTTGGCTATCCATTAGCATGCTCGTGATTTGTTCTTCATAAAAGTCATAGTTTTGGATAGACTCCTCTTGATTTAGCAAGTTTAAATCGTTGTTGATCGAACAAGATCCCAACTCAGCAAATGGTTGAGCTAACACAACTTCAAAGGGTTCTTGTTCTTCATCTTGAGGTTCTATTTCCTCTAAAGGCTCAAATTCCTGAGGTTTCACACAATCCTCATCAAACAAAACCACATCCTTTATCTTTTCATGGTCACTACAAGGATTTAATGTTGCAACTTCCTCCTCTAGATGACTATCTAAAATTGTGCTCTTTAAACGGATTTGTTCATCAAGATATCGCCTAGAGTTGGAGACTTCATGACTTCCCTCAAGAGTGGCCTTTAGACGATCTAAAGCAACTTCCAAAGGTGTCTTCTCTTCTTGATATTGTCTACAAGATTGTTCCAGCATGTTGGGGTGGATATTCCATGAAAGATTTTGGTGCCTCTCCCAACAGAAATTATGCATTGAAGAATTCAAATGCCGATGATGATTAAAGGCATCGTTCCCATGAGGATTGCGTTAATCTAGCTAAGTACTAAAATTGGTTAACTCTAAAATTATTTGAACAATCATATATAAAATAGAAAAATAACAAAACAAAAAAATATAAATGAAAATCTAAACAATAAAAGACTAGGGCATCCGATTTCACCTAAATTAATCCTATTCAAATTATCTAACTTAATCAACTGATGTTTACTCCTATGCCAATAACGAAGTTCTCTTAGGTAGTCATTAATCTTTCTCAAGCATTAATAATTTATCCTAGTTAGCAAATTTTCTCAAGCACTATCTCTGTGGAAACTCTAAACTTACCAAGATTCATTAAGAACAAGAAATTCATAGTGTTACACAAGTCTCATAGATATCTCTTTCCTATGATGATCTCATGGCATTCAATCATGGTCTAATTTAATTATCGCTTCTCAGCCTCAAATTAAATCACAAATTATGCAAAAGGTGCACAAACTTTTGCAAGCATTAAGATTAGATTAAATACTCAGCATAGATAATGAATAAACATCGAATTGAATTAAATTAAACAAAAGTAAACATTCATAATCCGGCTACATCGTAGCCCTAGAATAGAGAAAATTAGTTCCTAATGAAATTAAAAACAATCCTAAATAATCTCTTAAACATGATGAATGAAAGAAAAGAACTCTATTCGAATGCGAAGATGGTTTCTGTCTCCAGGTTGCACCGTTCTTCTTCTCTAAAGCAGTGAGTTCTTCCCTCTTGTTTGTAGTTTTAATTTGTTAGAATTCGTCCTCCAACCCTCTATAATGTTCTATTTATAGGCTAGGGTTTGAAAGGGTAATTTTGGAACAAAATTACATTGAATTTGAATTGGGATCGCAATGGCGCATAGGCTCGATTTTCTGGCGCCTAGGTGCCAAGATTGTAGCGCCTAGGCGCTACACTTGCCGTGGCTTCTTTTTTGAACTGGCGCCTAGGCGCCCTCTTTATGGCGCCTAGGCTTCAAAGTAGTGCCTAGGCGCCAGGATTGTAGCGCCTAGGTGCTACTGCTGGTCGGCCTGATGGCACCTAAGCGCCTAAATTATGTTGCCTAGGCGCTATGCTCTCGGGTCTTTTTGCCTGAAAATTCATCTTTAAGAGCGCCTAGGCGCCTAGAAGCTGGCGTCTAGGCTCCATTTTGTTCCCAAGTCCACTTGTGCTTATTTTCGGTCCGTTTTGTCCCGCACTTTGCTATCATGCTTCATTTTTCCTCAAAACCTACAAAAGAACATAGAACACTATCCAATTCTTATAAATTGCTCAAAACTAAGAAAAATATTAAGTGAGAATCATCTAATTAATTAGCCTAAAACTAACTTATCACAAACCACGTTCCAAATGTTTGTTTCTAAATGCCTATTTGAACCGAGTTTCTTATGGGACAGAGGTTTTTTTTTTTTTTTTTTTTCAAATGCGCAAACCAAACAGAGGTTTGGTTTTTCTCAATAGGGGCATGTGCACTTATATCTTACACATGTTTGTCCTCAAAGTTAAGACTTACCTATCTCAAAAGCAAGCGCAGAGAGCAGAGCACTAACGCCCACCATTAAACCATAGAATCAAAGGATCATCCTTTGGGCTCCCTCCAGACTCAACAAGGTAATAGAAAAGTTGAACTTCTTCCTTCTCATCCACTCCTATGTATCTGTAAGAATTAGTGGTGCTTATTAAACTAGTTGTGACATGGCATTTGCCTAAATAATAATAATAAAAAAAGGATTCGATAAAACAAGAATTTAACGTGTTTTAGTGATATGCCTACATCTACGAACAAGAAAAAGCAAGATAATTTATTATTTTTGGAGAAAATAAATGAGGATTATAAAAATACTAGCTACAAACACAGTAACATATAAATTACCTAATTTACCAATTCTAGGGATTTCATAATGTGAAAAAAAAAAATAAATGAAAGTAAAAATCATAGAAAATAACACAAGTTTATCATGGTTAGTACGTATATATAGGTATGTTGTACAGAACAATCTAAACTAATTAGTAACAACAAAAATTAAGGAACATCTAGAGCCTCACCCGGTCTCAAGATTGAAAGGAAGGGGACCGGGAAATCCTGGCAGGTATTTGACTACTGTTGATGAAGGGACCACAGGATCAAAGAAAACCAGCAAGAAAATGATAAGGTGAACACAAATACTTGCAAAAAGTTTGTTGACAAGCCTTGTAACCATTTTTTTTTTTTTCCAAAAGTGGTGTGTTTTCTGGAATAGCCAAAATACTTATGAGTTGAGTTGATGGCTGTTCATCCATTATGTTCTTGCAGTTTTCATTTGCAGGGGATCTGGTGGGGCACGTGCAGCCTCCTATATAATGTTATTAAACGACGCAAATGTAGAGGCCAATTAATTGATGGCAGTAGTTGAGTGCGTGTTTAAAAAATGGAAATGGCAAGATACACGTTGATGTTGACTACCAAAGTATATTAAAATGAGGCATGTTGCCGAATGGTTACTTTATTTAGTTTAAATATTAGTTAATTCAAATAAAAAATTGTGTTCTTACATGGTGCAAAAGAAAACAGATAAGGATGGAGTGTATGATACAAAAAAGAAAAAAAAAATCCCTTTCATTGGGGGTTAAGACCTACAATTCACAAAACTATCAGTCTTAGTTTAGTTGTGGGGTTATAACCCGTAAAGTTGAATATGATAAATGCATATACAATATCATCAGGGAGAGAGTCAAATACACAACATGTAAGCAGCAAAATCATAACCCAGAATCTAGGGTCGAGAGCAACACAAAAAAAAAAAAAAAGAAAAGGAAAATAAAAAAATATATATAGTTCTATGCATATGGTAATAAGGCAAGCTTAATTTTTGAAGTGAATTTATAAAACAAAATGGTGAACCCAAAAACCATGTAATATAGGTCCAATTCATCGAATTTCATTAACAATTCGTTTCTGATTTGGACACTTGCGCGTGGTCTTTGTTATGTATAGCTAGTTGTAATCATGCATCCTGCACATGCATGACTTGGATCTATTGTTCTACGAAGATCTAAAATTTAACCAGAATCATTTATTATTCTTTTAATAGTTTATTTCAATGAAAAATAGTTTAAAGGACCAAGTTACCATTCCTCCTACTCACTTATAGGGGATGTCAAAGTGGAACCTGTCAGGTTCTGTTCCAAAACCTGTTGGAATCCGTCAAATTCCATCTCAAGAACCTGCCAGGTTCTGTCTTGAAACCCCCAAAGTTCCAATATATATTTTTAGAATAAAGAAGTACCAACCGTCTTCGGTCGTCAGTGGGGATGTTGGATTGTAACCTGGAAGGCTCCACAGTGGAACCTGTTGGGGATGAGCTCGGTGCCATCGCCGAGGAGCCCTACTCCATGTTGTCGGCAAACCTGCTCGGCAGGAACTACTGGGAGCAAATAACTAATCCCGATACTCCGTGAGGAGCTCAGATCGTCTGTCCGAGGTGCTTTTAGGGCTTTTCGGGCCGCACCACAACTGGTCGTCTCCTTGGGTCAAACACGAGCTTGGGTCAGATTTCTTTAACTCGCAAGTAGGCTATTATTCGCCATCATTGGCCAACAGATGGCAGACAGCTCGTCATTGGATGAAAACTAATCCACCGACGGAGGGCACGACACTTGTCTTTTGCCTTCTGATATGCCTTGATGTGACACACAGGTCGTGGGCCAAACCCACCTAACACCCGGTTCAAGTGGCAACCTATAAATAGAGTGCATTTATTGCATTCAAGCAATCGTGCTCCTTCCCACCTAACTTGCTCATGTTCTCTACCAAGCAACACTTGCCTTGAAAATCAAAGAGCCCTTATATGTTACCTAACATGTTTCCTCTGCATCTCTAAAGCGTCCCTCCTCTTGTTGTAGGTACGTTCGAACAGGTAGAGTCGAGCAAGGAAGAGCCGTCGATCGTACTCAGCCGTACATGGTATTGATCCGCCACCAGATCACGGTAAGATCAACATCTTGGAGCTAGCAGGAGAGCGCCTACGCCTTCACTTGAAATCATCAGCCGCAACCCAGCTCGTGATTTAAAGATGGTGACACGAGGCAATACCTAGGATGAGGGTACCCGACATGAGGGGTTGGGAGAAGTTCGAAACCAGAACCAAAATCTGGCCAGACCCAAAGGCTGCCCTTAAGCTACGAGATCCTATTCTGGGGGTCAGGGAAGTGCAGCAAGGGCTGAACAAGTGCATGCATTTGCCCAAGACCCTATCCAAGAACTGACAAATACTGTTCGGATACTCACACAATAGTTTGCACAACAAGCATAGCTCCAGCTGGCGGCTAACTAGGCTAGGAGATGAGTTGGACAAGGTGTCGTCGACCTCAGTGAAGCTGACTCCGAGTGCTCTAGAAGATCCACACATGGCATCTCGGCTAATAATAGGCTTGTCCAAGAATACCGACTTGGTCCACAAGAGGCGCGGGCTCTTTCACCATAGAGCTTTTGAGCTTATGTTTTTGATCGGCTCAGGCGTTAGAGGGAAGCTCAGCAGGGTCGCCAGACCGGGGCTGGTGACAGGGTTGAGGGAGGAGCACCTTATAAGGTGGAACTGCCCAAAGATACCAACAGCCGCCAGCTCCGAAAGCTACAGCGCCAGATCGATGAAATTCGTAACAAGCGCTTTAGTTTGGATGACGTCGGCGCCTTAGATCTATCATTTACCGACGCCATCATGTGAGCCCTTATGCCGTCAAAATTCACAGTCCCGCAAATCAAGGCCTATGATGGGACCGCCGACTTTGACAAGCATGTTAAATTGTACTGAGGACACATGCTCCTGCAGAACGCCAGCGACGCAGCCATGTGTAAGGTCTTTTTCTTAACCTTGATCGGACCAGCTTGACAATGGTTCTGACACCTGGAACCAGCATCAATCACTTCTTTCTACCAGCTCTCTGATGCTTTCTCTACTGCTTTCTCTACAACAAAGACGAGAAGAAAAGAAATAACTTACCTCTATACAGTTAAGTAGGGGAATGGCAACGTCAGAGATTACATAAATCGATTTACCTGAGCAGCGCTCGAGATTAAGTACGTCAAAGATGAGACCCTAAAGCATGCCTTCGTGGGGGGTCTCCGAGACGAAAAGCTAACCTGGTCATTGGCCTTCGAGCAACCGAGCACATTTTCTCAAATGCTCGGCTACGCATAAAGGTATGCCGATGTGGCCAAATATATAAAGAGCCGTTGAGAAGAAGGTAGCAATAGCGGGACTAAGAAGGAGAAGAAATAAAAGATGGCGCCTAAGCAGCCAAGCGCCGAGCAAAACAAGAAGCAGAAGAAGGGCAACAAGACCAAGAAGCCAAAAGTGCCAACTGGGAAATTCCAAACCTATACACCCTTGGTCACGGGTATTGATGAAGTACTTACCCAAGTGAGCGGAAGGAACCTGTTGTTCAATCTTTTTAAGCTCAAAGGCAGCAAGGCAAAACGAGACCAAAGCAAGTACTGCAACTTTCACAAAGATGTGGAACACAACACCTGCGACTGTATGTAGCTCAAGGACCAGATCGAGAGGCCGGTCCGAGACAGACACTTGCAGGAGTTCGTAGAGTGAGTCCTAACTCCAGGCTCTACAGCTAGGAGAAATGACCAGTCAGCATGAGATGTGCAGAACCGCCCACGTAATGATATTGGGAATGCCTCAGAACCCTTGAATATTATTCACACAATCTTCAGAGGGCCAGTTACTAGGGACACATCGAGTAGACGGCACGCTTACGTCTGAGAGGCTCCGCTGGTTGAGAGAGGCGAGCTTATTAACATGTCTGAGCACTTGAATAAAATCTACAACCAGTAAGACATTCTGATCAACTTTACAGTGGAGGGGGCAGATAAGCTAATCCACCCATATAATGACGCCCTTATGTGTGAGCTTCACATCGCCAACAACATAATTCAGCGAGTGTTAATCGACAATGGTAGCTCTGCTGATATCTTATTCAATCAAGCACACGACAAGCTGAAGATTAGCAATGCTACCATCATCTCGGTCCAAACACCACTTTACAGCTTCATTGGTGAATGCGTCCAAGCAGTAGGGAAGGTTGGCCTGCCAATCACCTCGGTGAGGGTGCTACTCGAGTGACATGCATCGTCGACTTCCTCATCATCGACAAGCCCTCACAATACAACATCATTATTGGTCGTCCGATGCTAAATGCATTAAAGGCCGTGGTCTCCACCTATCACCTGGCCATGAAGTTTCCAACATACAATGTGGATCAGAGTAATCAAGTCACAGCAAAAGGATTCTCGATCTTGCTATGCCAATGCTATCAAGGCCGCATCAGCTCGGCAGTTAAATGTCTTGGCCATTTACAAGGTCGATCAGATACAATTCCCCACCAAGCAAGCGCCTATGATGCTCTCTAACCTCCACCCCCGTCTGCCTGAAGAGGACATGAGAGCCACTCTTGTCAAAGATCTAGTGCCATTCAACCTGGACCCGGCACATCCCGATCGCATGGTCTAACTCGGTTCTCAGTTGAAACCTAAGATCCAGGCCGACCTGGAGAAGCTCCTTATGCAGTATCAGGATGTGTTCACATGGTCTCACGAGGATATGCCAGCATTGATCCCAGCGTTATCAGTCACCGACTTAATGTCCGACCAGATTACAAGCCGGTTATTCAAAAGAGAAGAGCCTTCAAACTGAAAAGGTATGCCGCCATTAATGAAGAAGTACAAAAGCTCCTAAAAGCAGGATTCATCCGAGAAGTAAAGTATCCAGAGTGGTTAGCAAATGTGGTCCTTGTTAAGAAAATGAACAAAAAATGGCAGGTTTGTATCGACAATACTGACCTAAACAAGGCTTGCCCTAAGGACTGCTTTTTGTCATCCTGGATAGATTAGCTCGTGGATACAGCCGCTAGGCACGAGCTGGTAAGCTTCATGGACGCTTACTTAGGCTATAATCAGATTCAGATGGCCAAGGAAGATCAAATAAAAATCGCCTTCGTTACAGACCAAGGGCTTTACTACTATGTAGTCATGCCCTTTGGACTCAAGAATGTTGGGGCTACCTACTAATGCTTAGTCAACAAAATGTTTGCTCAGCTAATCGGCAAAACCATGGAAGCGTTAGACGTGTATGCCCTAAGGAGAAAAAACGTAATATATTTTTAGAGACATTTTTATCAATAAAGAATTTATTTATTATTTATATCCCAAATCTTGTCCTCTTTACGTTCATATTTGTTGAATGTATGTTAAGCAAACAAAAGTCTGAGACTATCATTCCAAACCTTTAAGAATTAGGTATATGATGGATAGATTATGCAGAAGACACGATTTTTAAGGTGACGGTCTAAATTATAAGATCCACAATCAAGGGAATAAAGTTAGGCGCTTTATTCATGTAAAGATTGCTATGTTGTCTATATCCCTAACGAGAGATTATTTGTCTTGGCCATTGGAGGTAGACTCCGAGAATAGAAACATTGGCACATTGTCATAGGTGACGAAGTGTTGGATCAGGACATAAAGTGAATTGATTTAGATTAATAATTCTGTCTCGGTATATCGATTAACTTTAGACAATCATTTGTATTGTATCTTAATCCTAAGATGAATAGTGGGCCCGTTGTCTTGACTTATGTCTTTTGATATACCAAAGGGTAACATCTACATTTTAATAGTAGTACGCATGCCGGTATGTTGGAGGCATGACTCTTGATAGCATAGACATGTTCTTCATAGATATGAAATCCATAGCTCCTCTTTAGGAGTAGTGATATCCTCTTATATGCATTATCCTGTAATTGAAAAACTAAAGTGTTCAACTATTTGGATACATAGCTATAATCGAATGGTATACTATCTTTGGATGGTAAGTTTTCCAATGGTGAGATAATGGAACATAAGATAAAAATAATCTGAAAGGTAAGCCAGAACTTGTCCTTAAGCTGATCATGAATAATCCTATAAGGATACGATACCTTATGATATGTCATGGAGACTTAGTTACATGAGCTTCGTAATTCTATATAGTTCGAGAGTGTAGCTCGAAGTTTTTAGTGGAGTAGCATTGGAGTTGATAATTATGAAATGTATATCTGGGATTTGGGTTTCATAGTTATCAAGAGCTTCAACTATATAGGTCCATTTGGTCCCCTTTTGCTAGCTCACAAAAATCTTGTAATGATACGGCGTGTTTTTTCAATAATTGGTGACTTACGTCAGATTTATCAGATTGGCTGAAATTTGATAGAATCAGATAATTCATGTTTGTTTATCGGTTGAATAAATTTTGTGATAAAATTAATTCAAGATAAACTTGTTGAATTATCGGGATTAGATAATTCATGTCTGTTTATCGGTTGAATTAATTTTAAATTAATTCAAGATAAACTTGTTGAATTATCAAGAATATTTATTTTCCTAGAGATTATCTAGATATGACTGTTTTAATCAGATAACTTCTCTATTGCGTTATTTGAATTAAAACTGAAGCTCTATCCCAAGAATCTTAGGTGGGAAATAAAGATTCGTAAGGATATTTTATTGGAGATTCGGTAGGTCGATGTTTAAGTTCGGCTTGTTGATGGAGTGGGTTTGGCAGGCTTATCTGCCAGTTTGGCCTACCGACCGAGCAATAAAAAGGTCACACGTTTTCACACAAATTTTATCAAATATTGATCTTGATTTGATTCTGATTCGAATTTTTGAGACCTTATCTGATAAGGAGTGACTCTTGAGCCTAATCGCTATAAAAGGGGAGTGAGCCTTTTTATTATTTAGATAAGTTGAGAAATCTAGAGTGAGACTCTATCGCAAGACTCTGTAACTCTCTAGAAGGCTATCATTCACAAATCAAGAATTATAGCTTTGGGTATTTCTCTACTGGTATGAAGAAGCGTCAACTAGTGGAAAAGTTGAACGACGTAAGCCCACACTCACTCCGATCGTGGATAGAGAATAGCAAAGAAGACCAGTTGATTGAGACTCTTTTGAAACGTTACTTCTCTTCATAAATTGCGGGAGTTGTTCGGCGTTCAAAGGTTAGTAAGATTTGGTTAATTTATGCATATAGTATGTCAAACTTGTGTTTTAGAAAAAACTCTGATATAAAAAATTTTTAAATTCCGTTGTGTACTATTTTTTCAAGAATTGGTATTAGAGCCATGGTTTTTATGTAAATTTGCAAGTTTGTGATCATGCTATGCGTATAAATTATGTGATCTTGATCTCTCCTATGCTTGAATTTAATTTTTTTACAGAGTTGGTACTTTAGGTTTCTATATATTTATGTATGTTAGCATAGATTATATGTTGAATGTTTATTACTTAATTATAGTTTATTAAATTATTATTTAATTAATTATTAATTAATTATTAATTAATTATTATTTAATTAATTATTAATTAATTAATTTATACTGGTTATGGTTCCTTAGAGGTTAGAATGTATATCTAGGTTTTTCATGTAATTAGATGACAGACTATTATCTCTGTCTAAAAATTATTATTTAATTTTAAATTTATAAGAATTTTGTAATTAAATAATTGTTCGAGAGAAGGCAGATCTAGAAGGTGGATCTAGAATGTGGATGATGGCGTTCCTAAGTATTTCCTGAGTCTCTAATTTTATATTTTTGAATTGTTGAAAATAAAATTGATGAATTGTATCAAAATTGTATTTTCTAGAAAGGGGTGATCTCTGCTCGGCCGGCATGCCAAACCCTCCAGTTCGACAGGCCGATGGTCACAGGATCAGTAGGCTGGATGTGAGGTTTGGCAAGCCATCCGCTGGGCAAAAATCTGGTGGCTCTGGTGGGAGGCCAAACTGTTGTGACGACAGGCCAACCTGAAAAGATCGGTAGGCCAGAGGGTCATGACCGGTAGGTCGATCACAAATATCGACATGCCAATAGAGAGCTGTAATTTTTTAGAAAAGGTGCATTTTTTGGTGCAGTATTAATTTTATTTTTTGGGACAATTCTAAGAAACATAAAATTTGGATATGACCGAAAATATGGAGTATTCGATGTATGCATGATTGAAGACTTGAAGATGGGCATTACATGAAGAAAGATAAAGCTTGAGGATTCAAGGATGAAGAATCGATAATAAGTTTTGATTATTCTCTTGTAATCTTTATTTTCTATTCTCTAGGGTGGAACTATAATATTACGGTTATTTATTATTATTTTGCTTGTAGCTTTGCTTGATTGCTTTACTTGTCTGCATTATAATATGATTTGTCATGTATATTAATAACATGTCATATAGAATAGGGAGTGCTGCTCATTTAAAATTGTTCATACATGTTTTTAAAATAAAACCTTGATTCCAAAAGATTGAGTAGGAGAAGCTTTTTGAAGAGAGGACCTAAGGCCTCCATCGTTGATCCATAGTTAGCAAATGATGGTTTCGACCCCTATAAAGGGACTTCATCATGTACCGAGTTGGATTTCTAGAGGATAAGATATTTTAGCATGATTTATAGTTGCACACCCTTAGGTAGTGATTGTAAATCATGGATAAATATTGAAACAATAGTTATATACTTATGTTAATTTTATTATTAACCTCTCCTAGGAGCTCTATTAATAAAATTAATGGCCAAAGAAATGATTATTAATACATGTTGGATCATACAGGTCATAGATGGCATATATTAACTAAGAGAGGATTTGTGTTCCTGATTGAATTTGGCATGACTCCCCTAGGAGCTTGTTGAATTCTAAGTTGGGAATTATCATTGTAAGGTTGTGATATTTTTAAGGTTTTGACACATAAACACATTTGTATGTTTTTACATGATTATATTATCTTACTTAATTCTTATGCTATGTTTGCTTATGTTTGGTATATGATTTTTTATTGTAGATTAAAAATGTCTAAAAACGCTTTATCATCAATACTTGACAAAAACCAATTAATTGGAGAGAATTATAATGATTGAAAACAGAACTTAAATATCGTCCTCTCCTATGAGAAACTGAAATTTGTGTTGACATCCCCTTGTCCTCCCGAGCCTACGGTAGATTCCACCAATGATCGTATACAAGCATATGATCGTTGGAAAGATATAAATGATCAGGCCCACTACTATATTATGGACAGCATGAACAACGTGCTGCAGGCTTAACATGAGGATTATGAGACTGCTAAGTAGATCTTGAATAATCTGGAAGACATGTTGGGAGGCCAGGCCTTAACTAAGCGGCAAGGGGCGCTTTGAAAACTCTTAAATTGTAAGCAGAGACCGAGGACATCTGTAAAGGAGCACATAATGTTGGTCATGAGTTACCTCGCTGAGGCACAAACCAATGGAGCTGACATCGATGCTGAAACATAGATAACTATAGTCTTTTAGACTTTGTCTAAGGAATTTATCTGATTTAGAGCTACAATTAATCTGAGTAATAGGCAGGATATGACCTTAACAAAGTTGATGAAACAGTTACAGAAGTTCGAATTGCTAATCAGGGAATCTCCTGCAGGTGGCGAGGCCAATTTGATAGCTGCTTCTAGTTCCAATCCCAACTAGGAATGGAAAGAAATAATGGGCCAAGAACGAGAAGTCTTCTATTCTTTCCAACAACAAGAGAAGAAGAAGAAGAAGAAGAAGAAGAAGAAGAAGAAGAAGAACCCAAAGAAGCTTAAGTGCTTCTTTTGCAGGAAGGTTAGATACATTAAGAAGAATTGCAAGGACTTCTTTTCCTGAGGAGGTAAGTGTGATCTTCTATATTTAGAAACTTATTTAGTTGAGGAATCCAGTGACATTTGGGTCATAAATTCTGGAGTAACTAATCATGTTTGTGTTTCTCTACATGGGTTCAAGGAAATGAAGGGGACCAAGAAATCCTGGCAAGGATTTGACTACTGATGAAGGAACCACAGAATCAAAGAAAAACAATAACCAAATGATCAGATGGACGCAAATACATGTAAAAACTTTGGCCAAACGCCTTGTAACCATGTTTTCTTCAAAGGTGTTGTGCTTTGTGGAACAGTCAAAGTAATTTATGACTAGAAGATAGGCAATAGCAAGCAGAAGGATGGTTGCTCGTCCAAAAAGTTGGTGAAGAGAAAATAAAATAAAATAAAGTTTAGTGTATGTAGGGAATCGAAGAGGCCCACGTGCTCCTCATAGATGTTATGAAAATTCCTCCTCGTGCTGCTTCATTGCTGAAACGACCCAAATGTAGAGGTACGGACGCCGCGGAGAATCAGAATTTCACGTGGTTTAGGTGCATGGTGTTTGAAAACGTGAGACGTAATCATGTGAAGGATTGACGGAAGGGATAAATATATAACATGTAATCAATTTTATCTCGATCTGAACTCCGTTTGTTAAATTTGGATAAAAACCCTTAAGGTCCATTTGGTAAATGAGTTCGAATTAGTGATTTAATTTAAATTATGTGATTTAAATTAAGATTTGAGTTAGTGATTTGAATTATTATCTGAATTAACATTTGGATATGCATTTAAGTTTTAATCTGAGCATGAAATAAAATTGAAATTTGTGTTTAAAATGTAGTGAAAATAGTTTTTGATTTATTAACAAACCTAATAAAATCTTAATGTTAATGATCTTAAAAAGATGCAATATAGATTTTAATTTATTCCTCTCTTCACTAGGAACACAATGAAAAAAAAATCATCTCATCTGGATATCAAACGAAGAAGTTATGATTTTTTTCTTCAAATATAAGAGAGAGAATTTTAGCTTTTACTGTAACAAAAATATCAAAGTATCAAAAGTTTAAAGGGTTAGAGTTCTGAAAACTTGGATTCTTGATGCTCAAAGATTAGAATTTTGGGAGAAACGAACATGTATCCAAAAAATTTTTGATACTCGAATTCATAGTCCAAAGAATACACAAAATAAACGGGCCCTAATTTTGTCTTGTAAAATTTCTCTGCAGTATCTATTTTTTTTTTAAAATATAGTTTCCATGTTATAAGTGCCCTAAATTTTGTCCCTAACCTAAAATAGTTATCTAAATTTGTTCATTTATTAAATAAATAGACGAAAAACATTAAATATAAAGAAGTTTTACCAAATGCAATTTTGAATAAAAAAGCTACGCAAAAATCAGTTTCTTTGCTACACATATTTTATATTTTTATATCTATTCATTCACAAATGTAACTTACATAATTTTTGAATTATTATATTTGCCCCACAACATTAATAAATGCCCATTTTGCGGAAGTTCTCACCTAACTTACGTAAAGTAGATAACTAGCGGTTGGCAAGTTAGAGACACTACCTAGCTAAATAAATTATTGCATTGACTAAACAAATGAAATTACAACGTGTATGACAGATAGATGAAGTCGTTGTGGACATATCCTATCAATAAAACCACACTCCACCTTAAGAGCAAGAATTCAAGGTCAAAAAATAAATAACAGAACTATGAACCACCATGAAAGAACACACAAATATGAATACTTAACCTGGATAAAAGCTAAAAAAAGAAAAAAAAAAAAAAGAAAAAAGAAAAAAAAAACATATGGGAGTTGCATATACCAACAAGAGTAGAGGGAATTTTATCCACTTCAACTTATGGTTTACAAAACATATGGAATGATGAGTTGATGTATCCTAAAAACTCTACCAACGCCAACGAGATCACCTGGGTCTTTAATCTAACTGACCTACTTTAAATTGTTTGATCTGCCTTCAACTTCAATAACTTACTCCAGATCTATCTGTAAGATTGTAAAGTTGAGGCAATAATGATGAGCCTTCTTGGGTGATTTGAAGTTTCTTTAGGATTCATCTTTAAAGAATTGATGAGAAATTGTATCCCTAAATAATAAATCTCTTTAATCAGAAAATGTCCAGGAGCACTTGAGAAAATAATTGAGAAATAAAGTTCATATAGTTGCTTACGGCAGGGTTAGTCAAGGTGGTTCTTGAGAGATCCATCTTTTGATAATAATAAATCTCTTTAATCAGAAAATGTCCAGGTGCACTTGAGAAAATAATTGAGAAATAAAGTTCATATAGTTGCTTCTGGCAGGGTTTGTCAAAGTGGTTCCTGAGAGATCCATCTTTTGAACATGGCAAAGCACTCCTTAGGCCGGTACTCAGGAGCTGTATGTCCACCACCCTACAACACCAAACAAAACTTTCAACAAAATACAACAAATTATATGCACATATATACACACACACTAAGAAATATGTACTTCCTCTTTTATTTTTTAAAATTCAGTCCCTCTTCCATTCTGAAGTTTTTTCTTTAAAAAATGATATATAATCTTATTAACACCAATTTTTAGTGTAGGGGAAAAAGCAATTCTTGCCTTGACAGTAGCAAAAGTAATGGCCTTTGAATATTCAGTCACATACCTGCGTACAAACAAAAATCAAATGATAATTATGTAGTACATAAAGCAATGGAGAATTTAACTCCAACGTGCAGTTGAAGAAATTATACTATTAGCTTACCCTGCAACTTGGTCATCAACAATCCATGGCCTCCATTGACGAGCAATGGGAGTATTCAAAGACTTGATCCATGCTTGGGTTCCAATATAAGGGGCCATCATATCATGATCTCCACTATACAAGGAAATTAAAAAATCTCACTTTTTTTAAGAACTTGTTATAGAAAATGTATCCAACTAGAGTGATTTTAATCATCATCTTTGAAAATGTTGAACCCAAGTATCTATCTAACTGATTTATTTTTTGGGCAATTTGCATAAATGCAGCTTTTAACTTTTTGTCATTTGAAAAACAAATGTAAGACTTTCAAGTTTGGCAATTAGGAACCCAAAATTTAACAATCGTCGACCCTGCTGCCCAATTGATTATTGCGTTAAATAATACATGATTCAGGATCCTAAATACCAAACTTAAAAGGTCTAGGGTTTATCTTACTAAGCAACAAAAAGTTTTGGTTGCATTTATGCAAAAGTCGTTGAGCATTTTCGTCCACCAACTGATATACGCTAGCTATTGGATCGGAATAACAAATGAAATCATCAATGAAACTTCAGAGTCAACTTTAGCATAGATCTAATTTGGAGTTTATGATGCACTGGTGCAAACATAGAAAAAATATAAACAAAACATACTTTTCTTAACAAGTGTAGCCAAACCTGTATATTAGAGCCCGATAGCCTCGTGAGTTGAGATGTTGATGGTAACTAACTACACTCTCGAGTTGTTGTTTGTAGCCTAGGTTCTTTGGACATCTTACCCATGTCTTTATCGTTCCCTGGTTCGTCATTTTCGTAAGGTTAAAGAAAAACTAGTATATTATACTTTCTTATTCTCTTCCAATGATTTCTCTTTGTACATGTGAAGACAATTGATCTTACTTTGCGAACGTGAAGCGCCCTTTGAACAGCTTCGTCATTTGCCCAGAAATGGATCAGCACCGTGTCATAGCTCTTCAAAAAGATTTGATCAATGATCAGTTACCAAAATGTTTCTAGACCTTTTTTCTTAACTTAAAAAATAGAATTAAAAAGAGCCGAAGGCATGTTAGTTTTACCCTGCATCCGAGCTTGGGAAAACCTGGTGGGGAACTACCAAGAGTAGGACCCGGTAACTGAATCCGTTTCGGGTCAGATGGCGTCTCTAGGAGTGATTTCCGGTTCACAAATTTTATCTTCCCATTTGCAGTAAAGATTGAATCGCACTTGGGCTCCAAGATATGTTGGATGTTTATATTGTCAATGCACTTGGGAAGAAACGCAAAAACATCCAAGTAATTCTTGTGAGCCACAAATTAACCAAAAAGAATAAATAATTGTCATGTAAATGCATTCAAAACGAGGGAAGGATATCTTCTTACGAGTGAGACAGCATTAAGATCATTGGCACATGGCGTATTCTTCTCATGGTTTCCTACGTACTGTCCATTGCAGGTCTTCTTCACTGACTGAGAAATCAACAAAGCAATTACTTCAAATGAAGACTGAGATATCAGTAAAGCAATTTCTTCAAATTTTGGAGGAACTTATGCATGTTTATTTTGGAATGAAACATATGCACACGTTGCATTTCCCTTGAAATTCAAAATTTGATATTTTCTTTCCCTAATGCTTTCTAAAAGTATTTTATAATTGTCGTCCATTTCTATCAAAACATCAGATTTCCTAATCTCCGTTCATCTATAATTTTTGTAAATTTTTTACTAAACTTTTGGAAAATGATTGAGGTTAAAGTTTTTTCATGCATAATAAACGCCCCTAATTGCTTGAAGCATATAAAAGCAAAAATTTATTTATTTTTTCCCACCAAAAATATTTGTAACCTTGATTCTTGTAATAGGATCCCATTTGCAAACTATTTTAAAAAGTATATACATTACTGTAAGAAATGTTCAAAATACATGCTCAAATATGCCTCAAGTAATGAACATTCATTGTGGGAGAAATATTCAAACAACTCGAAAACTTGTGTCTATTTATGTCCAAGGTTTGGATTGAAAGAGGGATGAGGTAGTTTTTTCAACACTTTCACATAGATCAAGGAAGTAAGAACGCCATATCTTTGAAGTATGAGAGCATAATGAGGCAAGATCCATCTTTTAGGTGGAGTCGGACAGAAGGGGAAAACATGCTTCTGAATATTCATTTAAAAGTTTGGAGAGTAAATTACAATAAGTGCATCAGCTTAAAGGAAAATGTTAAAAATTTTCACGAAAAAAATTTTGTACAATTTATTGGTTATGGATTCAAAATACAAATAGAGTCAGAAATCTAACCTCGTAGAGTTCATCCGATATAAGTCCCATACGGTGAGCATATGGAACCCTTGAATTGAAGTCGAGATTTAGATCTGTAGTCGGGTTCCCAACAAAATAACCCTAAATATAAAGGTTTCAGTCATGAACTTAATAACAAAAACTGTTATCACAGTAATTGATATTGTAAATAAATGCATACCTGAAAATTAAATTTTGGTATGCGGCAGGCTTCAATACCTACGGCACCATAACATGCTATGTTAGTTTGATTCCTATTTATGAACCTAAATTAATTAAAGATGATATACTTAATTTAGTTTTTATATGTCATTACTCTTTGCTACTTCTTCAGCAACCATAGGGACTATAAAGCCACCATATGAGTCACCGCCCAAATAAAGCGGATTTGAGATGAACTTTGGGTGAGCAAGTAACCACTGCCAAAGTGATTAAAAAGAAATATGGTGAGAAAAAAATAACCAGGTGTAGTGAGCAAGTAAATAAAATTTTCTTTTAAGGTAGCACAGGAAAAAAAAAATGCTTTAGTTCTTGGGTTACATGACATGATGTAATACCTAGAAACTTTGCCATAAATGCTGTATCTTTGTATTTTGATCAATTCAAATTTAAATGAAAAATCAAAATGGTTGTCACCTTTTTCAGAAAATTAAAACTTTGATTAGCAAACACAAAGTCACCAGTCTGAGACACTTCCAAGCTCGATGAATATGAAAATCCAGAGCCAACAGGTCCATCTATAAATATTATACTTGCAGCCTATAAAAATCGATGCAATTTCCAACGAAACAGAATCAGAAAATTGTAGTAAGAAAAAAAGAATTAGATTATCACCACAGAATACAAAAGTTATATAATGAATTATGCAAGACCTTCGTCCACGAGTTTGGATTCAGTAATAATGTTGGTAAGCTGCCATTGTACTCAGCCATGTTGAACTGAATGGGACCTACACAAGCAAAGTTCATCAGAACCAAATTCTTCAAAAAGAGGGCTATTTTATAAGTAGTTGTTATTTCTTCCCAGTTTGAGAAGGAAAAGAATGCTGTCTTCTTCTATTGCATATCTAAATAGGTGATCAAATCACTGTTGTATTTCTTCCCAATCATTTAAGCGTTTGTTTTAGATGATGATCACAAATGTTAGAAACAGAGAATTTTATGTTTCCCAAATTTAACCAAAAAAAATCGATGAAAAAAATTAGGGACTATTAAGACTTATTAAGTCAAATAAAGTCACTTGTTATAGTTGATAGTCAAATATTCAATTAGAAGCAGTGCACGTGAATTAGGGAACTGAGTACAAAAGCATTGCTATAAGGGACCTACTACGCACCATCCAGTAACAAAAGTTGGATCCTACACAACTATGGTACACTTTTTATTAGCAATGGTATTTAGCATTGGTAGCGTTCCTAAGTATTTTTTTAGAACAATCCTTAGAGAGAAGATGAAAAAAAAAAAAAAACAAACAAACAAACAGAGAGAGGAGCTCAGATCTACCTATCTCAAAAGTAAGCGCGGATAGACCAGAGCAACCAGGACCACCAATGAACCAGAGGATAAGAGGATCATCTCTTGGGCTCCCTTCAGATTCAACAAAGTAATAGAAATACTGAACATCTTCCTTCTCATCCACTGCTATGTATCTGCAAAAATTCATGCTCTTTATGAAACTAGTTTTTCTTTATTTTTTTTTTTGACTTATTAACTAGTTGTGGCATGGTATTTGGACTATATATATATATATATGTGTGTATATATACATATATGTACGCATATCGCTGTGTGTAACGTACAATAAAGCTAAATTGATGAAACCGTCTAGAGCCTCACCCAGTTTCAAGATGGAAAGGAAGTGGACCGGAAAATCCAGGCAAGTATTTGACTGTTGATGAAGGAATGGCAGAACAAGAGAAATGCAACAAGCAAATGACGATGAGATGAATACAAAAACACCTGAAAACTTTGGGAAAAAGCCTAGTAACCATGTTTTCTTCTAAGAGTGCTGTGTTTTCCAGGACAGCCAAAACTACTTGAAATATGAGTTGAAGACGGACTATTCTGTGCTCTTTTTTATAATTTATTAATGTGGCTGTGGATGAAACTTGGAAGTTGGTCAAGAAAAAATGAAATAATACCTGTGGTAGGTAGCAAGGAAATCTTGGTGGCGCACGTACTGCCCTACATGTTATTTAAAATCTATCGTTTATTTTATCGGTGAGTGTCTTCCTAATTAAACCGCCAAAATATTGGTCCCGATTAAGGACAGTTTTTGACAACATATTAACACTACATGTGACGATCCATTTTAGGTTTCTTTTTTGCCTTATCTCTCTGAAACCAAGATAATGAAAGAAAAAAAGAGAGAAAATTTGAAAGAGTAATTAGCACACCGTGAGACAAATATATTGTACATAGTGCAGTGCTTTATGTTTTTTCCCAAGTCATTTTTCCATTTTTGCCCTTAGTGGTTTCTTTCACTTTTTTTTTTTTTTTCTGCCAATGGTTTCTTAGTCATTTTTCTCTTTTGTGTTATAATCCGGTTCTCCCCTTAGTTCACTTTTCCTTTCTCTTTTCTTTGTTATGGGTTTTCTGTCATTTCATTGAAAAAAAAAAAAAAAACCCTAGATTTAAAGATGCAAAATGGGCCGGCCCAAGCCCATCCTGATATAGTAACGGCTGAGCCGGTACTGTTCAAGACACGGCCCAGCCCATAAATATTAATGGGTTGGGCTAGGCTAACATTTATCGACCCATAGGCCGGCCCAACACGGTCCACGAAAAATCATGGGCCAGGTCGGGCTTGGGTTGGGCCGGGCTAGCACATCTAGGCCCATAATAGACCGGCCCATCCTAGCCCTTGTAAGGCCCATATAGGCCCACAATGAGCCAACCCACCGAAAGCCTATTGTGGCCCAATTTTATTTAAAAATATTTATATTTTCATATTTATTCACGGGTAAACAAAGCTGAATATGGCCTTCTCTAGTAGAAGGCCTCACACATTACATCATGGCAAGCTCTTTTTTTATGTTTTTTCATTAATTTTGTAAATATCTTTTATATAATTATCTTAATTGTACTCTTTTTTCTTTACCAAGGTTTTGTCCTATTGGGTTTTCTTTGGAAATGTTTTTAATAAGGCAATCGTAAATAAAATATTCCTTTTCATATTTCTATTAACTATTCAAACTTTTATATCTGTTAACTTTTTTAAAAATCCAAAAATAAAAATAAAAATATTTGAAAATTGCATGCTTAGATGGACTAGCCCATCTAAACCCATTATGGGCTAAGATGAGCCTACCTATCCTAACTCGTGATGGGCTCGAATGGGCTAGCCTATTCAAGGCCCATGGCATGGCCCAGCTTTGCCTACGTAAAATTAACCCGTGGTGTAGGCTGGGCCAATGTAATTTTTATTTGGGCCTGCCCGACCTACAAAATTCATGGGCTAGGCTGGACCAGCCTGAACCACGGCCCACGTGGCCCTAATTAGAACGGGCCAGGCCGTTCTTGCATATCTACCTTGATTGCTACACTACCACAGCCGCCCCTTTCATCACTTCCCAAATATCACTTCTCTCATCCCCTTCTCTTCTGTCACATTCTTTCTCTCCTGTTCTCTGCTCATTCATTCAGAGTATTAGCAATGAAGGAAAACAATTCAGTTGTAATTAAGAAAAAGAGCCCTCGAGATGAGTTATTAGGCAAGAGTTTTTCATACAAGTTTTAGGTTTTGACTGCTGTTCTTCTTTTGTTTCGGATATATATATGATTGTTTCGGTCACAAATTGTTCATACATGTTTTTAAAATAAAACCTTGATTCCAAAAGATTGAGTAGGAGAAGGTTTTTGAAGAGAGAATCTAAGGCCTCCATCGTTGGTCTATAGTTAGCAAATGGTGGTTTCGACCCCTATAAAGGGACTTCATCATGTACCGGGTTGGATTTCTAGAGGATAAGATATTTTAGCATGATTTATGGTTGCACACCCTTAGGTAGTGACTGTAAATCATGGATAAATATTGAAACGATAGTTATATACCCATGTTAATTTTATTATTAACCTCTCCTAGGAGCTCTATTAATAAAATTAATGGCCAAAGAAATGATTATTAATACATGCTGGATCATACGGGTCCCAGATGGCATATATTAACCAAGAGGGGATCTGTGGTCCTGATTAAATTTGGCATGACTCCCCTAGGAGCTTGTTTAATTCTAAGTTGGGAATTATCATTATAAGGTTGTGATATTTTTAAGGTTTTGATACATAAACACATTTGTATGTTTTTACATGATTATATTATCTTACTTAATTATTATGCTATGTTTGCTTATGTTTGGTATATGATTTTTTATTGTAGATTAAAAATGTCTAAAAATGCTTTATCATCAATACTTGACAAAAACCAATTAATTGGAGAGAATTATAATGATTGGAAACAGAACCTAAATATCGTCCTCTCCTTTGAGAAACTGAAATTTGTGTTGACAACCCCTTGTCCTCCCGAGCCTACGGTAGATTCCACCAATGATCATATACAAGCATATGATCGTTGGAAAGATACAAATGATCAGGCCCGCTGCTATGTTATGGACAGCATGAACAACGTGCTGCAGGCTTAATATGAGGATTATGAGACTGCTAAGTAGATCTTGAATAATCTGGAAGACATGTTGGGAGGCCAGGCCTTAACTAAGCGGCAAGGGGCGCTTCGAAAACTCTTAAATTGTAAGGAGAGACCGGGGACATCTGTAAAGGAGCACATGATGTTGGTCATGAGTTACCTCGCTGAGGCATATACCAATGGAGCTGACATTGATGCTGAAACATAGATGACTATGGTCTTTGAGACTCTGTCTAAGGAATTTATCTGGTTTAGAGCTACAATTAATCTGAGCAATAGGCGGGATATGACCTTAACAAAGTTGATGAAACAGTTACAGAAGTTCGAATTGCTAATCAGGGAATCTCCTGCAGGTGGTGAGGCCAATTTGGCAGCTGCTTCTAGTTCCAATCCCAACTAGGAATGGAAAGAAACAATGGGCCAAGAACGAGAAGTCTTCTATTCTTGCCAACAACAAGAGAAGAAGAAGAACAAGAAGAAGAAGAACCCAAAGAAGCTTAAGTGCTTCTTTTGCGGGAAGGTCAAATACATTAAGAAGGATTGCAAGGACTTCTTTTCCTGAGGAGGCAAGTGTGATCTTCTATATTTAGAAACTTGTTTAGTTGAGGAATCCTGTGACATTTAGGTCATAAATTCTGCAGCAACTTGTAACGACCCGCCCTTATGTGGCCATCACTTAACTTAAACATGCTCATAAACTTAAACTTACTTACAAATAAGGTAGATAAATTCGTGATAATTTTTTTTTCCAATATATATATGGATTCTTGCTGAGGAATCCTTAACGTAAAACCTTAGAGGAAGTAATAACTGTTTTTCAAATCTTAATAACAAACGAATTCTTATTGATAAGAATTTCTTAACATATAACCTTAAAAATATAATAATCATTTCTCAAAACTTTATTTCGTAACCTAACATAATAACATAAAATTCTCAAACGTGATAATAACGTAATAATAAGCATTACGTCTTAATATAATCATAATTTTCAAATCATGATCCTTTACATAACATATAATTTAATTTCTTGAAACATAACCATAGTAATTTCTCTTGAACTTTTCCTTTTTAAACATAAGAGTAATTATTTAGCAACTGTTACTTTAAAGACATTTCTCAATTTAAATACAACTATTCTCAAGATAATTTTAAATTAAATATTAAAATAAAATCTCATTTAAATGCTCTTTAAAACTTTATTAGCAATTATTTATATATTTTACTTATAATTTTAACGTCTTAAAAATAACATTGTATTCTCTTAAAAGTTAACCTTTTTAAACTTAACAAAACATAATTTCTTACAACTTAAACTTTTAAGCTTAAGTTACTAATTTCTTAAAGCTTTTCTTTAAGACTTTCATAATAACTTCATAAAAACATATCCATAACTTCATTTCTTAACTTAATGTAAAACTCCAATAATCCTTTGCAATTCCAGATAAACTTATAATTTTCTTTCCTATAAATTTCGTGCATTTGTTGCATCATTATTGCAACCTCTTGGGACTTTGAAATCCTCTGGACCAAGGTTGCGTAATCACAAGCTTGGTTTTTAAAACATAATTACGTAAATTATTTACTTATTCACATGCACATAATTTTCATAAAGTGTAAGCATACGAAATTTCGTAAAATAAAACATGCATAAATTCGTAAAATAATAATGCGAAAATATTACATTGCGTGAGCGGTATCCATTCCCATCTTCACCATTCGTCAGCCGCTCACCACTGCCCATCAAGTGCAGCTGATAGGTTTTTCTTACCTACAACATGAACATACTTAAATGAGCTTTCGCTCAGCAAGTAGGAAATTAGCCTCGCAAAACATAATTAAAAATCATTTTAATAAAAATGTGCATGAGTATTTTATGCTTGCTTATCAACTTGATTTATGCTTAATTATTTAAGCTATACCTTATCTTCTTACTTTGGGCCCGAGTGATCGTACCGGTTGCACGCGAGTCTTGGGAAGTCAGGGTTCGCGAGGTCCCAACGACACCAAGATCATTCATTTCTTTAACATGGAGCCTCCCCGTGGGTCGGGAGGTTGATACGACACCCTTAACTTGTCTCATAAGTTTCACTTGTCTTATTGTGTATATGCAGCATGACTTAATACCACATGACATCACAATTTCGTAATTCACGAATCATGAATCTTAATCATACATGAGTCATAAATCATTATCATACTTGACTTGAAAGTGATTAAACAATATAATTTATATATTGCATACATCACACACTAATCATTTCATCATCATCATCATCATCATAGCATTTCACATCATTTCATAACATAACATATCACATCATAACATAATATATCTCATCATAACATATAACAGTGTAATAAATCACTGATCATGCATTTTCATAAATTTTATGAAAATATTTAAAATTAATCTATTTTTAAAACTATTCATACTGTAGGCGAGATTCCTACTTACCTGGACTCCGAGCTATGCGGGTCCAGTTGCATCTTGTTGCATCCACAGTCTACGCTGCATCCTCAGCAGTGCTCCTCAGACCACTATGGATGGCTAGGAATGATCCATAAAGATTTATTATTGTTGAAAACATCATTCTGGACTCCAATACTGCAGTCTGAGTCGTCTCGATCTGCGTACAATCGGTACCAAACGATTTTCATCGGAGTGGAATTAGCTCAAAAGGAGATCACCATCGCGTTCAAAGCATCGAAACAAGTCGGGAGGCGGTCTCGGATCATCGATCGGAGGTCAGGAACTCGAGACCCGAGGTTCGCCGGAGGCCGGCCACCCGCGGCGGCGCGTGGGGCGCGTGCGGCGGCTCCGGTGGTCGGACGGTGGTGCCACTTTGGGTTTTACTAGTTCTTGACCTGCTGAGTACAATTGTGTGCTCAATTTTACTCAATTTGACTTCGATCAACACGGGTTTAGCTCGAAATTCTCAGCTCAATGTGGTGGCTTGAGCGGTGGATCTCCGCCGATGCTGGGCCCAAATTGACCTGGGCGTTTCCTTCTCCGTGGCTGCCTGAGCATTTTCCCTCATTTGGCGCTCCTCAACACCGTCGTACCTGGCAGAATTGGAGGGACTCACGGCGGCGATGGCAGCTCCTCGAATCTCCAGCATCCCGCTATGGGAATTGGCAATTGGGAGTTCGGTCATGGTCCTCGTCGGCCTCTGAGTCGATTGGCACTGGCGGTGTGTGTCACCACCGTCAGAATGGACAAACCCGATCCCTCCCACGGCGGTGCATGACGGCGTCCTAGATCTCCGACGGCCAGTGACGATATGGCGAAATTGATTGAGGCGTCATGCTCGCCTTGATCTTCTGAACACGACGGTGAGGTCAATTGTCCTCGACGGTGGTCGGAGCTGCAAGATCGATGAGCCCCACGACGGCTTGACGACGGCTACTTGGGACTCCGACCGGCAACGGTTGTGGCATGAAATTGGGCCGGGGCTTTTGCTAAACAAAGTGTTCTGAACATGATGGCAAGGGCGGTGTCGATCACCATCGTCAGAGGCGGTGGGATCGAGGGTGGTGCAACGGCGGCAAGAAGCGACTCCGACGAGGCTTCTCCGGCCAAAATCGAGGGGCATCACTTGTTGCATTTTGTTCTACTCATTGAGCTGAGTCTATAGACACCAAGATTGTAACACCCGCCTATTTTATGTAACGGACCACGTTAAGTTAGTAACGTTATTGAGAAATGTTATTAATAAATAACGTTATATGATATGATATGTGATGTGCATGTTACTAACTTTTTATGTCAAGTTTTGTGACAGGTGACGACCGCATGGGATCGTTGTACTCTAGTGTTCATGTGAAAGTCTAAGCATATATTTATTTATGATGTAATATATGATTATTTATGATGCAATGATGTATGAATGTTTTATGTTATGGCATTTAATGACAGATCGACAGGCCGAACTTTAAAGCTCGGCAGGCCGAACGTCTTGCCCTAGAACGGCAGGCCCAAGAACCCCCACCGGCAGGCCGAACTTGCTGGAACCGGCAGGCCGAAGGGGAAAACCGGCAGGCCGAACATGGCTGACAAGTAGTCAGCAGAAAATTCCTCCAAAATTATGGCTGAGTTAATTACATTAATTGGGTGAATTAATGTGATTAATTGGCATAATAATGAAATGTTTTTATCAGTTAAGAAAATTAAAGGATTTGATTTGTATTATTTAAAGAGGTTTCCTATTTTTAGAAGGTAAATTTAAGGTAAGATTGATAATGTTTGACCTTCCTTTTCTTTTTCTTCCTTTCCCACGCCTCATGTCACGCCTTCAACAGTCAGAATTTTCTGACTTAATGAAGGCCATGAATGCTCATTATGTTTATTACGTTAAAAGAAAATTAATTAACGTTTCTTTTTTTTATTAATTTTTTTTCTCTCTCTCAAAAGTCTGAGATACTTTTCTAACTTTCTAATCTTCCTCTTCTTTTCTTCTTCACGAAATTTCTCTCTCTCCCGTGAAAATTTTTGAGTATGTTGAAAGAAAAAGTTTTGTTTCGTTGGTGAATTCAATAATTTTGAGAAAAACTCCAAGGTAAGAATTCGGCTTTTTCTGGTATTTTTGAAAAGAAATTCTTCTCCTCACTTCGCCTACAATATCCTCTCTAGGTATTGTGTTTTCTTTTGTGTTTTTTTTTATGATGCTCGTGAGTATTATGTGTGATGTTTCTTCACGTTTTATGTCATATAAATGTTTTTAATGAAAAATGAATATTTCTGTCTTCTACCCTTCATAGTAATGTTACTGTTTAATTTTTAAGTATGAAAAACGTAATGATCAGTCAAGGGGTAAATATGATGTTTTCATGAAAAGTTCTTAAGAATGTGCCTATGTATGTATAATGAATGTATTTTGTATTATGAAATTTTTATGAGATTATAATAAGAAAAATGTTTTGATAATGTTGTTTTTGGGATTTTGTTTTATTAAACGTTTTAATGTATTTACATGATTCTATGATAATAAAATGATTTTATGCATGATGATATGATGATTGTATGAGGTTTTAAATTGATATATATATATATATATATATATATATATATTAATTGTACGAAATGTTTTATTTAAAAGATAATTATTTTTAGATGCATGGTTTGTTTTATATGCTTAAGTAATTTTTATGATTTAAGAAAATCATAATTACATGTATATGTGATGACGATTTTCTTTTTATGGTTATGAATAATGTTTAAAATATGAGATGAGTGTATGGATATTTTATGATAAGTATTGATTTTATTGCATCTTTAAATGGATAAATTGCATGGACACTCAAGGAAGCGAGCACAACGAGACCGCGGCGTCGTCACCAAGTGCAATTTTAAGGTTAAGTAAGCTAACGATAAGGTAAGTACAATCTCACCTGCAACATGACACTTTTTTTTTTACAAGGATTGATGATATGTTTTACAAGGATATTCATAATGATTTTATGATGATTTTTCCTTAAAGGATTTCTTATGAAAGATTTTCATGATTTTAAAGATATGCATGTATGATGATGACATGTTTCAAAGAATGAAAAGTATGTATATATATATCACCTAATAAGTGTTGCACATCCAATGTTATGAAATGTTATGTTATGATGTCATGTTTGGTTTGGGATTAGCTACCCTTCTCCTCTCATGACGGCGCGCCTATGATGATGTTTATGGTGCAACACTTGGGCCCTTAAGATAAAATGGATTAAGTTTTAACATGGTTAACGTTATGAAAGATATGTTCTATGAAATTGCGCTTAAGGTACTTTATGATATGATGATCATGAAGATGACGATGTTTATGAAATGCTTTATAAATTGTGAGAATTATATGTACTTACTAAGCGTTAGCTTAATCATGTTTTATATGTCATGTTGCAGATAAGGGTAAGAGAGTCATGGAATAGGTGGAGGACATGGGATGGCGTGTGAGCAACATGAATGATGAATTGTAACCGGAAGCATGCCAAGAAGAAATGATTTTTATGATTTTATCAATTATATATTTTGAACATATTTTATGCTAAGGTTTTTAAGAATACTTATATTATGTTTTTATAAGTTGTTTTATCATTTTTGATGAATTATGAACTTCCGCTATATTTTACGTAAAGTTGGAACGTTTTAAGTTAGTTTTTTTCAAGGAAATGGGGTCTCGGATGGCCTGCCAAACTCTGTGGCCGGCCTGCCGAAGTCCCAAAGTTCGGCCGGCCGACTGGATTTTTCGGTCTGCCGAACATGGATGAATTTTCAATCCGTTTTGCAAAGCCTCTGTCGGCTTGTCGGCAGAGAAAACACCGGCCTGCCGATGTTGAACGGCCTGCCGAAGTCCCAAGTTCGGCCTGCCGAACTGTGGGAACAAATGAATTTCAAATGATGTGTTGATCAAGAGTTTTTATGGAATATATTTATAAGTTTTGATTTATACAACTTGACAAACCTATAAGTTTATGATAAATTAAGTATAATTGAATAAAATATGTTATGAAATAAATTAAATGATTATTTTCGAAACAACGATAAGTTTTTTTTTTAAAAAAAAAAACGTATGAATGGATCCTGGTAATGTAAGTTTTAAATACTTGTAAAATCAATTGTAACGATTAAGCTTGATATTATTTAATAGTTTATAGTTTATGCTTGTTCAAATGTAAGTATGTAACGACATCTGTAACGTCTGATTTAAGGGGCGTTACAAAGATCGTGTCGATCGGTGCTCAGACGGCAAAGAAATCACGTCAGAAAAGTACTGTGTTTTCGCGGCTTCAACCGGCGAGTGTGGCCTCCTCCGGCAGTGTTTTGGGCTGTTCGGCACACCGTTGGACTCAGCTCGACGAGAGCTTCCCATTGGTGTGGGAGATGTCGAAAATGGAGGCCGGATTCTTGGACTGAGTTTGAGGAGAGAGAGAGAGAGAGTAGAGAGAGAAAGTAGAGAGAGAGAGTGGCTGGAAAATTTTTTTTTTTGTATCATGTATTTATAGGCCCTCATGTGGTCCACACAGTCTAAATCGTGCAGTACCGGGTAGATTAAATTTTGATCCGTAACTTTAAATTTCTTTAAACATAATTGTACCCTTAATAACTGTAACTTATTTGCACTCTAAAGATAATCACATAAATTTTCAATTTTCTTGTTGTATTATTGTGTTACTAAAATATTCATACTGACATAAAAAAATCATTTTCATAAATTTATCCATACTATATGGATTTTGTGATTTAATTTTGAGACCGTAAACTTTGAAACATTTGTCTTCAAAATCGATGATTAACTATTTTTTTGTAACTGTATCCATATTTATACATGTGTGTATATATACATATGTATGTATTCTAAGAAATGTTATATACATTTAAAACTTTGCTCAATATAAGTATTTTATCATTATAATTATTATTTTTTATTATTTTTAACTTTTAAAAACTTTAAAATGTAATAACATATATTTCTCATTAGAGATTTTCATGTTGTAAACTTCAAATTTTATTATGAAAACAATAGTTGTAATTTTGTGGAAGTTTTGTAAATTAAATTGACTATCTAAAAGTCAATTAAATTTAAAATTCCCAACTTAGCACAATTTCGTGCTTATAGATATAACTTGAACTATTTCTTATAAAGAGTTGTTTATGGTTCCACAACTTAGCAATAGATTAACATTTGTGGATCCCATCAACACCCTTTTTCTTCTTTACTATTACTATGACAATTGTTATTATTATTATTGTCTTTACAATAATAATAATAAACTTTACGTAATTATTAATGTGTATAATAATTAACCATACACATTTAAAATATTGAAATTCTTGAACTTCCAATGATCTTTATAATTTTCTTAAAATTCTTATCTTACTTTATGATCTCTATAAATTTCGAGATCAATCTTAGTAAAACATGTCATAAATCTTGCATACTTGAACTTGGTGCTCATCATTTTCAATTTATGGTATGGAGTTCATGATCACTTTTGATCTGGGTTTCTTTTACTGAACTGACATCATATAGGAATTTTCCACATCATCATAGTAAGTTGGAAATTCCACTTGTTTTCAAGTAATCCCAATTTAAACATTCTAATTGAGATTCTTATAACAATCATTTCTTTGGCTCGTACATAAAATCAATAAATCATAAACTTTTAATTTAGCACATTAAATAATTATTTTTAATTATTTTAATGTACTATCATAACATTACATTGTTACATGTTTCATAAATAAAGCACATAAATTTATGCATTCACAACATTATTTATTTTTAAGGTCTTACAACTATTAAGACCTTTAAATTTGCGTATTAATAAATGCTAAACTTATACCTTCTCAAGTTCTTAGCATAGTAATGATGGAAAAATCCTCAATTAATTATACTTATTAATTTCTTGATTTTTCCCGGTCATTACACAACTAATCATGTTTGTGTTTCTCTACATGGGTTCAAAGAAATGAAGGGGACCAAGAAATCCTGGCAAGGATTTGACTACTGATGAAGGAACCACAGAATCAAAGAAAAACAATAACCAAATGATCAGATGGACGCAAATACATGTAAAAACTTTGGCCAAACGCCTTGTAACCATGTTTTCTTCAAAGGTGTTGTGCTTTGTGGAACAGTCAAAGTAATTTATGACTAGAAGATAGGCAATAGCAAGCAGAAGGATGGTTGCTCGTCCAAAAAGTTGGTGAAGAGAAAATAAAATAAAATAAAGTTTAGTGTATGTAGGGAATCGAAGAGGCCCACGTGCTCCTCATAGATCTTATGAAAATTCCTCCTCGTGCTGCTTCATTGCTGAAACGACCCAAATGTAGAGGTACGCACGCCTCGGAGAAACAGAATTTCACGTGGTTTAGGTGCATGGTGTTTGAAAACGATCATGTGAAGGACTGACGGAAGGGATAAATATATCACATGTAATCAATTTTATCTCGATCTGAACTCCGTTTGTTAAATTTGGATAAAAACCCTTAAGGGTCCGTTTGGTAAATGAGTTCGAATTAGTGATTTGATTTAAATTATATGATTTAAATTAAAATTTGAGTTAGTGATTTAAATTATTATCTGAATTGATATTTAAATGTGTATTTAAGTTTTAATCTGAGCATGAAATAAAATTGAAATTTGTGTTTAAAATGTAGTGAAAATAGTTTTTGATTTATTAACAAATATAATAAAATGTTAATGTTAATGATCTTAAAAAGATACAATATGGATTTTAATTTATTCCTCTCTTCACTAGGAACACAATGAAAAAAGAATCATCTCATCTGGATATCAAACGAAGAAGTTATGATTTTTTTCTTTAAATATAAGAGAGAGAATTTTAGCTTTTATTGTAACAAAAATATCAAAGTATCAAAAGTTTAAAGGGTCAGAGTTCTGAAAACTTGGATTCTTGATGCTCAAAGATTAGAATTTTAGGAGAAACAAACATGTATCCAAAAATTTTTTGATACTCGAATTCATAGTCCAAAGAATACACAAATCAACGGGCCCCAATTTTGTCTTGTAAAATTTCTCTGGAGTATCTATTTTTTTTTTAAATATAGTTTCCATGTTATAAGTGCCCTAAATTTTGTCCCTAACCTAAAATAGTTATCTAAATTTGTTCATTTATTAAATAAATAGACGAAAAACATTAAATATAAAGAAGTTTTACCAAATGCAATTTTGAATAAAAAAGCTATGCAAAAATCAGTTTCTTTGCTACACATATTTTATATTTTTATATCTATTCATTCACAAGTGTAACTTACATAATTTTTGAATTATTATATTTGCCCCACAATATTAATAAATGTCCATTTTGCAGAAGTTCTCACCTAACTTATGTAAAGTAGATAACTAGCGGCTGGCAAGTTAGAGACACTACCTAGCTAAATAAATTATTGCATTGACTAAACAAATGAAATTACAACGTGTATGACAGATAGTTGAAGTGGTTGTGGACATATCCTATCAATAAAACCACACACCACCTCAAGAGTTCGAATCCCAAGGTCAAAAAATAAATAACAGAACGATGAACCACCATGAAAGAACACACAAATATGATTACTTAATGTGGGTAAAAGCTAAAAAAAGAAAAGAACCATATGGGAGTTGAATATACCAACAAGAGTAGAGGGAATAATATCCACTTCAACTTATGGTTTACAAAACATATGGAATGATGAGTTGATGTATCCTAAAAACTCTACCAACGCCAACGAGATCACCTAGGTCTTCAATGTAACTGACCTACTTTAAATTGTTTGATCGGCCTTCAACTTCAATAACTTACTCCAGATCTATCTGTAAGATTGTAAAGTTGAGGCAATAATGATGAGCCTTCTTGGGTGATTTGAAGTTTCTTTAGGATTCATCTTTAAAGAATTGATGAGAAATTGTATCCCTAAATAATAAATCTCTTTAATCAGAAAATGTCCAGGAGCACTTGAGAAAATAATTGAGAAATAAAGTTCATATAGTTGCTTACGGCAGGGTTAGTCAAGGTGGTTCTTGAGAGATCCATCTTTTGATAATAATAAATCTCTTTAATCAGAAAATGTCCAGGTGCACTTGAGAAAATAATTGAGAAATAAAGTTCATATAGTTACTTATGGCAGGGTTTGTCAAAGTGGTTCCTGAGAGATCCATCTTTTGAACATGGCAAAGCACTCCTTAGGCCGGTACTCAGGAGCTGTATGTCCACCACCCTACAACACCAAACAAAACTTTCAACAAAATACAACAAATTATATGCACATATATACACACACACTAAGAAATATGTACTTCCTCTTTTATTTTTTAAAATTCAGTCCCTCTTCCATTCTGAAGTTTTTTTTTAAAAAATGATATATAATCTTATTAACACCAATTTTTAGTGTAGGGGAAAAAGCAATTCTTGCCTTGACAGTAGCAAAAGTAATGGCCTTTGAATATTCAGTCACATACCTGCGTACAAACAAAAATCAAATGATAATTATGTAGTACATAAAGCAATGGAGAATTTAACTCCAACGTGCAGTTGAAGAAATTATACTATTAGCTTACCCTGCAACTTGGTCATCAACAATCCATGGCCTCCATTGACGAGCAATGGGAGTATTCAAAGACTTGATCCATGCTTGGGTTCCAATATAAGGGGCCATCATATCATGATCTCCACTATACAATGAAATTAAAAAATCTCACTTTTTTTAAGAACTTGTTATAGAAAATGTATCCAACTAGAGTGATTTTAATCATCATCTTTGAAAATGTTGAACCCAAGTATCTATCTAACTGATTTATTTTTTGGGCAATTTGCATAAATGCAGCTTTTAACTTTTTGTCATTTGAAAAACAAATGTAAGACTTTCAAGTTTGGCAATTAGGAACCCAAAATTTAACAATCGTCGACCCTGCTGCCCAATTGATTATTGCGTTAAATAATACATGATTCAGGATCCTAAATACCAAACTTAAAAGGTCTAGGGTTTATCTTACTAAGCAACAAAAAGTTTTGGTTGCAAATGAAATACGCTAGCTATTGGATCGGAATAACAAATGAAATCATCAATGAAACTTCAGAGTCAAGTTTAGCATAGATCTAATTTGGAGTTTATGATGCACTGGTGCAAACATAGAAAAAATATAAACAAAACATACTTTTCTTAACAAGTGTAGCCAAACCTGTATATTAGAGCCCGATAGCCTCGTGAGTTGAGATGTTGATGGTAACTAACTACACTCTCGAGTTGTTGTTTGTAGCCTAGGTTCTTTGGACATCTTACCCATGTCTTTATCGTTCCCTGGTTCATCATTTTCATAAAGTTAAAGAAAAACTAGTATAATATACTTTTCTTATTCTCTTCCAATGATTTCTCTTTGTACATGTGAAGACAATTGATCTTACTTTGCGAACGTGAAGCGCCCTTTGAACAGCTTCGTCATTTGCCCAGAAATGGATCAGCACTGTGTCATAGCTCTTCAAAAAGATTTGATCAATGATCAGTTACCAAAATGTTTCCAGACCTTTTTTCTTAACTTAAAAAATAGAATTAAAAAGAGCTGAAGGCATGTTAGTTTTACCCTGCATCCGAGCTTGGGAAAACCTGGTGGGGGACTACCAAGAGTAGGACCCGGTAACTGAATCCGTTTCGGGTCAGATGGCGTCTCTAGGAGTGATTTCCGGTTCACAAATTCTATCTTCCCATTTGCAGTAAAGATTGAATCGCACTTGGGCTCCAAGATATGTTGGATGTTTATATTGTCAATGCACTTGGGAAGAAACGCAAAAACATCCAAGTAATTCTTGTGAGCCACAAATTAACCAAAAAGAATAAATAATTGTCATGTAAATGCATTCAAAACGAGGGAAGGATATCTTCTTACGAGTGAGACAGCATTAAGATCATTGTCACATGGCGTATTCTTCTCATGGTTTCCTACGTACTGTCCATTGCAGGTCTTCTTCACTGACTGAGAAATCAACAAAGCAATTACTTCAAATGAAGACTGAGATATCAGTAAAGCAATTTCTTCAAATTTTGGAGGAACTTATGCATGTTTATTTTGGAATGAAACATATGCACATGTTCCATCTCCCTTGAAATTCAAAATTTGATATTTTCTTTACCTAATGCTGTGACACCCGTTATTCTCCTAACGGGTATTGAGGTAATTAAATTAATTTTTAATGTATAAAAAAAAAATTGCTTCATTTAAATTTATTTTATAATATTTATTTTTATCTATTTTTAAGTTTTCTAAAATTCTCCTATATTTATTTAGTATGATTACTAAAAAGCCTTAGAACTTCTAATAAATCTCAAAAATGTCATATTGGCATTATGTGTGTTAAAGTCTTTAGATGAGACATAAGGATATCTTTTCCAACTACTCTTGACCCTCATTTTCTTTATTTCCTCCGTGACATGCTTCAACATGTCTCCTCTATAATTGTTTCCATCACTTCTCTTCAAAGACTTCATCTTTTCTTCCTTTCTCTTCCACGGTTCCCACACTCTTCTTCTCATTTCTTTGCTGAAGCAAAATACTTAGAGAACTTCTTCAAGGCAGCCATAAAAATCAGCCACCATCACCTCCATTTGAGCAAGAATTTCAGTCATACCGAAGTAAAGGAACCTGTTTTGAAGCCATTTCAAGCTTCCAACTAACCATAATCCGAGGTTAGAATCTTATGAACAAATTTAGTCTTTCATTTATAAATTTTCTTTTATACTAAAGGATTATTCAAATTTGCGTTCTTAAACCTAAGTATACGTTTGTTGCTATTTTGGAGCATATGTATGAAGTCTAAGTGTATATGCCCTAGACAGAAAATTTATATTGTTAAACTTTATAATACCTCTATGGGCAGTGGTTATTTCTTGAAATTCTAAGATTAAATTAAAATAAATTTTATGAATGTAGTTGTATGTTGTGCTTTAGTTTTAATTGTCCTTATGCACGCCTTAGGATCAAGGGAGTATGGAGCTAACGTTAATTGATTCCAGGATTAAGAGACTGTTGATAAGCTTAAAAGGTAGGGATTCTATTACTCATCTTTTGTGAGGTTTTTATAGAATTAAAATTGATTGTTTTGCCGCAATATATATATATCTATGTTGAACTGATATTATATGTGTATCACATATGAAACTATGACATGGACTCGTCTTGTATTGTACGGCGAGGAACATAATGAATTGACACATGTTATAAATTGAGAAGCATGGTTAGGAAAATTAACTCTATTAATAATGATTTAATATAGAGAAATTGTGAGACATGAAAAGGGCGACGGTTACGTCCTTGGGCATGAATACCCTAAAAGGTAAAGTAGGGGGAAGGCGATGACGCTTCCTTGGGTTGAAAGTCCCAGAACACACTGTACAGGAATCGATTTGGTGAGGACTCGGGGCTTGATGTCCCCTCACCGGAACACCCTTGGAATGTTTATAGGGTGATCAAGTGCGCCCATTTGGGTTTCGATGAGTTGAGTGATACTCAATTTAACATGGATACCTAGGAACAATGATGATTGGTAATATTTGTATAAATGTGTAATTATGACACTTGGTAATGATTAACTACGGTATCCATAAGATGTGATCATAATAAACCTTATAATCTGGAATATGATGTAACCTACTAATCATGCAGGTTTTAATGTGGTAATGATAAAAACCTAAAGGTGAGTAATGGCTTTCTCTACTGAGCATAGTGTTGCTCATACCCTTATGTTTATATCTTTTCAGGACTCACTAAGTGTGAGGTGGCTACGAGAAATATAGTTGAGGAAGTGATCTAGCTATATTACATTGGGACTGCTTCAATTGTTGAGAATGTTCTTCATGATAATGTAAGCATCAATTGTTACTTTCTGTGACTGTATTACAATGTGTTGAGGGTTAAAATGATGATGACAACAGTTTATATTATTAAATTTAAGGTGCTACATTAAAACTGTGGTTTATTTGTCGTTTATATTTTTATTTTTGAGTTGAGAGTTTTCATTTAAGTCCCGGGCAAATTTTAATCTTTAAGGTTTTACTTTTATTATTTATTTTTATTTTATCTCATTAAAAACTGTTAACCCCCATATAGGGGCGTTACAGAATTTTTGGTATCAGAGCCTAGGTTCGGTTAACCTAGGGAGTGTAGCACCACTTTAAAAAAATATATTTTTGAGATGGTTTTGAAGCTGAATTTTCATTGTCATCATCAAAATGAACCTTCACATTGATTTATACAGTCTAGAAGGATGTAACATGGAAAGGCCATAGAATGAAAATATTAATAGTTATATGAGTACAATAATTATATAGAAGGAAAGTATTAATAGTTATGAGGGAATGATAATTATATGGAATGAGTTTATAAGTAGATTGCTTATGAGAGATTCGTATAATATTTGGATCTATAAGCATATCTAATTCGTATAAACGATGAGAAATTCGTATAGATAAGAGGATTTAAAAGCCTTTTGTCTCGTGAAAAACAATGAGAAATATAAGGCTTGATTTATTGATTTTAAAGTTTGGCATAGATATGCCAAATTTTTCGTAATTGATTCAAACCTAAGTAATGATTATGTGTGGATTCGATGGAGCACATAAGTGTCAATGTCTTTTCTTAAAAGTTCTATTTATTTGAGGAATATGATATAAGTTGGGAATCATGGTATTGAATCATGAGAGAGATAAATGTTAGACTTTTGGTCTGTTGAGACTGTGTAAAGTCTAGAATGCATGAATCTCAAAATTGGAATATTTTGTTACGTACATTGTATTTAAGTGTATCAGTGAATCTTTTGGTTACCTAAGGTTTTGTTATATGAGGAAATTATATATTGTATGAGTAGAATTGTGGGGATTGTAGATGTTCTTAAGTAGTAACATCTAGTGTCTTTGTTCATTGATATGGTCTACGTTGAAAGACGTAAATCGTATTGATTTCAAGGTTAGTCACATTCTAAACCCTTGGTAGTAATGATGATGAATCCATTGATAGATGTTAAGTATTATGAATAACATATGGGTGTATGTATTGTTCAATAAAGTTTTGATTAAAACAAAATCATTTGAGTTGCTGGAAGATTGTGTTGTTATGAAATGATTTTAAATATCATTCAGGAAGATCCTTGTTGTCGTTAAATTAGATTTGTTGTTTATAGTTAACTTTATCTATAGTGGGCTTTGAATTGGGTTTAAGATTCATACGAATTGGTTTTCAATTTTATGTTTGTTATTTAACTTGTTCTAAATGTGTTAAGGCCCGAAACAACTTGACCATTTTCAACTTAGAACATTTGGGCCTAGTTCAAATCTTAAATCAGTTTGATTCACACTGTCTCTCCCACGTGGTCTCTATACGTGTCATATACAGTGGTTTAATCATTGTTTATATATACGTTTACTGTGCATAGGAGCTTATTTCTCCGAGTTCACTTTTTCTCTCTTAATTTGTTATTTTCTCTCTAAATCGCAAATCCTCTTCTTTTTCATTAAAAATTCTTCTTTTTCTCTAAAAGAAGAAGGAATTCTAGGATTCTGCAATTTACTATCTTAATTTTTCCTTTCTATTTACTCTTCTTTCATCTCATCATGGACCCAAAGTACCAACACCTGAGAAAGTATTTCCCATCACTCTCCCAAAAGATTCTTAGAAAGAAATACAAGGCTAGAATTACTCGGTTGTGGATTCTTATGCGTTTTGGTATCCCTTGTGATGTGAGAATGTTAATAGAGGGGAAAATCCGTCCGAGTGACTTTAGTCAAGATGTCGGTTTACCAGGAACAGGTACCAGTCGTAGTGCAATGAAAAGAAGAGCTCGTGCCATCGTGGTCACTTGTAACAAATGTGGAAGACAAAATTGTAACGGTAAATGTACTTCACCTGGTTATATGTCTACGAATAGAGAGGATAAAATAAGGTTTTGTAGGGATGGACTTTCAAAGGAGAACTTGGATAGCATCCATCCTCCTCTCCACGGTCACCCTAGTGGATATGTTCAAGGAGCTATTTTTAAACTCTGGCCTAAATTTTATACAGAAAGACAACGCCTCAGGAATATGGTATTTTTAGATCCTGTTTGCCAAGCCATAAGAAAACTGGATGGGGAATAAGTCATCGCTCTATAAAGGTTATTTAGTCTTTACTTATTTGAAGCAGTTTTAGCTGATGTTCAACAGTTTGTGTTTTTCTTTTACTCAAAATATTTGCTTTTGTGTTTGAAATAATTGTGATTATTAGATTGATACAGTAAGTGTTAATATCTTATTTAATTTATGATTTTCTTAAATATATATATAATAAAATATATTATCTTATCAGACACGTCACATACGGTACAGTAATATGTTTGAATTTTGAAAAGCTTATCCAGATATTTCAAGATTTGTGTCTCAAATTTCAAAAGTTCTACAGTATTTGTCGTTTATATTAAATTTCTAGACTTGGTGTATATTTGTCAAAAAGTCTACAGTTGTGTCATGAGAGTCTTCTGTCGAATTGTTCTCAATTGTCAAAAGTTATACAATTAGAGTCTAATCTTTTTCAAAAAGTGAATCAAATTTTCTGTAAACTATCAATCACCTTATCTTACTTTCTTATCCGCACAAGATTTTGTTTAAATCTTTGGATTACCTTTTCATTACCTACTCGTCTATCTCTTTAGCCCTTTTTGTATATTTCTCATCTTTAAAATCTCATGTAGAACCCGAAGTCTAAGTGGAGCAGACATTAAGCAACCACTTCTATAAACCAAATATGTCTACCTCCCAGTCCACGAAGAAAATAAAGAATGTCTGTGTCTTTTGTGGTTCCAGCCTTGGAAAAGATAAAGCTTATTTAGAAGCTGCAAATCACTTAGGGCAAGTCCTAGCACGCAAGAAGATTAACATAATCTATGGGGGTGGTAGTATAAAAATGATGGTAAATATGGCACTAGCAGCTAGGTCTAGCGACGCTACTGATGTAAGAATTTGGCCTCATATTCCAGTTGAAGGAAACCTTTGTAAGGAAGCCATAGGTAAGGGAGAAGGAGTCAGGAGTATCCCTAAAAATTTTAAAGACATAATCTATAATTCTGATGCTTTTATAGCATTACCTGGTGGTCTAGGTACTCTTGAGGAAATATTTATAGTTGCTTGTGGGCAATTGTTGGGCTTTTATTCCAAACCTTTGGGACTGCTGAACGTAAAGGGTTTTTATGACGGTCTTTTGAAATTTCTAGATTACGCTGTGGAAGAAAACATCACTACAGAATCGGAGAGACAAATCTTTGTCACTGCTCCAACAGCTGAGGAATTGATAGATAAAATGCAAATCATACATCCAGAATCCGACACTGCAACATCCAAGCTTGAATGGGAAAGGGAAAGCCGGGAGCGGCCAATTGATTTGAATCTCCATCTGTAATCTTTTTGTTTTATCTTTGGCATGTAGGCATGTATGTCCGTATTTCGTGTGTTACGAATAACCGTTTGCCTTGTATTCTGTGTTTCTTGTGGTACGTCGTTGTTCAATCTTTTAGATTCATTGAGCCTAATGCCAGGATGGCTGGATACGGAGTACTTGATGCTCTCGAAACGCATCCTTCTTAAGGTCCGATCTTTTGTTTATCGATGTTTTTGTATCCTCTAAGCATGCATGATATGGATAGCTGGTATACGGAGTGCCTTGTACTCTCGAAACGTATCCGTATCATGTTTGTAATGTGTAATATTCTGTTAATATTATGTGGAAGTACCAGAGTCAGTTATGGGGATATTCCATATGAAATATGAGTATATTATTTGGATTGAATGTTTGTGTCATGAGGATAGCTGTTTAATGAAAAATATGTCGGGTATGTTTGCAACTCTGAGATTCCGTTTAATATCTCTATGAATAAGTTTAATGTATGGTTTTGAATAGAAGTGTTTGTGATATATGTTTTATGATTATGTTTTAGTTTATTAGTTGAGGTATGAAATCAAATATATTTGACTTTTCCTTACTTAAAAAGGGAAAGGAACCTAAAGATGAAGTATATAAAATTTCTCTAGCAATCTCCTTAAATGTGATTGTAAATCACAGTCCATGGACAATGAAGGACTGGAATCAAGGTATAGTCAATATGTATGCCTGATCAGATTCTTAGACTATTATACGGTGTTACAAGTTGAAACTTGTCAGAAATACTCTCATTGAGGGATTTAGGAGTAAGATTTATTATGCAAGTAAATAAGTGGAGATACGATAACTTAAATTTGGAGGACAAACAACATTAACGGTTTAGACTCAGAATTGGAATCATAGTGGAATCATAATTTTTACTAGTATTGCTAGAATTGAAATTTCGAGGACGAAATTTCTTTAAGGGGGGTAGAGCTGTGACACCCGTTATTCTCCTAACGGGTATTGAGGTAATTAAATTAATTTTTAATGTATAAAAAAAAAATTGCTTCATTTAAATTTATTTTATAATATTTATTTTTATCTATTTTTAAGTTTTCTAAAATTCTCCTATATTTATTTAGTATGATTACTAAAAAGCCTTAGAACTTCTAATAAATCTCAAAAATGTCATATTGGCATTATGTGTGTTAAAGTCTTTAGATGAGACATAAGGATATCTTTTCCAACTACTCTTGACCCTCATTTTCTTTATTTCCTCCGTGACATGCTTCAACATGTCTCCTCTATAATTGTTTCCATCACTTCTCTTCAAAGACTTCATCTTTTCTTCCTTTCTCTTCCACGGTTCCCACACTCTTCTTCTCATTTCTTTGCTGAAGCAAAATACTTAGAGAACTTCTTCAAGGCAGCCATAAAAATCAGCCACCATCACCTCCATTTGAGCAAGAATTTCAGTCATACCGAAGTAAAGGAACCTGTTTTGAAGCCATTTCAAGCTTCCAACTAACCATAATCCGAGGTTAGAATCTTATGAACAAATTTAGTCTTTCATTTATAAATTTTCTTTTATACTAAAGGATTATTCAAATTTGCGTTCTTAAACCTAAGTATACGTTTGTTGCTATTTTGGAGCATATGTATGAAGTCTAAGTGTATATGCCCTAGACAGAAAATTTATATTGTTAAACTTTATAATACCTCTATGGGCAGTGGTTATTTCTTGAAATTCTAAGATTAAATTAAAATAAATTTTATGAATGTAGTTGTATGTTGTGCTTTAGTTTTAATTGTCCTTATGCACGCCTTAGGATCAAGGGAGTATGGAGCTAACGTTAATTGATTCCAGGATTAAGAGACTGTTGATAAGCTTAAAAGGTAGGGATTCTATTACTCATCTTTTGTGAGGTTTTTATAGAATTAAAATTGATTGTTTTGCCGCAATATATATATATCTATGTTGAACTGATATTATATGTGTATCACATATGAAACTATGACATGGACTCGTCTTGTATTGTACGGCGAGGAACATAATGAATTGACACATGTTATAAATTGAGAAGCATGGTTAGGAAAATTAACTCTATTAATAATGATTTAATATAGAGAAATTGTGAGACATGAAAAGGGCGACGGTTACGTCCTTGGGCATGAATACCCTAAAAGGTAAAGTAGGGGGAAGGCGATGACGCTTCCTTGGGTTGAAAGTCCCAGAACACACTGTACAGGAATCGATTTGGTGAGGACTCGGGGCTTGATGTCCCCTCACCGGAACACCCTTGGAATGTTTATAGGGTGATCAAGTGCGCCCATTTGGGTTTCGATGAGTTGAGTGATACTCAATTTAACATGGATACCTAGGAACAATGATGATTGGTAATATTTGTATAAATGTGTAATTATGACACTTGGTAATGATTAACTACGGTATCCATAAGATGTGATCATAATAAACCTTATAATCTGGAATATGATGTAACCTACTAATCATGCAGGTTTTAATGTGGTAATGATAAAAACCTAAAGGTGAGTAATGGCTTTCTCTACTGAGCATAGTGTTGCTCATACCCTTATGTTTATATCTTTTCAGGACTCACTAAGTGTGAGGTGGCTACGAGAAATATAGTTGAGGAAGTGATCTAGCTATATTACATTGGGACTGCTTCAATTGTTGAGAATGTTCTTCATGACAATGTAAGCATCAATTGTTACTTTCTGTGACTGTATTACAATGTGTTGAGGGTTAAAATGATGATGACAACAGTTTATATTATTAAATTTAAGGTGCTACATTAAAACTGTGGTTTATTTGTCGTTTATATTTTTATTTTTGAGTTGAGAGTTTTCATTTAAGTCCCGGGCAAATTTTAATCTTTAAGGTTTTACTTTTATTATTTATTTTTATTTTATCTCATTAAAAACTGTTAACCCCCATATAGGGGCGTTACAAATGCTTTCTAAAAGTATTTTATGATTGTCGTCTATTTCTATCAAAACATCAGATTTCCTATCTCTGTTCATCTATAATTTTTGTAAATTTTTTACTAAACTTTTGGAAAATGATTGAGGTTAAAGTTTTTTCATGCATAATAAACGCCCCTAATTGCTTGAAGCATATAAAAGCAAAAATTTATTTATTTTTTACCGCCAAAAATATTTATAACCTTGATTCTTGTAATAGGATCCCATTTGCAAACTATTTTAGAAAAAAAATATATAAATATATATACATTACTGTAAGAAATGTACAAAAACGTGCTCAAATATGCCTCAAGTAATGAACATTCATTGTGGGAGAAATATTCAAACAACTCGAAAACTTGTGTCTATTTATGTCCAAGGTTTGGATTGAAAGAGGGATGAGGTAGTTTTTTCAACACTTTCACATAGATCAAGGAAGTGAGAACGCCATATCTTTGAAGTATGAGGGCATAACGAGACAAGATCCATCTTTTAGGTGGACTCGGACAGAAGGGGAAAACATGCTTCTGAATATTCATTTAAAAGTTTGGAGAGTAAATTACAATAAGTGCATCAGCTTAAAGGGAAATGTTAAAAATTTTCACGAAAAAATTTTTGTACAATTTATTGGTTATGGATTCAAAATACAAATAGAGTCAGTAATCTAACCTCGTAGAGTTCATCCGATATAAGTCCCATACGGTGAGCATATGGAACCCTTGAATTGAAGTCGAGATTTAGATCTGTAGTCGGGTTCCCAACAAAATAACCCTAAATATAAAGGTTTCAGTCATGAACTTAATAACAAAAACTGTTATCACAGTAATTGATATTGTAAATAAATGCATACCTGAAAATTAAATTTTGGTATGCGGCAGGCTTCGATACCTACGGCACCATAACATGCTATGTTAGTTTGATTCCTATTTATGAACCAAAATTAATTAAAGATGATATACTTAATTTAGTTTTTATATGTCATTACTCTTTGCTACTTCTTCAGCAACCATAGGGACTATAAAGCCACCATATGAGTCACCGCCCAAATAAAGCGGATTTGAGATGAACTTTGGGTGAGCAAGTAACCACTGCCAAAGTGAATAAAAAGAAATATGGTGAGGGAAAAATAATAATAAAAAACTAAGTGTAGTGAGCAAGGAAATAAAATTTTCTTTTAAGGTGGCACAGGAAAAAAAATGCTTTAGTTCTTGAGTCACATGACATGCTGTAATACCCAGAAACTTTGCCATTAATGCTTTATCTTTGTATTTTGAAAATTTCAAATTTAAATGAGAAATCGAAATGGTTGTCACCTTTTTCAGAAAATTAAAACTTTGATTAGCAAACACAAAGTCACCAGTCTGGGACGCTTCCAAGCTCGATGAATATGAAAATCCAGAGCCAACAGGTCCATCTATAAATATTATACTTGCAGCCTATAAAAATCGATGCAATTTCCAACAAAACAGAATCAGAAAATTGTAGCAAGAAAAAAAGAATTAGATTATCACCACAGAATACAAAAGTTATATAATGAATTATGCAAGACCTTCGTCCACGAGTTTGGATTCAGCAATAATGTTGGTAAGCTGCCATTGTACTCAGCCATGTTGAACTGAATGGGACCTACACAAGCAAAGTTCATCAGAACCAAATTCTTCAAAAAGAGGGCTATTTTATAAGTAGTTGTTATTTCTTCCCAGTCTGAGGAGGAAAAGAATGCTGTCTTCTTCTATTGCATATCTAAATAGGTGATCAAATCACTGTTGTATTTCTTCCCAATCATTTAAGCGTTTGTTTTAGATGATGATCACAAATGTTAGAAACAGAGAATTTTATGTTTCCCAAATTTAACCAAAAAAAATCGATGAAAAAAATTAGGGACTATTAAGACTTATTAAGTCAAATAAAGTCACTTGTTATAGTTGATAGTCAAATATTCAATTAGAAGCAGTGCACGTGAATTAGGGAACTGAGTACAAAAGCATTGCTATAAGGGACCTACTACGCACCATCCAGTAACAAAAGTTGGGTCCTACACAACTATGGTATACTTTTTATTAGCAATGGTATTTAGCATTGGTACGTCCCTAAGTATTTTTTTAGAACAATCCTTAGAGAGAAGATGAAGAAGAAGGAAAAAAAGAAGAAGAAAACAAACAAACAGAGAGAGGAGCTTAGATCTACCTATCTCAAAAGTAAGCGCGGATAGACCAGAGCAACCAGGGCCACCAATGAACCAGAGGATAAGAGGATCATCTCTTGGGCTCCCTTCAGATTCAACAAAGTAATAGAAATACTGAACATCTTCCTTCTCATCCACTGCTAGGTATCTGCAAAAATTCATGCTCTTTATGAAACTAGTTTTTCTTCATTTTTTTTTTTGACTTATTAACTAGTTGTGGCATGGTATGTGGACTATATATATATATATATGTATATGTGTGTATATACATATATGTACGCATATCGCTGTGTGTAACGTACAATAAAGCTAAATTGATGAAACCGTCTAGAGCCTCACCCAGTTTCAAGATGGAAAGGAAGTGGACCGGAAAATCCAGGCAAGTATTTGACTGTTGATGAAGGAATGGCAGAACAAGAGAAATGCAACAAGCAAATGATGATGAGATGAATACAAAAACACCTGAAAACTTTGGGAAAAAGCCTAGTAACCATGTTTTCTTCTAAGAGTGCTGTGTTTTCTAGGACAGCCAAAACTACTTGAAATATGAGTTGAAGACGGACTATTCTGTGCTCGTTTTTATAATTTATTTATGTGGCTGTGGATGAAACTTGGAAGTTGGTCAAGAAAAAATGAAATAATACCTGTCGTAAGTAGCAAGGAAATCTTGGTGGCGCACGCACCGCCCTACATGTTATTTAAAATCTATCGTTTATTTTATCGGTGAGTGTCTTCCTAATTAAACCACCAAAATATTGGTCCCTATTAAGGACGGTTTTTGATAGGACTGTACAAAAATCGCCCCGCACCCGCCAACCGTCTGGCCCCGTCCATGCCTATCTTGAAAAAAACGGGTTTACGTTAGCAACCCACTAGCGGGCGGGTTGAACCCGCCCACCAATATATTCAGTGGGCGGGTTTGGTTTTAAGTTTTTGAGGACGGGTTCAACCCGCACCCGCCCACCTATATATTTTTTAAAAAAAACTTATCATTTATTTGATTTTGTTCTTATTTTAGAGATGATTGAACAATCCACCACTCCAAGCACAGGCTCGGCTGCCACTTGACATATTAGAAACTGAAAATTCTCCTATTATTTTGTGAAGTGATCAAAATTCAAATCAAGTAAGTTAGTAGAGAAAGCCCTAAAAGAAAAAGAACACTTGACTTTGTTCATCATTTCATTTGTAGCATTCTATTATTTTCGAACCCAGTGAACAGGCTTTAATCTTTATGGACTCTTGACTTTGTTCATTACTTCATCTGTAGTTGATGTTTCTTGTTGGAGTGAATGATTATTTTTCTTAATTTGTACTTTTGAATATGGTCACTAACTTTAAGCATCAAACTTGTTGGGAATGCTTTATGTATTATCATCTTATATTTTCTACAAATTTTCTTCACTTTCTAAAACAAAGGTCCAAAAAATTACATTGAGCAATAGCATAGGTCTAAACCACCTCAACCCACCCGCACCCGTCCGCAACCACCCAAAACCAAACCGAAACCACCCGCCATGTGGTGGGCGGTTTGCGGGTTGGTTAATTGTCAACCCGCCATCCAAAAAAACCGCACCGCACCCGCCCAAAAATTATCAAACCGCCCGCCGTTCACCCCTAGTTTTTGACAACATATTAACACTACATGTGACGATCCATTTTAGGTTTCTTTTTTGCCTTATCTCTCTGAAACCAAGATAATGAAAGAAAAAAAGAGAGAAATTTTGAAAGAGCAATTAGCACACCGTGAGACAAGTATATTGTACATAGTGCAGTGCTTTATGTTTTTTCCCAAGTCATTTTTCCATTTTTGCCCTTAGTGGTTTCTTTCACTTTTTTTTTTTCTGCCAATGGTTTCTTAGTCATTTTCCTCTTTTGTGTTATAATCCGGTTCTCCCCTTAGTTCACTTTTTCTTTCTTTTTTCTTTGTCATGGGTTTTCTGTCATTTCATTGAAAAAAAAAAACCCGAGATTTAAAGATGCAAAATGGGCCGGCCTAAGCCCATCCTGATATAGTAACGGCTGAGCCGGTACTATTCAAGACACGGCCTAGCCCATAAATATTAGTGGGTTGGGCTATGCCAACATTTATCGACCCATGGGCCGGCCCAACACGGCCCATGAAAAATCATGGACCAGGTCGGGCTTAGGTTGGGCCGGGCAGGCACATCTAGGCCCATAATAGACCGGGCCATCCTAGCCCTTGTAAGGCCCATATAGGCCCACAATGAGCCAACCCACCGAAAGCCTATTGTGACCCAATTTCATTTAAAAATATATATTTTTTCATATTTATTCACGGGTGAACAAAGCTGAATATGACCTTCTCTAGTAGAAGGCCTTACACATTACATCATGGCAAGCTTTTTTTTATGTTTTTTCATTAATTTTGTAAATATCTTATATATAATTATCTTAATTGTACTCTTTTTTCTTTACCAAGGTTTTGTCCTATTGGGTTTTCTTTGGAAAGGTTTTTAATAATGCAATGGTAAATAAAATAATCCTTTTCATATTTCCATTAACTATTCAAACTTTTATATCTGTTAACTTTTTTAAAAATCCAAAAATAAAAATAAAAATAATTGAAAATTGCATACTTAAATGGGCTAGCCCATCTAAGCCCATTATGGGCTAAGATGAGCCTACCTATCCTAACTCGTGATGGGCTCGAATAGGCCAGCCTATTCAAGGCCCATGGCATGGCCCAGCTTTGCCTACGTAAAATTAACCCGTGGTGTAGGCTGGGCCAATGTAATTTTTATTTGGGCCGGCCCGACCTACAAAATTCATGGGCTAGGATGGACCAGCCTGAACCACGGCCCGCGTGGCCCTAATTAGAACGGGCCAGGCTGTTCTTGCATATCTACCTTGATTGCTACACTACCACAGCCGCCCCTTTCATCACTTCCCAAATATCACTTCTCTCATCCCCTTCTCTTCTGTCACATTCTTTCTCTCATGTTCTCTGCTCATTCATTTAGAGTATTAGCAATGAAGGAAAACGATTCAATTGTAATTAGGAAAAAGAGCCCTCGAGATGAGTTATTAGGCAAGAGTTTTTCATACAAGTTCTAGGTTTTGACTGCTGTTCTTCTTTTGTTTCGGATATATATATGATTGTTTCGGTCACAAATTGTTCATACATGTTTTTAAAATAAAACCTTGATTCCAAAAGATTGAGTAGGAGAAGGTTTTTGAAGAGAGGACCTAAGGCCTCCATCGTTGGTCCAAAGTTAGCAAATGGTGGTTTCGACCCCTATAAAGGGACTTCATCATGTACCGGGTTGGATTTCTAGAGGATAAGATATTTTAGCATGAATTATAGTTGCACACCCTTAGGTAATGATTGTAAATCATGGATAAATATTGAAACGATAGTTATATACTCATGTTAATTTTATTATTAACATCTCCTAGGAGCTCTGTTAATAAAATTAATGGCCAAAGAAATGATTATTAATACATGCTGGATCATACGGGTCCTAGATGGCATATATTAACCAAGAGGGGATCTGTGTTCCTAATTAAATTTGGCATGACTCCTTTAGGAGCTTGTTTAATTCTAAGTTGGGAATTATCGTTGTAAGGTTGTGATATTTTTAAGGTTTTGACATATAAACACATTTGTATGTTTTTACATGATTATGTTATATTACTTAATTATTATGCTATGTTTGCTTATGTTTGGTATATGATTTTTTATTGTAGATTAAAAATGTCTAAAAACGTTTTATCATCAATACTTGACAAAAACCAATTAATTGGAGAGAATTATAATGATTGGAAACAGAACCTAAATATCGTCCTCTTCTTTGAGAAACTGAAATTTGTGTCGACAACCTCTTGTCCTTTCGAGCCTACGGTAGATTCCACCAATAATCATATACAAGCATATGATCGTTGGAAAGATACAAATGATCAGGCCCGCTGCTATGTTATGGACAGCATGAACAACGTGCTGCAGGCTTAACATGAGGATTATGAGACTGCGAAGTAGATCTTGAATAATTTGGAAGACATGTTGGGAGGCCAGGCCTTAACTAAGCGGCAAGGGGCGCTTCGAAAACTCTTAAATTGTAAGCATAGAGCGGGGACATCTGTAAAGGAGCACATGATGTTGGTCATGAGTTACCTCGCTGAGGCACAAACCAATGGAGCTGACATCGATGGTGAAACATAGATAACTATGGTCTTTTAGACTTTGTCTAAGGAATTTATCTGGTTTAGAGCTACAATTAATCTGAGCAATAGGCGGGATATGACCTTAACAAGGTTGATGAAACAGTTACAGAAGTTCGAATTGCTAATCAGGGAATCTCCTGCAGGTGGTGAGGCCAATTTGGCAGCTGCTTCTAGTTCCAATCCCAACTAGGAATGGAAAGAAACAATGGGCCAAGAACGAGAAGTCTTCTATTCTTGCCAACAACAAGAGAAGAAGAAGAAGAAGAAGAACCCAAAGAAGCTTAAGTGCTTCTTTTGCGAGAATGTCAGATACATTAAGAAGAATTACAAAGACTTCTTTTCTTGAGGAGGTAAGTGTGATCTTTTATATTTAGAAACTTGTTTAGTTGAGGAATCCAGTGACATTTGGGTCATAAATTCTGAAGCAACTAATCATGTTTGTGTTTCTCTACATAGGTTCAAGGAAATGAAGGGGACCAAGAAATCCTGGCAAGGATTTGACTACTGATGAAGGAACCACAGAATCAAAGAAAAACAATAACCAAATGATCAGATGGACGCAAATACATGTAAAAACCTTGGCCAAACGCCTTGTAACCATGTTTTCTTCAAAAGTGTTGTGCTTTGTGGAACAGTCAAAGTAATTTATGACTAGAAGATAGGCAATAGCAAGCAGAAGGATGGTTGCTCGTCCAAAAAGTTGGTGAAGAGAAAATAAAATAAAATAAAGTTTAGTGTATGTAGGGAATCGCAGAGGCCCACGTGCTCCTCATAGATGTTATGAAAATACCTCCTCGTGCTGCTTCATTGCTGAAACGACCCAAATGTAGAGGTACGCACGCCTCGGAGAATCAGAATTTCACGTGGTTTAGGTGCATGGTGTTTGAAAACGTGAGACGTAATCATGTGAAGGATTGACGGAAGGGATAAATATATAACATGTAATCAATTTTATCTCGATCTGAACTCCGTTTGTTAAATTTGGATAAAAACCCTTAAGGGTCCGTTTGGTAAATGAGTTCGAATTAGTGATTTGATTTAAATTATGTGATTTAAATTAAGATTTGAGTTAGTGATTTGAATTATTATCTGAATTAATATTTGGATGTGTATTTAAGTTTTAATCTGAGCATGAAATAAAATTGAAATTTGTGTTTAAAATGTAGTGAAAATAGTTTTTGATTTATTAACAAATCTAATAAAATCTTAATGTTAATGATCTTAAAAAGATACAATATGGATTTTAATTTATTCCTCTCTTCACTAGGAACACAATGAAAAAAGAATCATCTCATCTGGATATCAAACGAAGAAGGTTATAATTTTTTTCTTCAAATAATAGAGAGAGAATTTTAGCTTTTACTTGTAACAAAAATATCAAAGTATCAAAAGTTTAAAGAGGTCAGAGTTCTGAAAACTTGGATTCTTGATGCTCAAAGATTAGAATTTTAGGAGAAACAAACATGTATCCAAAAATTTTTTGATACTCGAATTCATAGTCCAAAGAATACACAAAATAAACGGGCCCAAATTTTGTCTTGTAAAATTTCTCTGCAGTATCTATTTTTTTTTTAATATAGTTTCCATGTTATAAGTGCCCTAAATTTTGTCCCTAACCTAAAATAGTTATCTAAATTTGTTCATTTATTAAATAAATAGACGAAAAACATTAAATATAAAGAAGTTTTACCAAATGCAATTTTGAATAAAAAAGCTATGCAAAAATCAGTTTCTTTGCTACACATATTTTATATTTTTATATCTATTCATTCACAAGTGTAACTTACATAATTTTTGAATTATTATATTTGCCCCACAATATTAATAAATGTCCATTTTGCAGAAGTTCTCACCTAACTTATGTAAAGTAGATAACTAGCGGCTGGCAAGTTAGAGACACTACCTAGCTAAATAAATTATTGCATTGATTAAACAAATGAAATTATAATGCGTATGACAGAAAGTTGAAGTGGTTGTGGACATATCCTATCAATAAAACCACACACCACCTCAAGAGTTCGAATCCCAAGGTCAAAAAATAAATAACAGAACGATGAACCACCATGAAAGAACACACAAATATGATTACTTAATGTGGGTAAAAGCTAAAAAAAGAAAAGAACCATATGGGAGTTGAATATACCAACAAGAGTAGAGGGAATAATATCCACTTCAACTTATGGTTTACAAAACATATGGAATGATGAGTTGATGTATCCTAAAAACTCTACCAACGCCAACGAGATCACCTAGGTCTTCAATGTAACTGACCTACTTTAAATTGTTTGATCGGCCTTCAACTTCAATAACTTACTCCAGATCTATCTATAAGATTGTAAAGTTGAGGCAATAATGATGAGCCTTCTTGGGTGATTTGAAGTTACTTTAGGATTCATCTTTAAAGAATTGATGAGAAATTGTATCCCTAAATAATAAATCTCTTTAATCAGAAAATGTCCAGGAGCACTTGAGAAAATAATTGAGAAATAAAGTTCATATAGTTGCTTACGGCAGGGTTAGTCAAGGTGGTTCTTGAGAGATCCATCTTTTGATAATAATAAATCTCTTTAATCAGAAAATGTCCAGGTGCACTTGAGAAAATAATTGAGAAATAAAGTTCATATAGTTACTTATGGCAGGGTTTGTCAAAGTGGTTCCTGAGAGATCCATCTTTTGAACATGGCAAAGCACTCCTTAGGCCGGTACTCAGGAGCTGTATGTCCACCACCCTACAACACCAAACAAAACTTTCAACAAAATACAACAAATTATATGCACATATATACACACACACTAAGAAATATGTACTTCCTCCTTTATTTTTAAAATTCAGTCCCTCTTCCATTCTGAAGTTTTTTTTAAAGAAATGATATATAATCTTATTAACACCAATTTTTAGTGTAGGGGAAAAAGCAATTCTTGCCTTGACAGTAGCAAAAGTAATGGCCTTTGAATATTCAGTCACATACCTGCGTACAAACAAAAATCAAATGATAATTATGTAGTACATAAAGCAATGGAGAATTTAACTCCAACGTGCAGTTGAAGAAATTATACTATTAGCTTACCCTGCAACTTGGTCATCAACAATCCATGGCCTCCATTGACGAGCAATGGGAGTATTCAAAGACTTGATCCATGCTTGGGTTCCAATATAAGGGGCCATCATATCATGATCTCCACTATACAAGGAAATTAAAAAATCTCACTTTTTTTAAGAACTTGTTATAGAAAATGTATCCAACTAGAGTGATTTTAATCATCATCTTTGAAAATGTTGAACCCAAGTATCTATCTAACTGATTTATTTTTTGGGCAATTTGCATAAATGCAGCTTTTAACTTTTTGTCATTTGAAAAACAAATGTAAGACTTTCAAGTTTGGCAATTAGGAACCCAAAATTTAACAATCGTCGACCCTGCTGCCCAATTGATTATTGCGTTAAATAATACATGATTCAGGATCCTAAATACCAAACTTAAAAGGTCTAGGGTTTATCTTACTAAGCAACAAAAAGTTTTGGTTGCAAATGTCCACCAACTGATATACGCTAGCTATTGGATCGGAATAACAAATGAAATCATCAATGAAACTTCAGAGTCAAGTTTAGCATAGATCTAATATGGAGTTTATGATGCACTGGTGCAAACATAGAAAAAATATAAACAAAACATACTTTTCTTAACAAGTGTAGCCAAACCTGTATATTAGAGCCCGATAGCCTCGTGAGTTGAGATGTTGATGGTAACTAACTACACTCTCGAGTTGTTGTTTGTAGCCTAGGTTCTTTGGACATCTTACCCATGTCTTTATCGTTCCCTGGTTCATCATTTTCATAAAGTTAAAGAAAAACTAGTATAATATACTTTTCTTATTCTCTTCCAATGATTTCTCTTTGTACATGTGAAGACAATTGCTCTTACTTTGCGAACATGAAGCGCCCTTTGAACAGCTTCATCATTTGCCCAGAAATGGATCAGAACGGTGTCATAGCTCTTCATAAAGATTTGATCAATGATCAGTTACCAAAATGTTTCCAGACCTTTTTTCTTAACTTAAAAAATAGAATTAAAAAGAGCCGAAGGCATGTTAGTTTTACCCTGCATCCGAGCTTGGGAAAACCTGGTGGGGAACTACCAAGAGTAGGACCCGGTAACTGAATCCGTTTCGGGTCAGATGGCGTCTCTAGGAGTGATTTCCGGTTCACAAATTTTATCTTCCCATTTGCAGTAAAGATTGAATCGCACTTGGGCTCCAAGATATGTTGGATGTTTATATTGTCAATGCACTTGGGAAGAAACGCAAAAACATCCAAGTAATTCTTGTGAGCCACAAATTAACCAAAAAGAATAAATAATTGTCATGTAAATGCATTCAAAACGAGGGAAGGATATCTTCTTACGAGTGAGACAGCATTAAGATCATTGGCACATGGCGTATTCTTCTCATGGTTTCCTACGTACTGTCCATTGCAGGTCCTCTTCACTGACTGAGAAATCAACAAAGCAATTACTTCAAATGAAGACTGAGATATCAGTAAAGCAATTTCTTCAAATTTTGGAGGAACTTATGCATGTTTATTTTGGAATGAAACATATGCACATGTTCCATCTCCCTTGAAATTCAAAATTTGATATTTTCTTTACCTAATGCTTTCTAAAAGTATTTTATGATTGTCGTCTATTTCTATCAAAACATCAGATTTCCTATCTCTGTTCATCTATAATTTTTGTAAATTTTTTACTAAACTTTTGGAAAATGATTGAGGTTAAAGTTTTTTCATGCATAATAAACGCCCCTAATTGCTTGAAGCATATAAAAGCAAAAATTTATTTATTTTTTTCCACCAAAAATATTTATAACCTTGATTCTTGTAATAGGATCCCATTTGCAAACTATTTTAGAAAAAATATATAAATATATATACATTACTGTAAGAAATGTACAAAAACGTGCGCAAATATGCCTCAAGTAATGAACATTCATTGTGGGAGAAATATTCAAACAACTCGAAAACTTGTGTCTATTTATGTCCAAGGTTTGGATTGAAAGAGGGATGAGGTAGTTTTTTCAACACTTTCACATAGATCAAGGAAGTAAGAACGCCATATCTTTGAAGTATGAGGGCATAACGAGACAAGATCCATCTTTTAGGTGGAGTCAGACAGAAGGGGAAAACATGCTTCTGAATACTCATTTAAAAGTTTGTAGGGTAAATTACAATAAGTGCATCAGCTTAAAGGGAAATGTTAAAAATTTTCACGAAAAAAATTTTGTACAATTTATGGGTTATGGATTCAAAATACAAATAGAGTCAGTAATCTAACCTCGTAGAGTTCATCCGATATAAGTCCCATACGGTGAGCATATGGAACCCTTGAATTGAAGTCAAGATTTAGATCTGTAATCGGGTTCCCAACAAAATAACCCTGAATATAAAGGTTTCTATCATGAACTTAATAACAAAAACTGTTATCACAGTAATTGGTATTGTAAATAAATGCATACCTGAAAATTAAATTTTGGTATCCGGCTGGCTTCAATATCTAAGGCACCATAACATGCTATGTTAGTTTGATTCCTATTTATGAACCTAAATTAATTAAAGATGATATACTTAATTTAGTTTTTATATGTCATTACTCTTTGCTACTTCTTCAGCAACCATAGGGACTATAAAGCCACCATATGAGTCACCGCCCAAATAAAGCGGATTTGAGATGAGCTTTGGGTGAGCAAGTAACCACTGCCAAAGTGATTGAAAATAAATATGGTGAGAAAAAAATAACCAAAGTGTAGTGAGCAAGTAAATAAAATTTTCTTTTTAGGTAGCACAGGAAAAAAAAAAATGCTTTAGTTCTTGAGTTGCATGACATGCTGCAATACCTAAAAACTTTGCTATTAATGCTTATCTTTGTATTTTGATCAATTCAAATTTAAATGAAAAATCAAAATGGTTGTCACCTTTTTCAGAAAATTAAAACTTTGATTAGCAAACACGAAGTCACCAGTCTGGGAAGCTTCCAAGCTCGATGAATATGAAAATCCAGAGCCAACAGGTCCATCTATAAATATTATACTTGCAGCCTATAAAAATCGATGCAATTTCCAACGGAACAGAATCAGAAAATTGTAGCAAGAAAAAAAAGAATTAGATTATTGTAACAGAATACTGAAGTTATATAATGAATTATGCAAGACCTTCGTCCACGAGTTTGGATTCAGTAATAATGTTGGTAAGCTGCCATTGTACTCAGCCATGTTGAACTGAATGGGACCTACACAAGTAAAGTTCATCAGAACCAAATTCTTCAAAAAGAGGGCTATTTTATAAGTAGTTGTTATTTTTTTCCAGTTTGAGAAGGAAAAGAATGCTGTCTTCTTCTATTGCATATCTAAATGGGTGATCAAATCACTGTTGTATTTCTTCCCAATCATTTAAGCGTTTGTTTTAGATGATGATCACAAATGTTAGAAACAGAGAATTTTATGTTTCCCAAATTTAACTAAAAAAATCCATGAAAAAAATTAGGGACTATTAAGACTTATTAAGTCAAATAAAGTCACTTGTTATAGTTGATAGTCAAATATTCAATTAGAAGCAGAGCACATGAATTGGGGAACTCAGTACAAAAGCATTGCTATAAGGCACCTGCTACGCACTGTCCAGGAATAGAAGTTGAGTCCTACACAGCTATGGTATACCTTTTATTAGCAACGGTGTTTAGCATTGATAGTGCCCCTAAATATTCTTTTAGAACAATCCTTAGCAAAAAAAAAAAAAAAAAAGAGAGAGAAGGAACTCAGACCTACCTATCTCAAACGCAAGCCCAGATAGACCAGAGCAGCCAGGACCACCACTGAACCAGAGGATCAGAGGATCATCTCTTGGGCTTCCTTCAGATTCAACAAAGTAATAGAAATACTGAACATCTTCCTTCTCATCCACTGCTATGTATCTGCAAAAATTCATGCTCTTTATAAAACTAGTTTTTCTTGATTTTTTTTTTAACTTATTAACTAGTTGTGGCATGGTATGTGGACTCTATATATATATATATATATATATATGTGTGTGTGTGTGTGTGTGTGTATGTATACATATATGTACGTATATCTCTGTGTGGAACGTACAATAAAGCTAAATTGATGAAACCGTCTAGAGCCTCACCCAGTTTCAAGATGGAAAGGAAGTGGACCGGAAAATCCAGGCAAGTATTTGACTGTTGATGAAGGAATGGCAGAACAAGAGGAATGCAACAAGCAAATGACTGATGAGATGAATACAAAAACACCTGAAAACTTTGGGAAAAAGCCTAGTAACCATGTTTTCTTCTAAGAGTGCTGTGTTTTCTAGGACAGCCAAAACTACTTGAAATATGAGTTGAAGACGGACGCTATCAATTTGGACAAGGATAGCCTTCAATCTATTCTGTGATTTTTTTTTTTTTTTTAACAATTTATTTATGTGGCTGTGGATGAAACTTGAAAGTTGGCAAGAAAAAATGAAATAATACCTGTCATAAGTAGCAAGGAAATCTTGGTGGCGCACGTACTGCCCTACATGTTATTTAAAATCTACCGTTTATTTTATCGGTGAGTGTCTTCCTAATTAAAGTGCCAAAATATTGGTCCCTATTGAGGACAGTTTTTGACAACACATTAACACTACATGTGACGATCCATTTCAGGTTTCTTTTTTGCCTTATCTCTCTGAAACCAAGATAATGAAAGAAAAAAAGAGAGAAAATTTGAAAGAGTAATTAGCACACCGTGAGACAAATATATTGTACATAGTGCAGTGCTTTATGTTTTTTCCCAAGTCATTTTTCCATTTTTGCCCTTCGTGGTTTCTTTCACTTTTTTTTTCTGCCAATGGTTTCTTAGTCATTTTCCTCTTTTGTGTTATAATCCGGTTCTCCCCTTAGTTCACTTTTCCTTTCTCTTTTCTTTGTTATGGGTTTTCTGTCATTTCATTGAAAAAAAAAAACCGTAGATTTAAAGATGCAAAATAGGCCGGCTCAAGCCCGTCCTGATATAGTAACGGCTGAGCCGGTACTGTTCAAGACACGGCCCAGTCTATAAATATTAGTGGGCTGGGCTAGGCCAACATTTATCGACTCATGGGTCGGCCTAACACGGCCCATGAAAAATCATGGGCCAAGTCGAGCTTGGGTTGGGCCGGGCTGGCACATCTAGGCCCATAATAAGCCGGTCCATCCTAAGCCCATATAGGCCCACAATGAGCCAACCCACCGAAAGCCCATTGTGGCCCAATTTCATTTAAAAATATATATTTTTTCATATTTATTCACGGGTGAACAAAGCTGAATATGGTCTTCTCTAGTAGAAGGCCTCACACATTACATCATGGCAAGCTTTTTTTTTATGTTTTTTCATTAATTTTATAAATATCTTATGTATAATTATCTTAATTGTACTCTTTTTTCTTTACCAAGGTTTTGTCCTATTGGGTTTTCTTTGGAAAGGTTTTTAATAGGGCAATCGTAAATAAAATATTCCTTTTCATATTTCCATTAACTATTCAAACTTTTATATCTGTTAACTTTTTTAAAAATCTAAAAATAAAAATAAAAATAATTGAAAGTTGCATGCTTAGATGGGCTAGCCCATCTAAACCCATTATGGGCTAAGATGAGCCTACCTATCCTAACTTGTGATGGGCTCAAATGAGCCAACCCATTCAAGGCCCATGGCATGACCTAACTTTGCCTACGTAAAATTAACCCGTGGTGTAGGCTGGGCCAAAATAATCTTTATTTGGAGCGGTCCGACCTACAAAATTCATGGGCTAGGTTGTACCAGCCTGAACCATGCCCTGTATGGCCCTAATTAGAACGGGCCAGGCCCGTTCTTGCATATCTACCTTGATTGCTACACTACCACAGCCGCCCCCTTTTATCACTTCCCAAATATCACTTCTCTCATCCCCTTCTCTTCTGTCACATTCTTTCTCTCCTGTTCTCTGCTCATTCATTCAGAGTATTAGCAATGAACGAAAACGATTCAGTTGTAATTAGGAAAAAGAGCCCTCGAGATGAGTTATTGGGCAAAAGTTTTTCATTCAAGTTTTGGGTTCTGATTGCTGTTCTTCTTTTGTTTCGGATATATATATATATATGATTGTTTCGGTCACAAATTGTTTCAGTTATATATATGAATATGGTTTCGGTTATTTATGGGTAGATATATTCGCATATGTTCATATGTTTATATGTTTATACATATACGAATATATGTTTACATACATTCAAGTGATATATGATTGATTGAATGTTCTACCAAAAAAAAAAAAGAAAAAAAGAAATAAGTATGGAACCTACTTTTTCTTTTTCCTTTTCTCACAGCAGCTTAAAAATTTTTGAGATGTCTGAAATGCTCTTTGTAGCCAAACTTCAGCTCCCTATTCATCTGCTATGATTGATTGAATGTTCTACCAAAAAAAAAAAAGAGAAAAAAGTATGGAATCTACTTTTTCTTTTTCCTTTTCTCCCAGCAGCTTAAAAATTTTTGAGATGTCTGAAATGCTCTTTTTAGCCAAACTTCAGCTACCTATTCATCTGCTGTAGCAAAACCCAGGCAGCTATATGATCCAAAGTTAAGGCACCTACTTATCTTAGTGGTTCGTCTGCACAGGAAGCATTTATTTAGAGTAATCCACAAAAGACCAAAGATAGAAGGAAAGCGACTTGACGAAAATGTTTCACAACGCAATCCTATAATTTAGCATATGACTTACTTTAGTGTCTTATTATTGTCATTAGAGTAGCGCTCAACCATATCAAACCAAGTATCAGGAGCACTTGCTATTGGATTTCTCTCTGTCACCTTTTTTTTTATTTTTGAATTAGATCATATGTTAATAATTCAATGTCATATTTATTTAATATATGCATGTTTATGCATGATTCAATTTTGTAAATAATGAGTACTCATGCTCGTAAGATATGCTTTATATACGCTCGAAATTCAATAACATGTGTTCGTTACATGCATAGATATACAAGATGTTTATTGCTGGCTAATTGTGAGTTAATTGGGCATTACAATCTTCTCCTCCTTATAAAATTTCATCCTTGAAATGTGACATACCAAGTAGTTCTAGATATTTGTTCCACGTCTCTTTTTCTCTTTCTCATGTGGCTTCTTCTACTGAATGCTTCCTCCACGAAATCTTAACTAGTTGAGTCTTCTTGGTCCTCAACTCTTTTTCTTTTCTATCTAGGATCTGTACTAGTTTCTCCTCATATGCTAAATCAAAAGTTCAATCAGAAGTTATTTCCAATGGCTCATAACTTAAAACATGCGTGGGATTTGGAATTTATTTCTTGAGCATGGACACATGGAAAACATCATGTACGCGGGATAATGAAAGAGGTAAGGCCAATCTTTATGCTCTATTACCAACCCTTTTAAGGATTTCAAATGGGCCAACATACCTTGGGCTTAGCTTTCTTTTTTTGCCAAATCTCATGATATCCTTCACAGGAGCTACCTTCAAGAATATATGATCCCCAACAGTAAATTCTAAATCTTTTCTTCTTTTATCTGTATAGCTTTTCTGTTTACTTTGTGCTATCCTCATTCTATCACTTATCTTTTCTACTATTTTTAGCGGTTTTTTGTATCATCTCTAAACCGAGTAATTCCCTTTCTTCAACTTCATCCTAATGAACTAGAGATTTATATTTTCTTCCACACAATGCTTCATAAGGTGCAGTCGCTTAGTAACTATTATTGTAAGTAAATTCCACTAGAGAAAGCTTTGTATTCCAACTCCCTTACAAATCAAGCATACAAGCTCTTAACATATCTTCCAATGTCTGAATTACCCTCTCAAGCTGTCTATCACTTTGAGGATGAAAATGCTATACTAAATGCAAGCTTCGTTCCCATAGCACTATGTAAACTTTTCCAAAATGCAAATGTGAACTTAAGATCTCTATCAGACACTATTGAAACTAGCACTCTATGCAATTTGACTATCTCTTTGCTATACAATTGAGCATATCAGTCCATGACATAAGTGGATTTTGCCAAAAGAAAATGAGCTAACTTGGTTAACCTATCCACAACCACCCATATAGAATTAAATCCTTTTTGAGTTCTAGGCAATCCAAGTATAAAGTCCATTATGATGTGTTCCCATTTTCACGCTGAAATCAATAAAGGCTTCAGCAACCCTGTTGTTCTTTGATGTTTAATCTTAACTTGTTGACAAGTTAAACATTCAGCCATAAACTTTGCCACATCTTTTTTCATTCCAGGCCACCAATAATGCTACTTTAGATCTCTGTATATTTTTGTGATACCTGGGTGTATTGAATAAGGAGTCACGTGAGCTTCTTTCAAGATGTCTTCTTTAATGGCCTTAACAAACGGCACACAGAACCTCTTTCTATATCATATAATCCCATCTTCAACAACTAAGAAGTTTGGACTCTGTTCTGCATCAATTTTGTTTCTCAACCCAATTAAACACTTGTCCACCTTTTGACCTTGTTTAATTTTTTTTGTAGCACAGGTTGCAATACTAGAGCTGACAATCTACTCGTTCTTCCTTTCGAGACTATTTCAAGCTCCAACCTTTGCAAATCCAATAATATTGGCTTTTGAATGACATGAAGGGATGACATTGATTTTCTACTCAAGGCATCAACGACCACGTTTGCGTTACCAAGATGGTAATTGATTATACAATCATAGTCTTTCACAAGCTCCAACTATCTACGTTGCCTCATATTCAACTCCTTCTAGGTGCGAAGTATTTCAGCATCTTATAGTCAGTATAAATCTCACACTTCTTACCATATAGATAGTGTCTCTAGATTTTCAAAGCAAAAACTACAATAGCAAGTTCCAAATCATGAGTTGGGTAATTCTTTTCATATTTTTTTAGTTGCCTTGAGTCATATGAGATTACCTTCCCATTTTGCATTAACACACAGCCTAAACCATTCTTGGATGCATCACTATATACCACAAATCTACCAATTCCTATTGGAATGGTAAGCACGGGAGCTATGATTAGCCTATACTTCAATTCTTAAAAACCCCTTTCACAAGCATCAATCCATTGGAATTTCACATTCTTTCTAATCAGCAATGTTAATGGAGTGGCTATTTTAAAGAATCCCTCAACAAATCGGCGGTAGTACCCTGCCAATCCTAAAAAGCTCTTAACTTCTGATACATTTGTTGGTGTTGGCCAGTTAGCAACAACTTCCACTTTACCTGGATCAACAAAAATTCCATTCTTCGACACTATATTTCCTAGAAATGCCACTTGTTCTAGCTAAAATTCACACTTCTTAAATTTGGCATACAACTTGTTTTCCTGAAGAACCTGTAGCATAGTTCTTAAGTGTTCTTCATGCTCTTTCTTACTTTGAGAATAGATTAAAATGTCATTAATAAAAACAATCACAAATTTATCAAGAAACTACTTGAACACCATATTCATCAAGTCCATAAATGCAGCAGGGGCATTTGTTAAACCAAAAGGCATCATTAAAAATTCGTAATGTCCATACCTTGTTCTAAAGGCAGTCTTTTGCCCATATTCTTCTTTGATCTTCTATTGATGACATCCACTTTACAAATCAATTTTTGAGAAAATAGAAGCATTCTGTAATTGATCAAACAAATCATCTATCCTTAGAAGTTGATACTTATTCTTAATGGTCACCTTGTTTAACTCTCTATAATCAATACATAAGCGCAATGTGTCATCCTTCTTCTTTACAAATAACATAGGAGCTCCCCACGGAGAATAACTAAGGCATATAAAACCCTTATCAAGCAATTCTTGCAACTGGACCTTCAACTCCTTTAATTCTATTAGTGCCATTCTATAAGGTGCTTTGGAAATTGGTGTAGTTCCAGGTATAAGATCAATTATAAACTCAATCTCTTAATTTGGTGGCAATCTTGGTAAGTCATCTGGGAACACTTCTAGAAACTCTTGAACCACATATACATCTTTTGGCTTTAACTTCTGTTCCACTGAAGTATCCATCACACTAGCCAAAGAGCCAGCACAACCTTTGCTAAGCATCTTCTTAGCCTTCATTACAGTTATAATTGGTATAGACAATCTCCTTTTGGTTCCTCTAAATGTAAACTGTTCTTTTCTAGGTGGCTAAAAGATCACAATCTTCTTATTGTAGTCAATTGTGGCATGATATTTTGTCAACCAATCCATACCCAAAATGACTTCAAAATTAGCTATATTTATAACCACGAGATCCACATATAAGGTTCTATCACCAATCTAAATCGAGCAAGTCGTTAACATTTGATTCGATTCCATTTCTCCCCCAAATGGTAATGTTACACTATATCTCATTTTCAACAAATCCAATGTAATGCCCAATTTCCTTACAAATGTACTTGATGCAAATGAATGCGTAGATCCTGAATCTATCAATGCATTTGCAACAACTCTAGAAATTAAAATATTACCTGAGACCACAGAAGCATTCGCATTAGTTTGTTCCTCTACAATTGCATACACCTTTCTTTGGACTTCTTTTGCTTCGTGGGACAATCCTTTGCCAAATGTGCTGGCTTCTAACACTTGAAACATAAGTTACTACCTTTTTAACACTCTCGAAAATTATTCTTCCTACACGTAGCACATAATTGCTTTTTAGTTACATTAAAAGATTGCTCAACTTTAGGACGTTTTATTGTTTCCCTGTTGTAGCTTCTGTTCTGCCTTTTTCCACTAGATAGGATTCTTTGGAGAAAGTCTTAATCTCCCTTATTGACGAAACTTCCCAATATTTTTTTCATCCTGATCTGCCATCAACGCCTTGTCAACTAGCTCCCTAAACTCCATTGTAGAAGACATTCTCACATCCTTTTGGATTTTAGGATTAAGACCTCTCAGGAAGTGGTCTATCTTCTCAATGTTGTCTTTAGCAATATAATGGACATATTTGCAACCTTCATCGAATTTTATAACATATCACACACTGACATCCCTTCTTGCTTTAGCTCCAAAAACTCATTCACTTTCAGTGATCTAGCATCCCTAGTGAAATATTTTTCGTAGAAGATCTTCTTGAATTTTTCCCATGTTAACTCATCCATATTTACTCCAAGCTTAGTTCCTTCCCAGGAGGTTATAGCCCCTTTTTTAAGTAAGAAAATTGCACAAGGTTCCTTTTTAGCATCACTAATCCTCATGTAATTAAAGATTGCATCTAAGGATTTCACCTATTCCTTTGCAACTAAGGGGTCTGAACCAACATCAAAGTCAAGAGGCTCCATTTTCCTGAATTTCTCATAAACAGATTGCGAAACATTAGGCCAAGGTGGAGGTGGAGGAAGCGGTTGGCACTGGTTATTCTTTTGCATGTCCAACAATTGTTGTATCTGTTTACCATGCATCCTGGTCTGTTGCTGGATCATATTTGTCAAATTATCTATTAAATCATGATTACTCTCTTAATCCTCGTCCCTTGTCTTCTTTTTTGGTGCCATATCTTACGATAAAATGCCCAATCTTATTCCTTTAATTAGCCCATAATAAACACAATCATAAATTAATAAAATCGTAAAAACAACAAATCATAAAGACAAGAGATACCAATGGTTGACCAAGTTTCCTAGCCAGGATATGCTCACATGCCATATTTTGTCTTCAGAAATGATTTAACCTCCACTTTGATACCAAAAACTGTAATACCCCTCAAGCAAACTAATGAGCTCATGTAAATCTAATTTAGTTAGGATAAGAAGTTTTAACCTTTCAATTACATTTAAGTGTTATAGTTTACCTAAAATATTCATTTTAGTATAAAAGAGTTATGAAACTATTGTTTCATTCATTTTCTTATTTACAATATATACATTATTCAAACTTAGTAATACGAACAAAACTATACTATCACATCCAAACTTAGTAACATATGTCTGTTCATAAAAACCATAACAGAGCTGCTAAGTTTTACAAAAATAGAGTTCTAAGATACGTTTCAAAAGCTAAACTAAAACATGACATATAAACAAATCTCTGTTCGAAAGCTCTAAATACTCAATCAACTCTCAACCCTATACATCCTCACCTGCATCAAAAGAACTATAATGAGCTACAAGCTCAGTAAGCAGAAACTAATGTATAAATATGAGCATTGAATAAAATGCAATCAGACATTTTCTTTTATCAATTTTCTTTCAACAATTCTTTCTTCTTTCAGGTACCCTTGGAGTGTGGTACTCAATTGGTAATGATAAGCCATGGTTTTCATAAACTGTTCATCATTATTTGGCCAATGTAGTAAGGATGACCTTAAGTATTAGCCATATTTAGTCTCAATCTTTATGGCTTTTCTTATCTTGGCTTTTTAACCTCAAAGTATTCACCATCCTTTGTTGGGTCCACCGGTCTCACCTGCGTCCTGTGCTTACTTGACCACTAATTAAGCACCATACCCCCATTTTAGTTAATGACCTCATTCCTTTTTAAATCATATCATATGTTCTAATGTAAATGTCATGAATCATGACTGTTTTTCAACAATCTATGTCATTCCTAAATAATGACAATCCAATCAATGCACCTTAAAACATAACATGACATAGTTCCTGTGATAAAGTAAATAGTAATTTTTACTTACCTTGAGTCCAATTTGTGTTGAGTGAAAATACCAGTCCTTCTAGAAGATAAGATGTGCTAAAGGCCTAGCATAATAAAATCATATGCGATTTAATTTCTCATAAACCTAACTCATTGGTCTCGGTTATAAGTTCCAATTACAATGGTTTACATTAATTCAGACACAAAATGGGCTGAACATAAAAATGTCACAATGCTTACTTTTGGCCAAGAAAGATGCTATATTACTAAAATTATGATTGAACATAGGAATTAAATGTTCAATCATCTCAACAAACATGCATTTCAGCTCATTCTACTACAAATGAGATTATATCAAACACATAACAATTTTACAACTTTTTAGACAAATCAAGTTTTAATGAATCACTAATATTTTGAAATTTTAAATATCATTAAAGGAAGTGTATAGTCTTATAAAAACAACCCAATATACAAGAATCAAGCATTATGCAAACTTGATTTTCCACTTAACCTAGTTTTGCATTTTCTTTCCATAAATTCAGAAATAACATTCTAACTAATTCTCACCTATTTAAAAGCATTCAAAATCACTTAATAAACACTTTGGATCAATAAAGATAAAGGAAATAATCAGATTCTAAAAGATTATCAATTTTGCAAAGAAACTAACTTAACTAGCTTAGTTTGAGCTCAAATCTACCCTAGCTTAATTTCTCCACTCTATAATCATATATAATAGAAAATAACTTCATTTCATTATAAGAAACATAAATATAGAGGTTACCTTTTAGGGCTTGATGTGAAGGCTCTATTGGAGATTAAAAAACTTGATTTTTCAAGCTCAAAATGATGAAAATTTGGGGCTGGTTTGTGTAACCCGAATTTCTATAGTCTTGTTTAAGTTTTTGTGAGCTTTAGGACATGGAAAATGGAGGGAAAGATGTGGGGAAAGTGCTGGACATTTTTAGAGTTGCTTGATAAAGAAAGAGACAAAAATGAATATTCTAGTTCATTTGAATTAGTCTAAATCAGGTAAGACAAGTGAAAATCTTGCTTAGGGACTTTTGCTATCTTTTTATTGGGTTTGACATGTATAAAGAGTATTGAGTAAGAGAATTTAGCAAATAGCTAGCCACTTAAATCTAGAATAAGCAAGAGTAATTCAATTTGCTATATAACCTAGTCAACAAATAAGTCAAATTGTACCATTTTGCATACTTTTAATTCCAATCAAATTTGTCCATTTCAAATCTATAAATTGGCAAAATAATTAGTTTAGAATGCATTTGAAGTGGAAAAATCCTTTTCAATCAATTCGTAATCCATTTAGCATACCAATCTTCCTTACTAAGAAACTGAGCTTTTTACTGCAATTAAAACTTTTTAAAAACATGTTAGATCATATATTAATAATTTAGTGTCATATTTATTTAATATAAGCATGTTTATGCATGATTCAATCTTATAAATAATGACTACTCATGCTCGAAAGATATGCTTTCTATATGTTCGAAATTCAATAACGTTTGTTCGTTAAATGCATAGATATGCAATATGCTTATTGCTGACTAATTGTGAGTTAATTGGGCATTACAAATATTTACTTATAAATATTGTATTCATATGTAAATATAAAAAGTTACCGGAGCCTTCGCTGCACCACCGACACCGAGAAATAAATTGTATTTACATGCAATTTTTTTTCTAAAAACTTTGCCAGACTATCGACGATCGAGAAATACATTGTTTACCTGTAAATACTATATTTATAAGTAAATATAAAAATTTATTGACGACTTCATTGAACTACCGATATCTAAAAAAATACAGTATTTACTTGTAAATTCTGTGTTTATATGTAAATGTAAAATTTATCAGCGACTTCGGTAGACCACTAGCAGCCAAGAAACATAGTATTACAGTTAAATATTATATTTACATGTAAATACAAAAATTTACTGGCAACTTATCTTGTAACACCCCTAAGTGAGGGTTAATAGTATTTAATAAATACAAATGAATTTTACATTATTATTTCAAAACATCAAAACAGTGCACATGGGTCTTTAAAATATAATAGATCAAGAACATATTTAAAATATAAATCCACAGTTTACTGAAGCACCAAATATTAAAAATACAATCATCATCATCATCATTATATAGTTCCCAGTCTACAGATAATTAAACACAGCTATTTCTACTGTTTAAGGATCTTACATAGTCAAACGAAATATACATAAAGCTAGAGAAACTTTGACATGTCACAGGCTACGCTGTCGTCTACTACTTGTCGGATATATAACACTAAACTCAACCTGAGAGGGAAAAAATAATAAGGAATGAGCATCAACATGCCTAATAGGAAAACTATTACTCATCTTTAGATTTTATTATTTACCACATTAATACCTGCATGGTTAGTTTATTATTCAACAATAGTATTTATTTTATAACAATCTCATTATGTTCATATATGGTAGATACCCTATAATAAATATTACTAAGTTTCTATATCTATACTTATATTGTAATCCATGATTAAATGATGTTTGTCAGTATTCACAACAAAATTGAGTATCTCGTCTCTCTATTTAACGAAACCACAAAGGTATGCTTGAGAACTCAAATCAATCGATTCAAGAGTTGTCGGGTGAGGGGACTTCGAGACCCGTATCCTCACTAAGTCGTTTCCTGTACAATGCGTTATAGGACTTTCAACCCAAATGAGCACCGTCGCCTCCCCCTATTTACCTTTTAGGCCCAAGGATATAATCGCTGCCCTCTTCACACCTAATCTTCCTCTCATATCCTTACCGATACATATGGAGTCTATATTACCTAACTATGCTTATGAAATTATATCAAAACATCTTAAATTAACTTGACCTCATAGTACATTATAGGACGAGTCCACATTATTGTGTCATAGGTGATATTCATATATTAACAAAATAACATATAATTATCTTGTAATATAAAGAACTAATTTTAATTAAACAAAACCTCACAAAAGATGAGTAATAAAATTCCTATCTTTTTGGTGAATAATCTACTAATAACTTCTAGCTCACAAAACTGAGTTCACTACGTAAGCTCCAAGTATGTTATTATCTTAAGACGTATAAAAGTAGGCATACTTAACTTAAACCCTAATCTCTTATTATGTCAATTTATCATTTATTTTTATTAGTATGCCATAATGATTAATATGCTCAAAATATACATATAAGTTTAAACACATAATTTAATTTTAATAATAACAAAAATTGACCCATATTCCAATCTAAAATGTTATGAAAATAATTTAAAACAAAATAATATGAGATTAAAATATTTTGGAATAAAACGTTTGAATAAAAATTTTGTATTAGAGCCAGTTTGATCTGACTAATAATATATCAAACAGCAATATAATTGACAAAGGAATAGGATCAGTGAAATTATGGAAGGCATTCTAAGGTATTAAGAAGTTGTAAGTTCGAGTCTTGATAAGTGCAAATTTTTGTTAGATTTATTTTTGGCTTAACAAAACGACATATAGGGGCCATTTGGATGTTTATGTTTTAGAAAATGAGAATTTTTTGAGAATTTTTATGAGTGTTTTTAAAGTTTTTGTCTCAAAAAACATGCGAAAATATTTCCAAAAATTCTGAAAACAAAAACAAACAGCGCTATAGTTTTTGAGAAAATGATATATAGTTTCTAAGAAAATGACACGTAGTTTTTAAGAAAATGACATGTAGTTTTTATGAAAAATGACCATGGAAATATTCCACAGAGAACCCAAAATCTGAATTTTGATCTTTTCTTGAAAATCCTAGGTTTTTAACATCTTTCTAAGCATAAAAACAATGTATAAACAATATATAATTGTAACGCCCCTATATGGGGGTTAACAGTTTTTAATGAGATAAAATAAAAATAAATAATAAAAGTAAAACCTTAAAAATAAAATTTGCCTGGGACTTAAATGAAAACTCTCAACTCAAAAATAAAAATATAAACGATAAATAAACCACAGTTTAATGTAGCACCTTAAATTTAATAGTATAAACTGTTGTCATCATCATTTTAACCCTCAACACATTGTAATACAGTCACAGAAAGTAACAATTGATGCTTACATTATCATGAAGAACATTCTCAACAATTGAAGCAGTCCCAATGTAATATAGCTACATCACTTCCTCAACTATATTTCTCGTAGCCACCTCACACTTAGTGAGTCCTGAAAAGATAAAAATATAAGGGAATGAGCGACACTATGCTCAGTAGAGAAAGCCATTACTCACCTTTAGGTTTTTATCATTACCACATTAAAACCTGCATGGTTAGTAAGTTACATCATATTCCAGATTATGAGGTTTATTATGATCACATCTTATGGATACCGTAGTTAATCGTTACCAAGTGTCATAATTACACATTTATACAAATATTACCAATCATCATTGTTCCTAGGTATCCATGTTAAATTGAGTATCACTCAACTCATCGAAACCCAAATGGGCGCACTTGATCACCCTATAAACATTCCAAGGGTGTTCCGGTGAGGGGACATCAAGCCCCGAGTCCTCACCAAGTCGATTCCTGTGCAGTGTGTTCTGGGACTTTCAACCCAATGAAGCGTCATCGCCTTCCCCCTATTTTACCTTTTAGGGTATTCATGCCCAAGGACGTAACCGTCGCCCTCTTCATGTCTCACAATTTCTCTATATTGAATCATTATTAATAGAGTTAGTTTTCCTAACCATGCTTCTCAATTTATAACATGTGTCAATTCATTATGTTCCTCGCCGTACAATACAAGACGAGTCCATGTCATAGTTTCATATGTGATACTCATATAATATTAGTTCAACATAGATATATATATTGCGGCAAAACAATCAATTTTAATTCTATAAAAACCTCACAAAAGATGAGTAATAGAATCCCTACCTTTCAAGCTTATCAACAATCTTTTAATCCTGGAATCAATTAACGTTAGCTCCATACTCCCTTGATCCTAAGGCGTGCATAAGGACAATTAAAACTAAAGCACAACATACAACTACATTCATAAATAAATCATGTGTAAACCTATCTTACTAGTATGCCATTAAAGCTTTTATATAAATCTCTTTTGAATACCACAGTAAACAATTTTTGTCTTAACACAATATAAAATGTGAACAAGTAATCTATATGTTTTAGTCCCTAATAAGATTCATCAATCACTTAGGATAATATTGGAAAGGTTGCAAGACATTAAAGAATTAGGTGGTGAGCAAAGATGGGTTCTTGGTTCAGGTTAGCAGCTGGTATACCATAACAAACTGGCAGATTTACTAGTTTCCAATACAAAAATTGAATAATTCTTTAGTATAAAAGAAAATTTATAAATGAAAGACTAAATTTGTTCATAAGATTCTAACCTCGGATTATGGTTAGTTGGAAGCTTGAAATGGCTTCAAAACAGGTTCCTTTACTTCGGTATGACTGAAATTCTTGCTCAAATGGAGGTGATGGTGGCTGATTTTTATGGCTGCCTTGAAGAAGTTCTCTAAGTATTTTGCTTCAGCAAAGAAATGAGAAGAAGAGTGTGGGAACCGTGGAAGAGAAAGGAAGAAAAGATGAAGTCTTTGAAGAGAAGTGATAGAAACAATTATAGAGGAGACATGTTGAAGCATGTCACGGAGGAAATAAAGAAAATGAGGGTTAAGAGTAGTTGGAAAAGATATCCTTATGTCTCATCTAAAAACTTTAACACACATAATGCCAATATGACATTTTTGAGATTTATTAGAAGTTCTAAGGCTTTTTAGTAATCATACTAAATAAATATAGGAGAATTTTAGAAAATTTAAAAATAGATAAAAATAAATATTATAAAATAAATTTAAATGAAGCAATTTTTTTTTATACACTAAAAATTAATTTAATTACCTCAATACCCGTTAGGAGAATAACGGGTGTCACAATAATCAACCATAAACATCAAAAACATATTTCTCATAAATTTTATACTAAAACACAAATTTAAATTTAGAAAATCTAACCTCAAAACTTAGTATAAAATTGTTGTTTGATCTTGAAAATATCTAAGCTTCCTTGATCTATGAGTTTGTGGGAGGTTGTTTTGTGGATTTTGTGAGAAAATGGCTTGAAGATGTTGTTTGATTTTTCTTGGATTCCCTCTACTTTAAGGCCACTGTGAAGAAAAGAAAGGAAGAAGATGAAGAGCAAGGAGAGATAGGCACGCGTGAGAGAGTGAGGGAAAGATGGAGATAAGAAGAAAAAAAAAAAAAAGAAGAGGACAAGAGGAGCAAATGAACTCAAGTCTTCTTCGAATACTTTCGTGGCAAATAATGTCAACTGACGTTTTTGTAAATAAATTGAATTGTGAAGGCATTTTTGTAATTTTGAAAATAGGTGTAGAGAAATTTAAAATAGGTAGAATAAATAATATGAGGTAATTTTAGATGCAACAAAATTCAAATTGGCACACTAATAATTCATTCAGACATAATTATACCCGTTAAAATTGGCACACTAATAATTAATTCAGACATAATTACTCCCCTTAAAAATAACTGGTGTTACATCACCGGACCATGGACAGCCGATAAATACAATATTTACATATAAATATTGAATTTACATGTAAAAACAAAAGTTCATCAGACCACCGGCAGCCGAGAAATATAGTATTTAGCCGTAAATACTATATTTTTTTACATATATAAAAATTTACCGGTGGCATTGCTAGACATCACCAATACTGACAGCAATGTCAACGGCTAGAAAATAAAGTGTTTACCTATAAATATTGCACTTAAATATAAATACAAAAATTTATCAATGACTTCATCGAACCACCGGCGGTCAAGAAATGCAATATTTACACATAAAGATTGTATTGATATGTAAATACAAAAATTTAACGGCGACTTCTTTGGACCATTGACCGGCAGAAAATACAGTATTTACTTGTAAAAATAAATATTGTCTTTTCATATAAATATAAATCTTTACTGATGATGTGACCGGATAACACAAGCACAGACAACGGTACTTGTAATCAATAAATACCTTATTTACCAGTAAATATAGTATTATCAATAAAATTAAAAAAAATAAACCTGTAACAGAAATTAATTTTTGCTTTCTCTTATTTTCATACGATCCAAACAGAAACATAAAAACTAACAAAATCAGTATATAACAAACCACACTAAATCAACCTAGAAACATGGCCACACATATCAACTATTCATTTTCTTTTGTGATGTTATGCTTCCGATCCGATCTGGGAGAGGGATTTTGATAAAGGGCTTTACGAGGAAATTTTGTTTTGATAAATGGTCCTTTTTTTTTTACAGTTTTTGACACAAAAAAAAGCCTTTTGACATCAAAACGGTTTCAGTTTTTTTTTTTTCATTATGTTGAGGTTTCTTATCCTGCTACAGTTATTTTCCTTATTTTTTAAAAAAAAACTAAGACAGTTTACCTGCATAAAAAAACGTGTTTTTTGGTTTCAAAAAAAAGAGAGGCCATTTAGCCAATTTGATTTTTTTTTTTTTGGCCCTTTCATCAAAATCTTCCGATCTGGGAGGTGTGGATGTACCTTCAAGTCACTAACTCTCCGTCCATTTTTCCGAGTCAACAATGCCAACGAATCGATTACACTCTTAGGCTCGGGCGTAGGTCAACAATGCCAACGAATCGATTACTTCATTTTGTTCTTAAATTTGTTTCAGGGACAAAGATATATATTATTGTAAAATATTAATAACAACAACAACCCGTGTGTGTATTCTTTTCGGGAGAATCTGTGTTAGTACCCACAAAAAATGCATTTCCCATAGTGTTCGTTTATAAGCGATTTAGATTCAACCGCAACTACTATTTTAGTAGTGTCCACGAGATTGTGCTATTCTTCTTCTTCTTCTTCTTCTTCTACCACATTCTAACCTAAAATTAAGGTTGAAGCTGCTTCAAATATTCATTACTCCTTCAAGAATTGAAGCCTTATTTGTCAAGCAAAAACAAAAGAGGCTTTTCGACAAGGTCCACCTTGTTAAAAACAAGTGCAAATTATCAAACCACAATTATGTGTTAGAAAATTAGAATTAGATTTTATGAGGCCTTTATCTTCCCTCCTCTGTTTACGGATCAACCCATCACCAACTTCAAAAAAAATGCAAATAAAATAATCAATTATTTCTAATCCTAAACTTTGAAATTCCATTCCTTTGTTATTTTCTAGATTTGTTTAGTATCAAAAATGAAAACCCACAAAGTGGAAGAACCCAATCATTATCTCCTTTTTCCTCTAAGAATCCTTAAAGAGAAGGAGAACCAAAGTTGGCAAACAACAAGCTTCTCTACTACAAAACCCAAGCTCTTCAGTTTCTCTCTCTAATAAACCCATATATTTCTATCTAATAAATTCGATGCTTTTAGTACAAAATGCTATCAAAATGACCACTTATTTCTTAATTCAATTCTAGTCTCCTTTTCTTTCTTGAACCACTGCTAAGATTTAGATGAGGTTCTAGCTACGAGGTCTCAATCCGGGTAGGCTTGCGCGCAAGGAAGAGCATCCATCCACAATCGATTATCCCCCTTCACGATGATCGATGTCCGGTGACAGAAGACAATGAACTTTCTTGCTCAAAAGAATTTGCATATTCTTTTTTTTTTTTTTTTTACATAAAGAATTTGCATATTCAATTAGTGGGTTTTCGGGGGTTTTTTTTTTAACGGGTTTTTTGGGGTTTAATGAAACCCTTTTCTTAGGAAAAGAAAGAAAAAGAAAGACTAAAAAGTACAGATTTATTAAATAAAAAATTTGTTACATGCATGCAATGCTATTTGAGATATAATACACCGTAATTAATGACCATATATCATACAGCTCTTTATAACCGTTAGATTGTACATCACCGGTAGTGTGCCACATATGGGCACTATTGTAGTGTTCCCATTCTTTTATATTAACAAATTTTCTTCTTTAAAAAGTCCTGCAACTCTTTGACAATTTCCACCAAAAAAAAAAAAAAAAAACTCAATAAAATAAGCATCTCCATACTTAGTACACAAAACCTTGATACGTATCTTCCCAAACCCGTCTCATCATAATCTTTCACAAGGAAACTTTTTCTTTTTTCCTTTCCATTTTTTTTTCCCTTTTCCCTTCAAACATGGCCAAAACCAAGGCTGGTAACGAAAGAATGCTTACCAAGATCATGAAAGCACCTATAAGGGCTTTGATCAAGGTCAAAGACTTGTATATTAAGAGCATGACTGAATGTTCTGGCCATTTCGATTATGCGACCGTTATGGGATGCCCCGTGGCCCAAGTCACCACTGTTCCTAAGAGCTTCAGTGTTAGCTCAACGACATCAAGCAATACTACTACGGACGAATTGAGAGAGCTTGTTAAGGTTTCCTCAACCAAGAGTTTGAACAACAAGATTGATTTAGATTTCATCAAAAAGCAGCATCAGCAGTCTCCGGTGACCGCAACACAGAACAAATTTCCGAGGAGTCGGAGCGTCGGGATCGGCCGGATTGATGAGGACAAGCCGTGTGAGTTTGAGGAAGATGTTAAGGTCAGGACTCATGTGTATCCCAGAAGCAGAAGCCTTGCTGTTCAAAAGAGAACAATGTTTTGAGGCCGGCTTCTTTAATTAGTTTTTTTCTTAATGTTAATGCTTGAAGTTTTAGAGTGGCTTGCTGTTGAAGCTCTGGATGGAGTTAATAATGGTAGGGGATTGTTAAAATATTTGTTTTATGAAGTTAACAAGGCTTTTACAGATCAAGGTATATGTATTTCTTTCTATGTGTGAATGTTCGTATATATATGTTGTTTTTTCTGACCTTGATTTTGTAAATCATGTCAGGTTTTTGCTTGTTTTTTTTTGGTTGTGCAACATAATTTGCTTTCAGTTCCTTTTTTTGTTAGGATGAGACGAACTCATAATTTCTTTTTTCATGTTGGACTAAATAGAATAAACATTAGTATTGCAATAAGAAAAATCCCTTTTATTTATGGTTAAAACTCATTATTTATAAAATTATGGGTCTTGGTCTAGTATATAGTGTATTTTTTAGACTAGATCTTACTATTTTCTTAAAAGTATAATTATAATCTTATTGAATTAAATAAAATTGTCCTTGCAATAATTATATTAGTACGGTTTAGTCATCTTTCAATAGGGTGAAAATTTTACTATTGAAGGATTGGTGAAATGATTGTACGGATATGAGTAAAGGATACAAGGACGAGAATGATGCCTACATCTTATTTTATTTATTTACTTATATATAAATTTTTGTGACTTTGAGTACTTGGAAGTGTTAACCAAGCTCCAAAAATTCCCTAGTACCTGAGATTTATCATGTGTCTTGATGGAAAACTAACCCAATTGCATAATTATCACCACTGTTACATAACTACATGCAAATCCAGTTAGTTCTAAACTCTTATAACCATGGTAAAAAAACAACTATTAGTTCTTGTAAAGATGTCCAAATGGGAGCATTTATCCTGAAAATGAAAACATAATAATAATAATAACTGAAGTTGTGCGAAACTATTACGGGGACAAAGGAGAAATTGGATAGCTAATCTGGGGCAAATAACTGCTAGTTCTTGTCATGAGGCACTGAAAGAGAATTTATCCTAGAAGCAAAAGAATTACTGAAGCTGCGCGAAAGCATAGAGGACAAATAAATAAAAGTTGGGTAGCCAATCTTTTGTGCATTGTGTGGAGCCATGAAAAATAAATGATTGAGACAATCTACTTAATTGGCTAGAGTATGTTGCACTAAGTTGGTACGAGACTTGCTTAAACCATCCAAGTCGTTAAGACTTTATTTCCTCCCTTTAAGTTGATAATTTTTATTTCAACTTGATGTCAATTTCTTTCCCGTTGCTTGGGATTTGCACTAAATTTTGGCATGTAACTAAATTTTCACGTCTATTTTGTTTGATTCCATCAATTTTGGGAGGAATTTTATTAACTATGTAGGCAGTAGCGCCAGTTTTAATAGTTTTCAATTCCAAATGGAGCCCTTACTATTCCATAGCAGACCCAAAAGTTCACATATCACATCAAAATGTCTTTTTCATTGCATAGTCATTTTAGCACTTTGACACACTTGCTAATAAACCAAAACTAATGAAGAAGCTGCTAAAAGTCACATTGTCCTAAAAGATTTTGGTGCAACCAATCGTCTCCTCAGAAAGACAATTTGCAAGATCGAGCATGCTCGTTATCTTGATAGTGCTTTATATTCTAAATATAGTTTAATTATCCCTTAATTCCACCTTCAAAATAATTATCCCTTAATTCTTGTGGAGTTTTTAACTAATGCCCTCGCAAACTACTTTTTGAAAAACAGGTCCCCACTCGCCCATTATTAGCTTGCAAAGTATTTGTTTCTCTACCAGAATCACGTGTAGCGTTTATTGTGTAATTGTTAGCTTGAGGTTTGAACTTTTTTTTTCTTATAAAAAAGGAAAAGTTTTTTTATGATAAAAAGGTAATACAAATACCAATTCACACTTTATAAGCCTCCACTTGTAGGAGACATGGCACCAACAAACAGGTTCCATATGTAAACTCAAATGAAATGCACAAGGAAAAAATGTGTACCAGACTCCACAAATAATTTCTAAATTATTTATACTAAAAATTAAGGGCACACCTTGACTTTTTAAGATATCCTCTAAAATCAATGAAAATAGGCGAGATCCATACCCGCCTTTTTTTTTTAACGCTTTCTCAACCATTTTTGGAGTTTTTTTTTTCAGCATTGCTCCTACCATACTTCCCATATTTCTGGCGTTGTGGGACTTGACCTTGTTGGATTTATCCCTAGGATCTTTGTAAAGTTTTTACGGTTTTTATGTTTGTTGTTTATGTTAGTTTTGTAATAACGGTAATAGTTTCCCTATCTACTAGTGTTTTGTCTCAGCTAAAGGGTGGTCTCCCCATCTCTCTTTGTCCGTGATGTGTGACTTGGGTTTATTTTGGGACTAGGATGTGGCTCATCTTGAGTCGTTTCTATGTGGCCGAATCTTGTAATTGTGCCACTTATTTGAGGAGATCTCTCTGTTGTTAGGTTGAGGATGTGTTTGTATTGACTAGTCATATAAGTGGCACCTAATTTTATGGCTCCTGATTTGTCATGTATTCTAGCCCTTAGTGGCTCTTGATTGATTATCAAAAAACATAATCAATAGAAATACTAATAAATAATTTAATTTTTAATCAATCAATATCAAGAAACGGAATACCAAACCACACCAAAAAAAAAAGTCAAGAAACAAATCTAGTGAACAAAAAAGACAAACAAACACTAAACAAAAACAAAAGTGTTGTTAATATTAACGGCTCCTAAAATTTTAAATTCTCCCTCACCTTATCCCTGAACTTTAAAAAATCATCATTTTATACCCTGAACATTCAAAACTCCTCACTTTGTCCCTCTAAATTTTAAAATCACCATTTTGCTCTTGTTTTAAACCATCTCATTTTTTTTCTTGTTTTTCAATTTTCTATTCAAATAGACATAATTAATCTCACGTGATTCACATATGGGACACCTATAAGGACAAAAATGAGATTTTATCACTCCTAAGTTTTTTTTTATTTTCACGTTTACATTCTCATTTGATGCCATTATTTCTTTTATTCTCATTTATGAAGAATTTTCATTCTTCTCATTTTTTAAACTCATTTAATAAGTCGATATTTTTAGTCGATATATATATCTGAATTGAATACTAAAGAAGATAAATTACGCATTAAGAATGATGAGATATCAGTGAACAATATCGAGAAAAATGTGCATACAAACCCTTCTAAAATAAGAGCAGATAAAAAAATTTTAAATTAGAGTATAAACATAAACAAAACCTAAGAGTGATAAAATCTCATTTTTGTCTTTATAGGTGACCCATATGTCAATCACATGGGCTTAATTCTATGTATTTGAATGGAAAACCAAAAGGGGGAAAAATGAGGAGGTTTAAAACAAAGGCAAAATTGTGATTTTTAAAATTTATGAGACAAAATAAGGAGTTTAAAAGTTCAAAGGTAAAGTAGTCATTTTTAAATTTAAGACAGTAAAGTGAGAAAATCCTTAAAGCTTAGGACCTATTGTGTTAATAACCCAAAACAAAAGCAAGTTGGGGTAAAAACCACCGTTCTTACAATCTCAAGGCAAAACAAAATTAAAAAAGGAAAAAACTATCACAAGCAGTATTGACAAAGCTTATAAAGGTACGACCTTCAATTCTTGAAAGAAGAGGAAAGGATGGGCACTAAATAAAGGAAAAAGGCACAATCAATATACCACCGAACCAACACGTAAACACTACACGCTCAACTTAACATAACTATCTAAACATGACACTTTCAACACAATCACATCTACCCAATCTACCCAACCATCTAGGATGAGATCTCAAGAGAGGAGAGACCTTCAATGCCTGCAAGAAGAGGGAAAGGATGGGCACTAAATAAAGGAAAAAGGCGCCGTCAATATACAACCGAACCAACACATATAGTAACCACACGCATAACCTATCATAACCGCTCAAACATGACACTTCCGACGACATCACATATACCCGACCATCTAGGATGAGATCTCAAGAGAGGAGCGACCCCACAGAAACAACACTCTCTGAAAGCCACCAAAAAACATACATCATTCTGTCACTCCCCGGAGTACGGGAGGTGACGTGACTGATTATTTAAATTAATTAAAAGAGAATTTAATTAAAAATCCAGAGTTTGAGGGGTTAAATCAAATATAAAATATGAAAATTTAAAGAAAATCATTCATGAAAAATTCATATAAATAAATTACATAGCGAGTATGGGTCCCACAGACCCACAACTTGTGCACACACATGGTACTGATAATATCATAAATACAATTACAATCCATGTACAAATAAAGTTAAATCTTACATGCCTTGATTTAATGATACAAAAGATAAATTAATCCTTCTATTGCTCCTGAGTTCGGTCCAAAGAATCCTCTCCAAACCTAAATGGAAAATCAGCTAGAGGGGGAAGTTTAAAACAAATAAATCGTGAGCAAAAGGCTCAGTAGGACTATGTTTTATAAAAGAATTTAATTTAAATAAACAGGTCATTTAAAAGGAACCTTAACTGAATAAATAAATAAATGAATAAATTTGAGTAAAACCATTCTTACCCAGAATAGTTTACTCGGATAACCAGAAATATCATTTTTTTTCCTAGGTAAACCATAATAACATCACCACCGTAGTGACCCAGCTGGGTTTCAGGACCTGCCCCCAAGGTCGATCGATATATGACCCAATCTCTGATATGGCATCATGCCTATGTGTTTATTATCATCATCATTCAAACCCAATTACCGAGTGTTGTCATTTACATTCATTATGAAGTTCATTTCAGATCACGGTATATTAAAATATAACCGATAAATTCATTTTCAAACAACCGTTGAAAACATTTTAATAGAAATCCTTTTCAAAGCCAAATCATTTCAAAACCAGGCTACCAAAGAAATGGGGTAAAAATCCTACCTCGATACTCGTGTTGGTGCCCCACACCGTAATCCTGGTCCGCTATACGTTAGCTCCACGGAATCACGAACGATCCTAGATACCAACTGAGTCGATCAATATCTAGTTTGAGACATTCTATGTTACTAAATCATTTCATGATGTCCTAGTGTGCCATTTGTATCATTAAAATCATTTTATAAGGTTGGAATTTAAATCAAGGTTCAAAACAGTGAAAACTGGTGAAAATCACAAAATTTTCCATGCCTTGGTCGGCCTGTCGGACTCCCTGCTTCGGCCGGCCGAACTGTAACGGAAGCTAGGTCCGGTCGGCCGGTCATTTCCCCAGGTTCGGCCTGCCGGATGAAAGAACACCGGCTTGCCGATCCCTTGTCCGGCCTACCGAACACGTAATTCGGCCTGCCGAACTGGAAAAACTCAGAAATTCCAGCCACGGGTTTCGATTTCCCCAAAACCTAAATCTTGATTCTAACCTATTTTTCTCAAATCCCAGGCATAGAAAATAATCATAGTTGATAGAAAAACATACTAGAACATTGGACTCATTTAAACAAGATTTGAACTCAAAAATCTCAAAAATCCAAAAATGAGGAAATAGGGAGAAAAATGAAAAATCTTGAATCAAATCTGTTTTTCTTCAATCTAAGCTTAGATTCTAGTTGTTCTAAGTTCATTTAACTCAAATCCAAGGTTTTCTAGGCTTAAACAAACCTAGATTTCAAAAATGCACAAAATTGAAAATTTTAGAAAAGGTTTAGAAATTTCAAAACTAACCTCGAATCGAAGCTTTAATCCGCGTTCTCAGTTACTAAATCACATCCCCGAGCTTCCTCCTTGCTAACCCGAAGCCTGGATTCGAATTTGGTTTCAAAAATTCTAAGGAGAAATTGAGAGAAAGAGAGAGAAAGAGAGAGACGGCTCACGGGAGGGAAAGAGAGGAGAGAGAGAGAATCGTGAGAGTGTGAGGAGAGAGGAGGGAAAAGGAAATAAATAGAGAAAATCGGTGGGCGGTTTTACTGTACGAAAACCATGTGCCGCCGCACGGTTTTGTAAAACGGAATATTTTTAATATTTTACAAATCGTTATGTTTTAAAACACAAAACATCATTTTAAAACAAATTAAAATCATTTGAATTCACCAAATTAACAAAACAACCAAAATTTCAAGATCCAACCAAATAATCAAATTAATGTTAAAACATAAATTATGGCACACTAATTCATCATTTTATATTACAATAATATTAAATAAATTTTTGGGCGTTACACATCCCGCCCTACTTCGTCTCAAATTCAGCGTGCATCGAAGAAGAGAAAACCCTCCCCACCACTCTCTCAGCACCAAACATCACAAGCACGTAGAGATAAAAACGCATGGTCGGAAGCTCGGCAACACACCTAAGGGCAGTGTCTAGGTCTTGGAAAAAACAGCCCTTTTTATTTCCTCTTTCTTACCACTCTAGTGCTAGCTATTTTTTTAGTTTTACTAGGGCTGAACACAATTGTTGAATTTTTGTTTCATCGAATTAAATATTTAAAATAAGGTGGATTCTATTATTGGATTTATTTATTTCATGCTATTTTAAAAATGAATTGGGGCATTGGTATATTTGACATCATTTAAACAAATAAATGTACTTCGCCATTGATTTTTATTGAGAAATTTTTGAAAGGCTTCCATGTAGTGTCTCTTTGACTTGTCGTCAAAACCGATTGTAATGCATGAATTAAGCATGAAATAGACCTTATTGTTAGTACTACTTTGTTCATAAGCCTAGTGCAAAATCGTTTCATCATTTCTTTCTAAGCAATAATAAAGATTGGTGAAAACTATACCTATTATTCTATTCATCAATCTTTTTGCGTTTCCTGTGCTTGTTCTTGTCCCACTAGACATTCAAACTCTATGTACTTGTTCTAAAGCTAAGTATTAGGATTGCACCTTTATAAAGTTCAGGTGTTAAATTCAGGAGATTAGATAGCCTTGAAGCCTATTTTGTACCTGCATATATCCGAAAGAGGTGAAATCTACTTTCAGGGATCCTGCCCGATAGGGCTCAACTATCTTTTAGCCTTTGGCAACAGTTCATTATTTCGAAAATATTGCCAACAATCCAGGGTAGATGGCTGTAGAGGATGCCGTCCTAGCTGTCACCCGACACATCCAAATTGCCATCAATGGGGCCCGCTTCAAGCATCGTTAATAATATATATATATATATATATTTGAAACTCATGACGTGATGAACATCACGGTAATGTTAGAATAAGATCCATATAAAGCAATTTATATAATTTTCTATTTTGACTATTTCACATTATTTGAAATAAACTTATGCATTTTATTTATAAATTATATGGTAATCATTTATTATTTGATTTGCGAGTGAAAAATCCTAAGAATCCAATACTAGTCAATGTGGTCCTTAAAATATGTGTATGAAGTACTTTTCATACACCAAAGATATAATTAAGTTCACAATTGGTACAATAAAGCTGGGCATGCACATTATTTTTTGTAAGACCATGGTGTCATCAATTACCTTATTGGAGGAATAATCTTATAATCTAAATTGTCATAATGTTAATTATGTGAGACCCGTTATTCTCCCAACGGGTATTAAGGTAATTAAATTAATTTTTAGTGTATAAAAAAAATTGCTTCATTTAAATTTATTTTATAATATTTATTTTTATCTATTTTTAAATTTTCTAAAATTCTCCTATATTTATTTAGTATGATTACTAAAAAGCCTTAGAACTTCTAATAAATCTCAAAAATGTCATATTGGCATTATGTGTGTTAAAGTCTCTAGATGAGACATAAGGATATCTTTTCCAACTACTCTTGACCCTCATTTTTTTTATTTCCTCCGTGACATGCTTCAACATGTCTCCTCCATAATTGTTTCTATCACTTCTCTTCAAAGACTTCATCTTTTCTTCCTTTCTCTTCCACGGTTCTCACACTCTTCTTCTCATTTCTTTGTTGAAGCAAAATACTTAGAGAACTTCTTCAAGGCAGCCATAAAAATCAGCCACTATCACCTCCATTTGAGCAAGAATTTCAGTCATACCGAAGTAAAGGAACCTGTTTTAAAGCCATTTCAAGCTTCCAACTAACCATAATCCGAGGTTAGAATCTTATGAACAAATTTAGTCTTTCATTTATAAATTTTCTTTTATACTAAAGGATTATTCAAATTTGCGTTCTTAAACCTAAGTATATGTTTGTTGCTATTTTAGAACATATGTATAAAGTCTAAGTGTATATGCCCTAGACAGAAAATTTATAGTGTAAACTTTATAATACCTCTATGGGCAGTGGTTATTTCTTGAAATTCTGGGATTAAATTAAAATAAATTTTATGAATTGGTTTGCATATTTGAAAAGTAGCATCCTAAGCTTTCTAACGAGCTATCATAAACCTAAATCGGAGTTGTATTTTATTTTCTAAGAAATTATTCAATTTTTGGAATGGAAACTAGTAAACCTGCTAGTTTGTTATGGTATACCAGCTGCTAACCTGAACCAAGAACCCATCTTTGCTCACCACCTAATTTTTTAATATCTTGCAACCTTTCCAATATTATCCTAAGTGATTGATGAATCTTATTAGGGACTAAAACATATAGATTACTTGTTCACATTTTATATTGTGTTAAGACAAAAAATTGTTTACTGTGATATTCAAAAGAGATTTACATAAAAGCTTTAATGGCATACTAGTAAGATAGGTTTACACATGATTTATTTATGAATGTAGTTGTATGTTGTGCTTTAGTTTTAATTGTCCTTATGCACGCTCTAGGATCAAGGGAGTATGGAGCTAACGTTAATTGATTCCAGGATTAAAAGATTGTTGATAAGCTTGAAAGGTAGGGATTCTATTACTCATCTTTTGTGAGGTTTTTATAGAATTAAAATTGATTGTTTTACCGCAAGATATATATATCTATGTTAAACTGATATTATATGAGTATCACATATGAAACTATGACATGGACTCGTCTTGTATTGTACGGCGAGGAACATAATGAATTGACACATGTTATAAATTGAGAAGCATGGTTAGGAAAATTGACTCTATTATTAATGATTTAATATAGAGAAATGGTGAGACATGAAGAGGGCGGCGGTTACGTCGTTGGGCATGAATACCCTAAAAGGTAAAATATGGGGAATGTGATGACGCTTCCTTGGGTTGAAAGTCCCAAAACACACTGTACAGGAATCGACTTGGTGAGGACTCGGGGCTTGATGTCCCCTCACCGGAACACCCTTGGAATTTTTAGAGGGCGATCAAGCATGCCATTTTGGGTTTCGATGAGTTGAGTGATACTCTATTGAACGTGGGTACCTAAGAATAATGATGAACTATAATATTTGTATATATGCATATGTATGAAACTCGGTAATGATTAATTATGGTATCCACAGAATATGATTATAATAAATCTCATAATCTGGATAATGATAATTATTAACTAACCATGCAGGTTTTAATGTGGTAATGATAAAAACCTAAAGGTGAGTAATGGTTTTCTCTACTGAGCATAGTGTCGCTCATTCCCTTATATTTTTATCTTTTCAGGATTCATTAAGTGTGAGGTGGCTACAAGAAAAATAGTTGAGGAAGTGATGTAGCTATATTACATTGGGACTGCTTCAATTGTTGAGAATGTTCTTCATGATAATGTAAGCATAAATTGTTACTTTCTGTGACTGTATTACAATGCGTTGAGGGTTAAAATGATGATAACGACAGTTTATAATATTAAATTTAAGGTGCTACATTAAACTGTGGATTATTTGTCGATTATATTTTTATTTTTGATATTGAGAGTTTTTATTTAAGCCCTGGGCAACTTTATTTTTAAGGTTTCACTTTTATTTTTTTATTTTTATTTTATCTCATTAAAAACTGTTAACCCCCATATAGGGGCGTTACAGAATTTTTTGTATCAGAGCCTAGGTTCGGTTAACCTAGGAAGTGTAGCACCACTTTAAAAAAAAATGCTTTTGAGATGGTTTTGAAGCTGAATTTTCATTATCATCATCGAAATGAACCTTCACATTGATTTATACAGTCTAGAAGGATGTAACATGGAAAGACCCTAAATGAAAATACTAACGGTTATATGAGTACAATAATTATATAGAAGGAAAGTATTAATAGTTATGAGGGAATGATAATTATATGGAATGAGTTTATAAGTAGAATGCTTATGAGAGATTCGTATAATATTAGGATCTATAAGCATATCTAATTCGTATAAAACAATGAAAAATTTGTGTAGATACGAGGATTTAAGAGCCTTTTGTCTCGTGAAAAACAATAAGAAATATAAGGCTTGATTTATTGATTTTAAAGTTTGGCATAGATATGTCAATTTTTTCGTAATTGATTCAAACCTAAGTAATGATTATGTGTGGATTCGGTGGAGTAAATAAGTGTCAATATCTTTTCTTAAAAGTCCTATTTATTTGAGGAATATGAGATAAGTTGGGAACCTATGGTATTGAATCTTGAGAGAGATAAACGTTAGACTTTTGGTCTGTTGAGACTGTGTAAAGGCAAGAATGCATGAATCTTAAGGTTGGAATATTTTGTTACGTACATTGTATTTAAGTGTATCAGTGAATCTTTATGAATACATGCAATGTGAAAATGACCAATAGGAGTTTCCTTAACTAAGTCATAATACTTAAGGCAATTATAATAATTTTGGATAATTACGATAAAATGTTTAAGTTTTAGATGTTTAGATGTGAATCTTTTGGTTACCTAAGGTTTTGTTATATGAGGAAATTAGATATTTTATAAGTAGAATTGTGGGGATTGTAGATGTTCTTAAGTAGTAACATCAAGTGTCCTTGTTCATTGATATGGTCTATGTTAAAAGACGTAAATCGTATTGATTTCAAGGTTAGTCACGTTCTAAACCCTTGGTAGTAATGATGATGAATCCATTGATAGATGTTGAGTATTATGAATAACATATGGGTGTATGCATTATTCAATAAGGTTTTGATTAAAACAAAATTAATTGAGTTGCTAGAAGATTATGTTGTTATGAAATGATTTTAAATACCATTCAGGAAGATCCTTGATTGTCATTAAATTAGATTTGTTGTTCATAGTTATCTTTATCTATAGTAGGCCTTGAATTGGGTTTAAGATTTATACAAATTGGTTTACAATTTTATGTTTGTTATTAAACTCATTCTAAATGTGTTAAGGCCCGAAACAACCTGACCCTTTTCAACTTAGAACATTTGGGCCTAATCCAAATCCTAAATCAGTTTGACTCACACTGTCTCTCCCACGTGGTCTCTATATGTGTCATATACAGTGGTTTAATTATTGTTTACATATACATTTACTGTGCATAAGAGCTTATTTCTTCGAGCTCACTTTTTCTCTCTTAATTTGTTATTTTCTCTCTCAATCTCAAATCCTCTTCTTTTTCACTAGAAATTCTTTTCCCTCTAAAAGAAGAAGGAATTCTAGGATTTTGCAACTTACTATCTTAATTTTTCCTTTCTATTTACTTTCCTTTCATCTCATCATGGACCCAAAGTACCAACACCTGAGAAAGTATTTCCCATCACTCTCTCAAAAGATTCTCAGAAAGAAATACAAGGCTAGAATTACTCGGTTGTGGATTCTTATGCGTTTTGGCATCCCTTGTGATGTGAGTATGTAGAGGGGAAGATCCATCCGAGTGACTTCAGTCAAGATGTCGGTTTACCAGGAATAGGTACCGGTCGTAGTGCAATGAAAAGAAGAGCTCGTGCCATCATGGTCGCTTGTAACAAATGTGGAAGACAAAATTGTAACGGTAAATGTACTTCACCTGGTTATATGTCTACGAATAGAGAGGATAAAATAAGGTTTTGTAGGGATGGACTTTCAAAGGAGAACTTGGATAGCATCCATCCTCCTCTTCACGGTCATCCTAGTGGATATGTTCAAGGAGCTATTTTTAAACTCTGGCCTAAATTTTATGCAGAAAGACAACGCCTTAGGAATATGGTATTTTTAGATCCTGTTTGCCAAGCTATAAGAAAACTGGATGGGGAATAAGTCATCGCTCTATAAAGGTTATTTAGTCTTTGCTTATTTGAAGCAATTTTAACTGATGTTCAACAGTTTGTGTTTTTCTTTTACTCAGAATATTTGCTTTTGTGTTTGAAATAATTATGATTATTAGATTGATACAGTAAGTGTTAATATCTCATTTAATTTATGATTTTCTTAAATATATATATATAATAAAATATATTATCTTATCAGACACGTCACATACGGTACAGTAACATGTTTGAATTTTGAAAAACTTATCCAGATATTTCAAGATTTGTGTCTCAAATTTCAAAATTTCTACAGTAATTGTCGTTTATATTAAATTTCTAGACTTGGTGTATATTTGTTACAAAGTCTACAGTTGTGTCAAGAGAGTCTTCTGTCAAACTGTTCTCAATTGTCAAAAGTTATACAATTAGAGTCTAATCTTTTTTAAAAAGTGAATCAGATTTTCTGTAAACTATCAATCTCCTTATCTTACTTTCTTATCCGCACAAGATTTTGTTTAAATCTTTAGATTACCTTTTTATTACCTACTCGTCTGTCTCTTTAGCCCTTTTTGTGTATTTCTCATCTTTAAAATCTCATGTAGAGCCCCAAGTCTAAGTGGAGCAGACATTAAGCAACCACTTATATAAACCAAATATGTCTACCTCCCAGTCCACGAAGAAAATAAAGAATGTCTGTGTCTTTTGTGGTTCTAGCCTTGGAAAAGATAAAGCTTATTTAGAAGCTGCAAATCACTTAGGGCAAGTCCTAGCACGCAGGAAGATTAACATAATCTATGAGGGTAGTAGTATAAAAATGATGGAAAATATGGCGCTAGCAGCTAGGTCTGGTGACGCTACAGTTGTAGGAATTTGGCCTCATATTCTAGCTGAAGGAAACCTTTATAAGGAAGCCATAGGTAAGGAAAAAGGAGTCAGGAGCATCCCTAGAAATTTTAAAGACATAATCTATAATTCTGATGCTTTTATAGCATTACCTGGTGGTCTAGGTACTCTTGAGGAAATATTCGTAGTCGCTTGTGGGCAATTGTTGGGCTTTTATTCCAAACCTTTGGGACTGCTGAATGTAAATGGTTTTTATGACAGTCTTTTGAAATTTCTAGATTACGCTGTGGAAGAAAACATCACTACAGAATCGGAGAGACAAATCTTTGTTACTGCTTCAACAGTTGAGGAATTGATAGATAAAATGCAAATTATACATCCAGAATCCGACACTGCAACATCCAAGCTTGAATGGGAAAGGGAAAGCCAGGAGCGGCCAATTGATTTGAATCTCCATCTGTAATCTTTTGGTTTTATCTATGGCATGTAGGCATGTGTGTCCGTATTTCGTGTATTACGAATAACCGTTTACCTTGTATTTTGTGTTTCTTGTGGTATGTCGTTGTTCAATCTTTTAGATTCATTGAGCCTAATGCCGGGATGGCTGGATACGTAGTACATGATGCTCTCGAAACGCATCCTACTTAAGGTCCGATCTTTTGTTTATCGATGTTTTAGTATTCCCTAAGCATGCATGATATGGATAGCTGGTATACGGAGTGCCTTGTACTCTTGAAACGTATCCATATCATGTTTATAATGTGTAATATTCTGTTAATATTATGTGGAAGTACCAAAGTCAGTTATGGGGATATTCCATATGAAATATGAGTATATTATTTGGGTTGAATGTTTGTGTCATGAGGATAGCTATTTAATGAAAAATATGTCGGGTTTGTCTGCAACTCTGAGATTCTGTTTAATATCTCTATAAATAAGTTTAATGTATGGTTTTGAATAGAAGTGTTTGTGATATATGTTTTATGATTATGTTTTAGTTTATTAGTTGAGGCATGAAATCAAATATATTTGACTCTTCCTTACTCAAAAAGGAAAAGGAACCTAAAGATGAAGTATATAAAATTTCTCTGGCAATCTCCTTAAATGTGATTATAAATCACAGTCCATGGACAATGAAGGACTGAAATCATGGTATGGTCAATATATATGTCTGATCAGATTCCTAGACCATTATACAGTGTTATAAGTTGAAACTTGTCAGAAATACTCTCATTGAGGGATTTAGAATTTAGAGTAAGATTTATTATGCAAGTAACCAAGTGGAGATACGATGAGTTAAATTTGGAGGACAAACAACATTAACGGTTTAGACTTGGAACTGGAATCATAATGGAATCAAAATTTTTGCTATTATTGCTAGAATTGAAATTTCGAGGACGAAATTTCTTTAAGGATGGTAGAGCTGTGACACCCGTTATTCTCCTAACGGGTATTAAGGTAATTAAATTAATTTTTAGTGTATAAAAAAATTGTTTCATTTAAATTTATTTTATAATATTTATTTTTATCTATTTTTAAATTTTCTAAAATTCTCCTATATTTATTTAGTATGATTACTAAAAAGCCTTAGAACTTCTAATAAATCTCAAAAATGTCATATTGGCATTATGTGTGTTAAAGTGCTCTAGATGAGACATAAGGATATCTTTTCCAACTACTCTTGACCCTCATTTTCTTTATTTCCTCCGTGACATGCTTCAACATGTCTCCTCCATAATTGTTTCTATCACTTCTCTTCAAAGACTTCATCTTTTCTTCCTTTCTCTTCCACAGTTCCCACACTCTTCTTCTCATTTCTTTGTTGAAGCAAAATACTTAGAGAACTTCTTCAAGGCAGCCATAAAAATCAGCCACCATCACCTCCATTTGAGCAAGAATTTCAGTCATACCGAAGTAAAGGAACCTGTTTTGAACCAATTTCAAGCTTCCAAATAACCATAATCCGAGGTTAGAATCTTATGAACAAATTTAGTCTTTCATTTATAAATTTTCTTTTATACTAAAGGATTATTCAAATTTGCGTTCTTAAACCTAAGTATATGTTTGTTGCTATTTTAGAGCATATGTATAAAGTCTAAGTGTATATGCCCTAGACAGAAAATTTATAGTGTAAACTTTGTAATACCTCTATGGGCAGTGGCTATTTCTTAAAATTCTGGGATTAAATTAAAATGAATTTTATGAATTGGTTTGCATATTTGAAAAGTAGCATCCTAAGCTTTCTAACAAGTTATCATAAACCTAAATCGGAGTTGTATTTTATTTTCTAAGAAATTATTCAATTTTTGGAATGGAAACTAGTAAACCTGTCAGTTTGTTATGGTATACCAGCTGCTAACCTGAACCAAGAACCCATCTTTGCTCACCACCTAATTCTTTAATGTCTTGCAACCTTTCCAATATTATCCTAAGTGATTGATGAATCTTATTAGGGACTAAAACATATAGATTACTTGTTCACATTTTATATTGTGTTAAGACAAAAAATTGTTTACTGTGGTATTCAAAAGAGATTTACATAAAAGCTTTAATGGCATACTAGTAAGATAGGTTTACACATGATTTATTTATGAATGTAGTTGTATATTGTGCTTTAGTTTTAATTGTCCTTATGCACGCCTTAGGATTAAGGGAGTATGGAGCTAACGTTAATTGATTCCAAGATTAAAAGATTGTTGATAAGCTTGAAAGGTAGGGATTCTATTACTCATCTTTTGTGAGGTTTTTATAGAATTAAAATTGATTGTTTTACCGCAAGATATATATATATATATCTATGTTAAACTGATATTATATGAGTATCACATATGAAACTTTGACATAGACTCGTCTTGTATTATACGGCGAGGAATATAATGAATTGACACATGTTATAAATTGAGAAGCATGGTTAGGAAAATTGGCTCTATTATTAATGATTTAATATAGAGAAATTGTGAGACATGAAGAGGGCGGCGGTTACGTCGTTGGGCATGAATACCCTAAAAGGTAAAATATAGGGAAGGTGATGACGCTTCCTTGGGTTGAAAGTCCCAAAACACACTGTACAGGAATCGACTTGGTGAGGACTCGGGGCTTGATGTCCCCTCACCGGAACACCCTTGGAATTTTTAGAGGGTGATCAAGCATGCCATTTTGGGTTTCGATGAGTTGAGTGATACTCTATTGAACGTGGGTACCTAGGAATAATGATGAACTATAATATTTGTATATTTGTATATATGTATATGTATGAAACTCGGTAATGATTAACTATGGTATCCACATAATATGATTATAATAAATCTCATAATCTGGATAATGATAATTATTAACTAACCATGCAGGTTTTAATGTGGTAATGATAAAAACCTAAAGGTGAGTAATGGTTTTCTCTACTGAGCATAGTGTCGCTCATTCCCTTATATTTTTATCTTTTCATGATTCATTAAGTGTGAGGTGGCTACGAGAAAAATAGTTGAGGAAGTGATGTAGCTATATTACATTGGGACTGCTTCAATTGTTAAGAATGTTCTTCATGATAATGTAAGCATAAATTGTTACTTTCTGTGACTGTATTACAATGCGTTGAGGGTTAAAATGATGGTGACGACAGATTATAATATTAAATTTAAGGTGCTACATTAAACTGTGGATTATTTGTCGATTATATTTTTATTTTTGATATTGAAAGTTTTTATTTAAGCCCCGGGCAACTTTATTTTTAAGGTTTTACTTTTATTTATTTTTTTTTTATCTCATTAAAAACTGTTAACTCTCATATAGGGGCGTTACAAATTATCATAGTATAGATATACCTATAAATTGTGAATACATTGGGAAGATCCTTCTATAATTAAATCCATTTAAACATAGACATATTTTATTTATTATAGATGGTCAATTTATGTACAAATCTCAATATTGAGTGATTGAAGGACTCACACTTATATTTTATGTTTTTTGATTTTCAAATAGAATAAAATTAATTCGAAATCAATAGTTTGGAAATGTAGAGACATTATATTATTGAGAGCTGAAAATACTACATAAATTGGTTATGAAAATTAATAATATCTACATGCAGTGTTAATTTTAGAAATCAGGTTACTCAAGTATGTTCCATATCAGATATTGAAGGAATAACTTAAATCCTCATTTATGATTTATTTACAAATAGGTTACTCATTAGAGTATTAATGGAATTCATGGACAAAATGCAATTGAAGAGATTTGACGGAAATATTAGCTAGCTCTAAGTATGAATGTTTTAAATGGTGGGTCATATCACATACATTGATGGACTTAGATTTTTTGCATAATTTGGTTTTTTTGTAAATAAATTTTCATAATCTTAAAGTTCAACCTTGGCTTCTTATAGTGCCACAAACTAAAGTCAATTAATAATAATATTAACTAATTAAGAGTTCAAATCACTTGATTACTAGAGTTTCGATTACGTAGGTCCACATCAGATACATGTTTAAGCCAATTGTGCACTAGTAAACTAAAATTTTTAATCCACCTTTGAGACGTGTTTATTTGTTCTTTACAAATAATCTCACTAATAAAAATCTTTAGTTTTATATATGGAGGTGCTAATTAATTTAACTGATGAATCGTGTGAGGGTAAGATCTAAGCTGAATTTTTAAGTGGGGCCAATAACATTCAATAGCCGAGATCTCCTAATCACACAACGATATCACTAGTCACTACTAAAAATTGCTTATTCACAACGTTTATTTGACGACGGTCTTTTGAAAATCGTTGTAATAGGGGGGTAAAAAATACGGCAGGATGAGAAACACAAAAACGTTGTAAAATAACCAGTTTTTAGTAGTGGGTGTAGCTAGCATTCCTCTCAACTTTTTTGTATTTTGATTTGGATCAAAAGAGAACCTCTACTCACACCGAAGGAGTTGCCAACTCTTCGAAATCTGGTTATATATTAACTAACATAACACATGTTGATTAGAGTTCAAAAAGTATAAAGTAAACACACATGTTGGACAAATTTCTTTCCTCACCGATGTGGACACTTTTTTTTTCTAATTGGAAATATGAAAAAAATTGGCCAAGAGAGTAACTCTAGTTAATAATCTAGGTTTTTATTTGTTTCGTTTTATTTGTGTTTGATTAATTGCTTTTCATAATTAACCTTGGGCTGTGTAGGTCCCCTTCAGTTTTAACATATGATTGAGTATATAATGGCAGCTTACCACGTTAATACTAAATTCAGAGTCATGGTCATATTTTTTCATTGTTTTCTCTATTAGCAGGTCTGCTAAATTTGATATAATATGGTGTTGTGGGATATCTCGATGGCCCAAAGCCCAAAGGACGAGATAAAGAAAAAGCCCAACTCAAATATAATCGAAGTCGAGATAACCCTAGAGCTCGCCACTCTGAAAGAGAGTCAAGGTTAAACTAGCTTTGTATTCCCCACCCGTTGGTGTGCCTTTTCCAAAAACAAACAAAAGTGGGTGAAGCCGACAGTCGAGACAATGCGCCTGAGATTAAAGCCACTAACATGGGACTCGATGCACTTTTTTTGAATGTGCAGACACCATGCGCGAATAATATGGACTGGCACAGAACATGGAGATTCCCATCTCCATTATGAATATTTTAATCATTTTCCCATAACGCATCAAGACTATAAATGGGAGAGGTGGGGATGAAGAAAGGGGCTGGACTCCATATCAGTGTAATTGTAGAAAACATAACTCTCCTTTCTTTGAAACACACACTCTTTGTCTTCCATTTTTGGAAAATCCGTGTATTGTGTTCATTAGCATTTGAAAAGAACAAAACCACAGTGGACGTAAATCATTTAAGAATGAACCACTATAAATTTATATCTCTCTATTTTTATCTTTTCTTACATCTTCGCCGCATAAATTGGTAGGCACTGTGAGTGATTATGAAGATTAGCATGAAAATTATTGTTGATTAATTTCTAGCATGATATATTGAAGACTGTAACATTCTTCGAGCCTAAATTTTTCTGTTATTTAGTTGAGACATCTTGGTTGAGACAAGTTTAGTTTTTCTCATCCAATATTTTTTAGCACTATTTTGTTCCGTAATATTGTAGTCAACAGAGTCTGAAGTAATTGCATACGAATGACTTGGTAAATTTTAAATAGTACGATTGGTATTACCATTTGATGGTATGGTAATATTTGTCATAGTATGATTGGACTCTTTTCTTCACAATAAAATGTATACTATGCTATATGCATTTGATTTTGGTCATTGGCGATTCTATTATTTTATTTTATTATTGTAGTTTTGAATTTTGAGTGCTCCATTTAGTGACAAGTGCCGGTATTTGCTTGTTTCTCGACACATGTTTAAGTTGGAGTTGTGGTTCCTTATCTTTTTTGTTGCTTTAGGTGTTGTTGGTGCAGCATCTATTTTCTTTGGTAAAGCAGCTACTCATTGCATACAGAAGCAATACCTCAAGCATAGATCGACTTTTCAAAGTCTGCACGTGTCAAATGAGGATCGTACCTTTGCTTTAACAAAGAACTTCAGTTTAGATGCTAACCCCACACCTTTAGATATAGTTGATTAATGTATATTATATTTATTGTATAATGTTGTTTTAGCATGTATGACTATTGAAAGGTTCTTGTGAATTCTTTGTTGTATTGAGATATTTGGAGCAATTATAGTTGAAATGGCATATTTTGTTTATTATTTTTATCGTTTCTAATGTTATTTTTCTATATATATATATATATGAAAGAGGATAGACTTTTAAAAAAAATCTAATGTTATTTTATGTATATTTATGAAAAATACAGAGGATGGAATTTAAAAGAAAAAATCAAAACAAATTATGTCACTTTTTGGGACCACATAATTAGTACTTAGAAAACCTTTTGCTACCGAACTTTTAGAAGTAGATTCAGGTCTTCTTTGATGATTGGATAAATATCTGCTACCAAAAGTTTTGGTCGCAAAAACATCATGTTATCAAACTTTTGATAGCTGATACTTTTAAGTTTTGGCTAATACCAAAGAACATTTGAGACCAAATATTTTGGTACCAAAAATATTTTGATACCAAAGTCTATAGCTTTGGTAGTTACCAACACGTTTCAGCTACCAAACTTTGGTAGCAAAATAGCACATCTAGTCCATTTTCGGAGACAAAATTTTTGAGTTCTGGCTACTAACCATTGGTAGCGAATGTTTTGCAACAGAAGAATTTTGGTAGCAAAAACTTTTAACTTTCGATTTTCAGCTACAACGATTTTTTAACGAAAATTTTTTTCTATCAAAAACAGTAGTTTATGCTATCAAATCTATGGTAACTAAAGGTCAAAATTCTTGTAGTGTTTTAGGAAATTGTAAATTCTATGGGTTGCTAGTATAATCTTTATAGGTGCTCCTGTTGGCACTGAATTTTCATATTCAAGGAGCTTGCAAGGGTCCGAAACTGATGACTTTATGCTTGCCTATCAATGATTTAGTATTTTCTGAAAAAGGTGAACAAGCATTCATTCTAATTCATTGAAACACAAACATAACCAACTATTAGTAGTTGCTAAATTAACCTAAAAGCATTTAAGTTCTTGTGGACTCAGTTATCAACTTATCAATCAGCATGTCAATTCCGGTCAATGCTATCGAGCTTTGATGTACAGGCTTGACTGCATTTACAATGGAAAATGTAGCAGCAAGATAGATGCTTGCTTACATGTTAACATTCCAAAGATGATGATTAAAATCCCCCTAGTTGGATACGCCGATAACGAGATCTTAAAATAATTTTTTTTAAAAAGTAATCATCTTTCTGCAATGAAGATCATGACCCGCTGAACCCTTACAATGGAACCTAAACATGGATCAAGTCTCTAAAAATTCCCATTGTTGGTCAATTAAGACCATGGTTGTTAATTGATGTCCAAATTACAGGGTAACCTAAGAGTTTACTTCTTTAAATACACATATAGGAGTTATGTTCTGAATCTACTCATGTACTAGTTATAGAATATTTCACATGATGGTTAGAACCGTTGGTTAAAACTATAAACACTGTAGTATATAAGTGCTTTACATTATAACAATTTTTTTACTTTAATTGTAATATGTGAAAGCTTTATACTATTCTTAACTAAAAAATTAGTTAAAACTAATTAATGTCAAACAAGCTACTAATTGTATTACTTGATTCCAAGGGCTTTACCGTCACCACCCTCTCAAGGCAAGAATGCGTTTTCCAACACAAGACGAACACGCTCAAGAGTGGTGTCACGAACACATATCATACACGTCACGAACACATGGTGCATAATGAAACTAAAATATAAGTTGTCAAGGATACAAAAGACAAAATGATCACGTCAGAAAAGTTTTTAAAAAGTACACGTGTGCATTATGCAAAACCAAACCAAACTTACCACCACTTGCCTCAAAAAGAAATCTAATGTTCGGTCTTACCACCGGATTTCTTGTAACTTGTTGCATTTTCATGTTTTGAACGTACATATTAAACTTCAATACGTTACAAACCATGAAAATGACAAAGTTTTAAGAGTCCCACGTCAGAAAGACACAAGCTTTTCTCTTCTTCTCCACTCTTAACAAGGGAATAGAGTCCCGTGCTTCACACTTCAAATTAAAAGCCTTAAAAGACCTATTTTTAAAGGCTCTTCAGTATTTGTTTGTATAGTATGAAATATGTTGTTGTGGCATAAGTTTTCTTAATCGTTATTTGTTTGTGACATCCATAAAAAGAAGATTATAGAGTGTGGCAGGAAATATATTTCCCTGTCTAAATCCATGCTTAGTGGATTCCGCGAATTTGGGCCCTTAAGGCCCAATCCTAGTTCTACATAAACTAAGTGTCCGTTTGGTAAATAGATTCAAATTAGTGATTAATTTGAGTTAGTTTGATTTGAATTAGGATTTGAGTTAGTGATTTGACTTGTTATCCAAAATGATGTTTGGACGTGCATTTAAGTTTTAATCTGAGTATGGAATAAAATTAGATTTTGTGTTTGGAGCAGTAGTGAAAATAGTTTTTGATTTATTAACAAATCTAATAAAATCTTAATGTTAGTGGTCCTAAAAAAATGCAATATTGATCTTAATTTATTCCTCTCTTTACTAGGAACATAATGAAAAAAGAATCATCTCAATTGGATATCGAATGAAGAAGTTATGATTTTTTTCCTAAATATAAGATAGAGAATTTTAGTTTTTACCGAGACAGAAATATCTGAGTATCAAAAGTTTAGGGGGAGCAGAATTCTGAAAACTTGGATTCTTGATACTCAAAGGATTTAGATTTTGGGAGAAAGAAACATGTATTTAACGGATTCTTGATACTCGAATCCAAATTTGAATCCATTGAATACCAAGATTACTCAAAACAAACAACTCCTAAAACTCTACAACATGAAGCTGAAACTTTGAATCTTATTCCTAAACTTAAACTTAAACTTAAACTTTATATTCATATCCCTATTAGTGGCAAATTTATATTTTTACCATCATATGGGCCTTTCGAGTTCCCAAAGTAGTCCTAGGCCTAATACATGACTCACGTAGCCTAATTGATGTTAGGTTTTATAGATTATGGTGTTTAAAATACTTATATTTTGAATTTTACAAAGCAGCCCCGCTTTATCCTTTTTTTTTTTTTTCAGTCTAGTCCCATACACCGCTAGTCCAAATTCATTCTTAACTAGGACTTTAATCTATTATCCTTTTGGAAAACCAAAAGATACTCCTTGCTGCCCTTGTGACGTCCTAGGGTCTGAACAGCATATCATTTCATTTGCGGTCCTTTCTGTTATCCTATTTTTGCTATTTAGTTTCTCCAATCACTAAAACATGACTTCGGGCTCATCTTAGGCCTGTTGCCTATGAAATTTTGACACAATGATCGTCCTTATAAAGCAATTTTCATTTTGGATTTGGAATCAGCAAACATCGGTCGCATTTGGTGTCGTTTTGAGAATTTTTAAAAATATTTTTATACTTTTTAAGGTAAAAATTCAAAAACACTTTCAACATAATCTTAAAAAAAGTCTCATTTTTTAAAACAAATTTATTTTCACTTATTTTGAAAACATTACTAAACGGAACCATCGTTTCTTACATCAAATCATCAAATTGGCCGCAGGTTCTATCGGATCTGCCAATTCCGATGAACACCACTACTAGAAAATTTGAACGACTTTTATTTGAATCTAAAAATTATACAAGTGCATGTATAACATCACTTCATGAGCCTATTTACTTTCTTCCTCTTTTGGGATTATTTTATTTTATTTTTCATATCCTGTATTTTGAGATTGTAAAAAAATATTTTTTTAAAAGGTATCATATTTACACCTTTAGAATTCGAATTTATGCTCAATTCATACATTTTCGTCGATGAAGGTTAATTTTGATCACAAAAAGACCTTAAAGAGAAAAAGAGTGCTGATTAGAATATAAATAAGTAAAAATAATTCATAAATATGATAGGCAATAGGCATTTAGGTCAATTTCATTGTCAAAATCTATTTTTTTTACCCAAAAAAAGAATTTAGCAAGAATTTTGTTTCTTTTTTCAAACAATTTAGAAATAATTTGAGATGAGAAGATATAAATTTGAGACATTTCAAAATACACGGTGTAACGTTTTATTAACCTCAAAATGCATGTATTACCTTAGAAAAATAAATAAATAAAAATGAACCTTTAGAAATTGAAGATATATGGAAAACCGAGTAAATAGACTCTGATGGACATGGTGCCTGAATGATGACCAATGGCAGAAATTTGGACAACTTTTAGTTGAATCCAAACACTTTTCCTTTTTCCATTAAAAAGAAAGAACTTTATTTTATTTTATTTTCTTAGATGATAGAGATAGAGTTACCAACTTGATATGAACAAATAGCCACATTCCATGAAAGTATACAAGATGATGGGGAATTTCTCCATATATTTCATGAAATTAAGCCTGAAAAATGGAAACAAGGTCAATCAGAAAGAGTAATAATAGATAGCACACCATGAATGAGAGGTTGAGAACAAGGGTAAGGATAACTTTTAAAAGACGACAATATTTCCCATCTTTATCTTGGAAAGGAGGATTTTTACTGTAAGGCTTGTTTGAGCAGTCAAAGAAAAAGGAAATTTTCACGAAGGAAAAAAAATATTAATTATATTTCAGATAATTTTGTGGTAGAATACTCTACTTATAGTATATAATTTTGAGCTACCAATAAGTATATACAATTTACTAAAAATTGTGCTTTATCATATATAAATCACTGCATTTATATATCTTATTGGGTGGAAGATGATGGTTCTTCTTGGAGAAAAAAGAAAAAAGAAAAATAATAAAAAATACGTACTCTTTCTTTTAAGCAAACAATTTCAATTTCAAGGTTGCCCATCTCTCCTTCCAATGAAATATAAAATTCTCTATAGACCAACTCTCAAGAACTTTAAGTTTTATGAGTGGGTCATGTGACACCTATGATGTAGCATATGCTTCTCTGATATTGTGATTTGTGAACCATAATATATATATATATATATATATATATATAAATACAAAAGTAGTCATTAATTTGACACTCTCACTAGTCCGATACATGAAACATTATTCATGCATCCATGTAACATTTAATTTGTCCATATGTAATACTTAATAAATACAATCCAACACATGTAATATATTGGATATTACATTTGAATAGGTTGAATGTCACACAAAAATACAAATAATGTTATATTTGCAAATGAAAGATACCGTATATGTCAGACTGATGATAATGCTATAAATATATATATTTGATGGAACCATAATATAAACAACAATCTCAAATCCTAATACTTGACTAATCCGACATTTGTAATATTATTCATTTGTGTTTGTGACGCGTTTGTAAGTTTTATAGCACTAGATTTATTTAAGTGTAGCACCCAATATTATAAATACTAGAGTACATTCCTGAAATATAACATGAAAACAAATTGAACATTACAATAATGACTTGAGACAATTTTTTTGAAGAACATTTTCTAATATAAACTAGATCATTTAAACTCCTTTTACCGGTATCTTGGTTGGAACCAATAAATAGCAGATCTTAGAGGCTACAATTAAAAACAAGAAATTATTACAGTGTAAAACTTTAATATACTATAGTTTTCAAACCAATATTTTTCGTTCCAACTGTTCTCTTAAACACTCTATTAAAAATATCTAAGAAAAAATTACATGTTATGCTACACTTTTAAAAATTATATTTACTTATGCCACACTTAAAAAAATTTATGTCTACTCATTTATATTGCATTTTAAGATAGCATTTATAAAAAATAATTTAAAAAAGAATATTTATGAAACTTTCCTTTTATTTAACGATTCTTAAGATGCATTCAGATATTAAAGACCACACTCCCTGTTGGGAGTCATAATATATAGTAATAATTAAAAAAGAGATACATAAATCTCTGCGCTGAGACAAATAAAAAATTAGAAATCTAATCCAACCCAAAAATACCGGTCTGGAACCTGCACAAACCCCCATAATACCCTAACCCACAAACCAACTTGAATTAACAATAGTAGAGCTTCCTCCTAACATTGTTTACTAATTATCCAACCAAACCCACTCAATTATTATATACCCGTACCTCCGAAAATAATAACCACAGCAAAAAAGTTTTTCTGTTTTTTTAAAAGAACAACATGTGTAAAAGAAGTTAGTGTTAAAATGTTCATCGGAGCTTAATTTAGTAGGACACTTGAATGGTTGGTAATACATATTTTTAAATATTATCTGGTTAAAAGACATATTAAAATGATAAAAAAGAATCATGTATAATGTACAAGATTTGGTATAAATTTCACGGCTTAAAATAGAGTTCTACAAATTAAAGACGGATCTAAAATAAAAAAAAAATCTTCAATGGCAGAGTTATTACCATGTTTTTAATTTATAAATGATAGGACTGTCCATTATGAAGTGCGATGAACATAAAATTTTAGAATTTTAAGAGAGGACAAATTACAATCTAGTCGTCTTTTATATATAAAATAAAAAAAAATTTCAGATAAAACGGACGCCTATTTTTGAGTTATATGTGACTCCGTCGCTACTAATGCTATTCATAGTGTATTTTTTCATACTCTATGATTAAAATTTTGGCGCAGGACATGAGAAAAAAAAAAAAGTATCCTACTCATTAAGCATAGACATGCAGTTCCACTAATTTGTCATATTTTTCTTCACCTAATAGTTTTGACAATCCGAAACTAAAGTTTATTAATAGCCTTTTTATTTTTCCTTCACCTAAGCAAGTAGATCATTTTATAAAAAAAGTTGTTATTTAATAAAAGAAAAGCTCTAGGAAGAAAAAGAAATTAAATATTCGAATCCACAATTATGATTGAATATTAACTGTAGAATTTAAATTACACCATACAAAATGAAAATCAAAAAAATCTTTTTTATACTTATGTGGTAAAAATCCTACTACTAATAAAATTATGAGTCCTGGTCTAATATGTGGTGTATCTTTTAAACAAAATACTACTATTTTATTAATGGTGGGGTTATCACTTTAAATAGAGTTGCTCTAAAAATAATGTACTAATACTGCTTAATTTTTATTGAATTCAATATCACATTGTGCACTGCTTTTTTCTTTTAGAAAAAATACAGTACTTATTTGATAAAATTAGTTAATTTTTTTATCCAAAATATTCTAATATATAAAAATTTTACATTATTTTGCAACCAAAAGTAACCAACTTTATTAACCAACCTTATATCATTTTAAATTGTACGATTCCAATCAATCACTCTTATAAAATTTGCATATGGTAGGGGTGTTCATCACTGTAGAATTTCTCAAAAAAATAAATATTAACCCCTTTCTCTTTTTTTCCCCCAATATTAATTTGAACAATAGGGGCTATACATATATTTTTATCAAAATAGGGGCTACATTTTTTTTTTTAAATGGCAAAGGAATTGGATAAAAATAGAGGTGCATCAATGAATGATTAGACCTTAGGCAAGCAACATCTGGGTAAGTGCCGGGTAGCGGGAAAGTAGTCAAAGCAAAGACCGGATAAGCCAAACAAACCAGGCGTACAGTCAAAGCAAAAACTGTCTTGGTCAAATGCCTAGCTGGCACTTTACATAAAATAGGTAACGAAAAATTAAATAAAAAAAGGCTTCTCTGACTGGGCCCCACTATTCCCCTTTGTTATACCCTTTTCTTTTCTTTTAAAAAATTTTTAAAATTAAAAATTAAAAAGGGTCTCTCTCTGTGATTGGGTTTTTCAAAAATTTTACTGGGGTTAATTTTTTTTTCTTTTTTCGGTTTTAGGTAAAAAAAAAGAAGAAGTTATTCTGAAATATTCGATTTGCTAAATCGAGATGTGCAATGAAGGTCCACCTTTTAACCAAACCCTTCATCGTTGCTTGGACCAAAGTTTTTTTTTTTTTCCTCGTCCCTCGTGGGGGTTCTTTGGATTTTAGTAAGTTTGGACCATTTTTTGCCCTTTTCTTTTACTTCGTTCAGTTCACTTGCTTTTAGGGGTGTACAAAAACCGTCCCGCAACAACCGGTCACCCGCAACCGTCGGCCGCCTGCCCAAAAAAAAGACTATGCGGGTTCAACCTGTCCATTGACGGGTTCAACCCGCCCGCCTACATATGTTGACGGGCGGGTACGGTTTTAAATTTTAGGGGGCGGGTTCAACCCGAACCCGCCCGCCTAATTCTTAAAAAAAAAAAAAAAAAAAATCTTAATCTAAACCTCTCCCACTCCTCATTCTTTAAAAAGAAAAAGAACATTTGACTTTGTTCATCATTTCATCTGTAGTATCCTGTTATTTTCGAACCCAATGAACAGGTTTTATGAAAGAACAAGAATTCTTGACTTTGTTCATCACTTCATATATAGTTGATGTTTCTTGTTGCAATAAATGATTATGTTTCTTAATTTGTTGTGAATATGGTTATTGTCTTTAGGCGTCAAACTTGGTTGTTGTTGAGAATGCTTCATACATTATCGTCTTATATTTTTTACAAATTTTCTTCACTTTTTTTTAATAAAAAAGAGCTCAAAAAATTATATTGTACATTAGTGTAGACCCAACCCGCCCAACCCGCCCGCACCCGCCCGCCCCTAAACCGAAACCGCCCGCCACTCCATGGGCGGTTTGTGGGTTGGTTAATCGCCAACCTGTCACTTAAAAAAACCGCAAACCCGCCCGTTGTTCACCTCTACTTGCTTTAGCATAAAAGACGAGTTTGTCCTCGTGCCATTTTAGGGAAACAAAAAAGATCTTTGACCGAAGTCAGCAATCACTTTTACCTTTTCTTTTTTGAGGTTAGAGTAATTTATTTATTTAACTTGCAATAATTTGTGTACTAATGTGTAATAATGAAGCTATTTTTTTTGTGTGGTTAAATGCATAATATTCAAAACAATAATTGATTAAACATAAACTTTTATAGAATGTTTAACATTGTTAGTTTTAACTGAAACTTTTGATTTTTATAGTATAAAATTTTCACATATTATATTATAATAAAATAAAATACAGTATAAAACTTTGACATGTTATGATATTTTTAACTAATTTAATTTAAACCAATGCTTTCAAACACTCTATTAATATTGTGATTCCAAATTCATCTTTCACTACTTGTTTATAAAGAAATGGTAATCAATTAAGCTAGGAGGATAAGAATAAGTTGTTAAAATGTTTTCTTGATGTATTGAAGCTTGAATAAAAATTACACTTTGTAAAGGAAGATAAAAAAAAATTAAAGGGTTGATTCTTTTATAGACAATTTCAATTTAGTATTTTGTGCTATATCGAAATATGATATTGGTATCCTATCTTTTGAAATATTTTACATCGATACATCTACCTTTTAGAAAATCTTTTAGTACCTAAAAACACCTTTGGGTACTAAAATAAGATTTTTTTAAATGTCAAGCTATCGATATAAAATATTTCAAAACAGAGAGTATCGAACTCATATTTTGATATAACATATGGTACAATCTAAAATTTTTCCACCAAAAAATAAAATAATTGATGGACTATTGACTTTAATTTTTTTTTACATATAGATAATTAATAAAAATTATAATTTATAGTAATTATCATAATTACTAAAATAGTTTCATAAGACACAAATAAAAAAAAAAAGAGAGATGGAAGGACTAAAGTTATGAATGAAATTTCTTTTTCTAGTGCTACATACAATAGTTAACCGAATTCTCAAAAAAAAAAAAAAAACTGTTAAATATGTCTTAGGCATAGGTAACTCCGGGGATGAAATTGTCATTTCAATGGCTCTGCGAATGAAGATTGGGAATGGCAGAGAAAGTAAAAAATAAAAAATAAAAGGGGACAAGTAAAATGACTGCACGTGTGGTGCGCGGGACGAGGGGCTAATTCACCGGCTGCAGCCCGTACTTCCCGGTCACCCGATGTTTCAAAGTCACACTTTTTTTTAAATTTCTTTAAAATTTATTATTTTTTTGTGTTTGTTTTATTAATCTAATTTATTACGTTTCTTTTATTGTTTTTCCGTGAAAGAGTTTTCAGCAAAACTGCCCAAAAGCATAGCCACTCCGGAGGGGAAGCCTTTGCCAAGGGATATATGGCTTTTTCTCTCCTCTCCATTCCTTGGCCTATGGCGGTACGGCCTCTTTCATAGGTTTTGCTTCTTCTACTTCTTCTTTTTTCTTCTTCTTAAATCTCCTCAACTTCCTCAAATTCGTTTCGCCCTTTTCTCCTTTTCTTGATTCTTGATCTGGGTCTTCAATTTTTTTTTGTGCCCTTTCTCTGTAGTGTTTTTTAAGATTCCCAGAGTTCTTAAATTACTTGTGTCTCTACTGTTTGTTTTTCTTTGAATGGTCTAATCCTTTTTGTTTCTTTTGCTTTTTATTGCACATCTTTTCCTTCTGGTAAAAGGGGTTGTTGATTTAACCCTTTTGAAGAGCTTGGGCATGAAGTGAAAGAAGTTTTGATTGTGTTTATGATGTGTGTTATGATGGTAAAATGGTGCTTTTGACCACAAAAAGAGGGATCAGATAAAGCAAAGAAAAAAAAAAGGAGAGAGAGAGAAAAAGAAAGGAACAGGTTTTGTGTGTCTGTGTGCAATAAAGAGAGTATATTGTTGCTTGTGATTGTCAACAAAAAAAAAAAAAGAAAGAAAAAAAAATTGAGGAATTTTCTGTTCATCTCTCTTTTTTATCTTTGCCACCCAGATTATAATGTGTCATTGCAGTGATTTTTCTTGAGGGTATTTTTTTTTTGTTCTTCTTTCCTCTTTTGGGGTTGGTCTAGTTTTCATTTTTCTCTTGTTTCTAAAGCGGGGTTTCAAACATGCCGATGTTTGAGCCCTCAAAGAGGGATGGGTATGTTCTAGATCTGGACACTGCCGTTAAAGATGGAGTCTTGGGTGGTGTTGGTGGTGTTGTTTGTGGTGTTGTCGTTGGTGAGAAACTGGATCTGAAGAAGATGATTGAAGAGCTTGACTTATCTGAGGTACCTTCTGTGTTCATTTGCCCAATCTCCCTTGAGCCAATGCAAGACCCAGTGACCCTTTGCACTGGCCAAACCTATGAGAGGTCCAACATCCTTAAATGGTTCAGCTTGGGTCACCTCACTTGTCCCACCACTATGCAGGAACTTTGGGACGATTCGGTCACCCCGAATCGGACCCTTTACCACCTAATCTACACATGGTTTTCCCAAAAGTATTTGCTGATGAGGAAGAGGTCTGAGGATGTCCAAGGAAGGGCTTCGGAGCTGCTTGAGACGCTGAAGAAGGTTAAGGGTCAAGCAAGAGTGCAGGCTTTAAAGGAGCTCCAACAAGTTGTGGCAGCTCATGCCACTGCTAGGAAGACTGTGATTGATGAAGGCGGGGTGGCCGCGATTTCATCGCTTTTGGGCCCGTTTACGTCCCACGCGGTTGGGTCTGAAGCCATTGGGATTCTTGTGCACTTGACGCTGGATTCGGAGTCGAGGGCGAGCTTGATGCAGCCCGCAAAGATGTCGTTGTTGGTGGACATTTTGAATGAAGGGTCTATTGAGACAAAGATCAGTTGTACCAAGTTGATGGAGATGCTGATGGAGGAGAAGGATTTTAGATCCGAAATCGTATCGAGCCACAGCCTCGTGGTCGGATTGATGAAGCTGGTGAAAGATAAGAGACATACGAATGGGATTTTGCCAGGACTTAGCCTCCTGAAAACTATATGCTTGCACAAAGAAGTAAGGGGTTTGATTGTTAGAATTGGGGCTGTTCCTCAATTGGTTGATTTGTTGCCTTCTCTTGACCCCGAATGCTTGGAATTAGCCCTTTTCATTTTGGACGCTCTGTCGACTCTACCGGAGGGAAGATCAGCTTTGAAGGATTGTTCAAACACTATTCCGAATACAGTGAGGCTTCTGATGAGAATTTCAGAGAGCTGTACGCAATATGCCTTATCGATCTTATGGTCCGTTTGTAAACTTGCCCCGGAGGAATGCTCGTCAGCTGCTGTTGATGCCGGTCTCGCAGCGAAGCTTCTCCTTGTTATTCAAAGTGGTTGTAGTCCTGTATTGAAGCAGCGGTCTTCAGAGCTATTGAAGCTTTGCAGCCTAAATTATACAGATACTTTGTTCATTTCCAAGTGCAAGCTCACAAGGACAATTCAGTGATTGGAAAAGAAGGTTTTCTTTGGTCTTCTACACCACCCCTCAAGTGTCTTGAGACTAAGGAGATGATGACCTTCGAAAGGAATCGAAAGATTTTTGGATGAAGCCAATGTACTAGAGGGTTGAAGGTACAAAACAAGAGCTCCTGTATATACTAAAAGTCTTTGCATTCCAACAATTGATTCAACATTCATGAAGAAGAATCATAATGTGGATATTACAATCATGTCCGCTTTTTAGTCGCTGGTGCTCTTGCCAACGTTTTATTTTTTGCCAATAAAACCCAGCTAGAAAGAACGTTTTTAACTGTTGTTGGATAAAGATACTTGTTAGGAGGGGGCAAAAACGAAAGAGGGAAAATGATTGGAGCTTTGCAATTGCAATTGTAATTTTTGGGGAATTGCTTGCTCCATTGTTGTTTTGTTGTAGTAACTCTTTTAGTTCTCTTAGTAGTCCGTAGGGTCTGGAAAGTGGAAACCTCCAATTTTCCTGTTGTTCTTAGTGGGGGGATTTCCCTTTTGACCCCGCGGGGTTCTCCTTACGCTTTTGCATCACTTGTTCTATTTATGTGATTATGCTTCGTCATTTTTCTAGTTTCTTTCTCTGAAAATTCCATAGCAAGGTGTGAAAATCAAAAACACCCTATCGGTTGAGCTTAATTGTGGACCATACCATTAATTTGCATCAAATTCTGATAAATCATCGCACTTTTTTAAAGCCCATTTGATTATGTGATCATAGAACAAAGACTTATTCTAATATTCTTCCATAGAATTCAAAATGGGAATTTTTCTCACTCCAATGGCTTTCATCTGAACAAGCCAAAGTCCTGCGGCTACCACACCATTTGTTTGTGTGATTTGGCACTGGTTTAAGATTGTGTGATTTGGTACTGGTTTAGGGTTGTTGATCTTTCTTATCAAAATGGGATTTTTTTTCCTCTGTCTTTCTTACCGCTACTATTGTATTAGCTTCAATCACACAAAGGGCAAAGAGTGTGTGTTGCAGGGTCTCATTACAGAGATGCACAGCATGTGCTAAAACTTTTACTAACTTTGGAGATGACTAGACAAGTAGGTGAATGGTGTACTTCCTTTTATCCTTTTTCGGCAAGTGTATGAGGAGGGGACCCATTTGTTACTTCACTCGCTTAATCACTCACTGCTTAGCTGAATTGAAAAGAAAGGCATGAAATGAAAGATCAGAGCAGCTTGGCTTTCCCTTGAATAGTTGTAGCTTCATCAGCCCCCAAAAATGTAGAACACACGGACACACACGTTTACACATCTACTATGAACCACGCCACGTGACACCGATGATGTGGAACACTATACATTAAGCTTGTGTTTCCATTCAACTAGACAGTCAATATAAAAAGAAAATATGCTATAAGTATAAATATGTTACAATATAAAATTTTTATATGTTATAATACTTTCAAGTTCAAATTCTCAGTTTTCACTAGCTTCTTAAACACCTTGTAATAGAGTGGGTTTTACAGTATAGGGCTCACGATAAAGTTTACCGTTTATTAGTTGTGGTGTCCCAAGCAATTTTTATTTATCTAATTATTGGCTCTAAATTGTGGGGGACTGGTGGCTACTACTATCCGTGTTGCTCTGCAAAGCCCACTGCTTATGCAGTAAATCTTATTGTGAATTTTATCTATCTGATCTGATTCTAGTGGACTGAAAAAGGAGACACTTTGAACATAAAATTTGGGTTGTCAACAACAAAATCATGCTTTAGATTTTCTTTTATTCTAGTGTTTCTGGATGGATGTAGCGTTAAAATCAAGATGCATTTGCTTTCCCCTATCAAATTGACTATTCCACCAACATTTTTGTGTGTCCTGATTTTTGGTGGGGTTTTCTAGTCTCCCTATGTTGGGGACAATTGCACCACTACTTTTTTTTTTCATTTTTTTTTTAAATTTGCCAACCCTATTTTGTTCTCCGTCGTTGAGAGAGAACTTTGATCGTCTGATTATTCATTCCCTTGTGTTTTAGAAAGAATCTTAGTACAAAGGTGGCTTGGTATTGGCATCTTTGAACGACAGCTTGTCCCAAATTCATGGAGAAAAGCTCATTCTTGTGGGAAAATCCAAGTAGAATTTTCTTCTCCTCTATTTGTGTTGACTCATAACTCTTTGGTCAACATACAAGATTGCCCCTCAATTGCCTTCCCTTATTAAAAATGTTCTCCAATACACTACTTATTAAAACTACCTTTTTATTATAAATTAGTGATTTATTAAAAGTCAAAATTACCTTCCGTATCTCACTCCCTTATGAAGGAATAGAGAAAGAATTAGGGTTTTTAATTTTTGAGATTGAATTATAATGGGTAAAATAGTAAATGTGTAATTGATATTTTAAAAAATAAAATCATAAAAGGGGCAGTTTTGAAAAGTTAAGAAGATGAGGGCATTTTTAATAAGGGGTGTCCATAAGGAGCATCCCATATAGTTTTCTCTAATTTTATTCCCTAAATTGGCTTTTGGAGGCTTGCTTTTTGGATTCAATTGCATTTTGGATGAATATTTATAGAGAAAATTACATATTATGCCACACTTTCAAAAGTTGTGTTTATTTATGCCACTTTAAAAAAAATTTATGGCATATTATTATTTATATTATATATTAAATTATGTCACAAATAACAAGTTCAACATTTATAATAAGTACATCTTAAGAAATGACATTTATAGAAACACCCCATATTTATATACACTATTATGAAGTAAGCAAAAGCAATCAGTGGCTCACAGAACCATGAACGCTCTAGTAGGCCCATGAGGAGTTTCTCAAAATCTTGATGATGTTAATCAGTTTTCCCATTACTAAATGAGTTTTTCCATTTGTTAAATACTCGTGAAAGGCCCGGATTCTATTATTTGATTCCATTTATGCTTTCTTAAGGCTTTTCTAAACCTAATTAAATATAGTAATTTCTTACAAGGAGGCATTTTTGGCAACGAATACTTGTTGCAAACCACCAAAAGGTAGCTTGTTGGGCTTACTCCTAAGTAGGAGTTCGGTCTTTTGGAGGTATCGAGTTCGAGTTAGATTTTGGTGGTATCAAGTTCGAGTTCCATGAAAAGCCCTTGAGATTATGTTGACGACCAATTTAATGTTTATTAGCCTTTGATGAGGTTAAGATGATGCGTTTCGCCTTCCCACATAAGTAGTGATGATTCAATATCGTAACATATGGTTCCTACAATCACACCCTAAGGAATTAGTTATAGTTGATTGTCTTTCCTTGCATGTTAGTTCACCAAATAAAACAAAGTTACATTTATAGCAGACGCTCTTTTTTTTAAAAGTCAAATCATATCATAGGGTGTTTGATTAATTAGTTCTAACTTATAAATAATGTAAAATTTCTCACATGTTACAGTGTTTTTAATCAAAATTGGCTCTAACCATTCTTCTCAAACACCTTATAAAATTATGTAGCATTATGTAGTCCTATTCTACTGAAGTTAGGCTCTAATCCTTTCATCGTGGATGCTCAATGTCAATGCTAATAGCTGTCAAAATAGGTCCGCATTGAAGGTTATACTACGTGAAAATGAATGCATCTTTAGTAATATTTTTAGTACACTTGAGTTATTTTGTATTTGTATCATGATAATATACCAGAGTCTCACAGAATTTGTTCTATATTTTATGCGTTCTTTATGCGATTTTTAATGGCGTATGTATTTGGCAGACTCCCACAGGCACAGAACTAATTCCTTTGTTTATATATATATATATTTATTTGGGATAAGGGATTCAAACTCTACACTTTTTTATGAAAATGAGGTGTGGATTTATTGTCACGCTACGCCTACGACCCTTTTCCTTAAAGTTAGGCTCTGTCATCCTGAGGTTCAAATATTTCCCTAAAAATCTCATCTGTTGCATGTGATACTCGGAGACATCCCTCAATCAAATTCACAACAATCTCTAGGAGATCACTGTGCATCCGGTTACCAAAAATTACTTTTAAACGTTAAGCACACTGAAGAAAGAACGTCACAAGAAAACATATTCATGGAATCACCTCTTTTTCATGGTGATCGAATTGAAATCTAGTGGTTAAAAAGCGAACACATAAATGCTATTTGTTGGCAAGTACTACATTGTGGCATTCAAATTTCAACGAAGTTTATTTATTGGGACAAAAAAAATTCAACATAATTCTCAATCGTTTTCTCCCAAAAAAGGACATGTTTACAGCATGTGTTAGTCATATAAATTTGAAATAAATATTATAAATGGAATCGAACCAACAATCCCCTGCATAAAACACTCTGCAGTGTTATTGGTGTTTGACAATCGTGGTGTGGACCACTTTTTCAGTTATAAATAATGTAAAGCTCTTAATGTAAAGCTCTTACATGCTATAGTAACAATAAAAAAATCGCCACAGTGTAAAGCTCTTACATACTACAGTAAAAATAGTTATAACTAATGGTTTTAACCATCTTGCCAAACACTCTATAAGTTTAATAAGGTTATTCCTAGAAACGATACTTGACTTTTTTTGTCAAACCCACTTTAGTAAGTAATTTTAAAATTAGTTGAGCTCACTCTCTCTGTTGTTTCAATTTTGGTTATTATATAAGTTGGTGTTAAAAAGAGGATAGAATATGTTTGTAATGCTAATAGAAAATAGCATTTTGCTGATAAAACATGGTATATAATACTTGATTCTAATACAAAAACCTAAAAGTATAACACTCTACCAACTACATGTATTTTATTCTATTTTTTCACATTTAACTGATAAAAAGGACTAAAATAGAAACAAATTAATAGATCATGGTTAAGTTTAAGATGTTTTAAAAGTCATGGATCCAAATAAGATTAAGGGTAAATTTGGAGACATTTACAAGATTCACCTAATTAGATATAATCATAGAAATGACAATATTCCTCGTAGGGATAGTGCCTTGTGGGTACCTGCCCCAAAAAGAGTGCGGATAAGGAATAATATTCAAGGATTAGGGGATGGATATAATGTTGTGAAATAAAAGCCCTAATTCTATCGAGAACGAAAAATATACGAATAAATAATAAATAAGAACACACAAAATTTACAATGGTTCACCCTCAATGTGAGAGCTACGTCCACTTTTAGCCCTTGCAGAATAATTCACTATAATTATGAAGAAGTTTATAAGAAAAAATAGCACACTCTCTCAAGCCTCTCTCTAGCTCAATTTTTTGAATTTTACTCTCTACGAAGAAAAAAACTTAGCCTATCTATTTATAGGTTTTCAAATTAAGAATGGGCAACAAACTACCAAAAAAACACAAAACGTGAACTTCAACATGCCGACACGTACTACCGCGCGAGATTTCATCTCGTACATGAACTGGTTCTCTCCACATGTGGCCGAGGAGCTTCAAGTGTGCGGCTGCTCGTTGCTTTTGTCTTTATTTGTGGCCGAACAAAAAACTTCTCCACGGGGGTGCGCACTTGGGATAAAAAATGTATTTTCCTTGTGTTTTTCACCTTTTCTTTCATCTTTATAGTAAAATTTGGCTCCACACTACATATGTGATATTCTAAAAGGCGTTGAATTTGGTTTCATACTTCTTAACAAACAACCCCCAAAATAAGGGCAGGGCAAGAACAAGGGAAGCACTCCCCACCCCGCCTCCACCACGATATACATAAAATACTAGTACAAAGAGAAGGTTAAATGATGGTTAGCTAAATAGCCATCTAATCTACCATTACATATGTAGTATGTATTAGACAACAGTTTTTACTGTCGTCTAATACGCTTATGAAATTCCACAAGTGTGCATATAGGGCACATTAGATGACAGTTTTTGTAAAACCTTTCGTCCAATTTGCTACTTTTGACGACGGTTTTCACAAAAACCATCATTAAGCCTTCAAAATTAAAAAAAAATAGACATATTTTTTGTCCAAACAACTTCTTCTCAAAGAATAATTTCAAATATTATTCACAAATTTACATCCTCGTCTTTGATAAACTTGATTTCAACTTAACGTAGAAAAAAAGACAAAACAATTTTCAAAGATGTATATAATAAATATGTATATAAATATTTTAAAAAGTCATAGCCAAAGTTTATCCACAAAATACAAAAAATAAAAAATAATCAAACAAAAAGGAGAACTCAAAATTCAAAAAAAAAAAAAATCAAACACTTATATTCAAAGGAAGAAAATTTCAAATTAAGATTCTAAATGTTCTTAAATTTTGGTGCTCAAGGCAAAGGCGGCAATGGCAACAACAATGTTTAACGGTAAGTCATAGCACAAGTGACGAGGATTGAGGGAGTAAGGAGTAGAAAAGATGAAAGAGTGAGTGGGTGGATAGAAAGAATTTAGAGAAAGAGTTAGAAGTTGAGGAAGAAAGAGTTAAGAGGAGAGGAAGAGAGAGATAAGGAGAACTTAGAGAAAGAATGAGGGATTTAAGATAAAAACTTTGGAATTAGTAAATTTGATAAAGTGGAATAGAAGAGAGTATTCAAAATTTAAGAAGGGGTTGAGACGCTTTGAAATTTTTTAGTAAAAGAATAAGTGGGAAAAACTCTACATTTTTTTAAAATTGTTGATATTAGATGATAGTTTTTTGAAAATCGTCGTCTAATGTGCGCATATAAATCTTCAAAATACAGATACTTTTGTGTCATGTGTTTTTTAAGACATAAGAAAAACATTTTTTTAAAAATAAAATATTGTAAAATAGGCGTCATCTAATCTCTTATTTGTAGTTAAAGAAAAATATATATGCATTTCATTAATTAATAAAAATATAGTCATATTATTAATAATATTTATTTGTTCTTAATATCTATATTTTGTTGAAATTTGATTTGTTTTATTAAAACATTGAATTTAGTTTGAATTTGAATATATTCTTTCTTTATTATTATTAAAATTTTCATCAACAATAAACATTAATGTGGAAATTTTGGAGAGGGGTGTGGGGTCTTCAACGGGGATGGAGATGGTTTTGGGAAGCAAAGTCAGGGATTGAACTGTATTCCCCGGCCCCGTCCCGCCGCATTGCCATCTCTTTTCACTGCATGACAACTACATTTTTTGGAATGTTAGCTTCTCTCATAAAATTCTCCATTTTTTTTTTTCTGTGAGAATGTTTGTTTTGTACCAAATTTATGAATGGGTGAATTTATACCTTCTTTTCTAGATTTTATACTGGAGGTGTAGTCTTCATTTTGAATATCATCCAAAAAAGGAAAAAAAAAGTATATGTTTTATAACAGAGTGGAAAAGGAGAGGAATTAAATTTGAAATTAGAGAAGAATTTGGGAGAAGAAAGGGAAATGTTTCGATTACAAATCTAAAAAAAAAAAAAAAAGGAGAATTTTGAGAGAAAAATTTGAAATTAGAGAAAAAGTTACAAATCTATGGGCACATTATTTTTGAAATTTATAATTTTGAAAAGAAAAGAGGGTTAGAGCATATTTGACACAAGAAATAGGGTAAATCAGTTTTTAAAATTAATAAATGTCTTGACTCTAATCATACTTTATCCCTTATTTTTTTAAGAGTATGCTTTTAAAATAAATTAGCTTAGATTTTTTCTTTTCTTTTCTTTCTCTTCTATTATACAAAACTTTTTCGTATTGATATTTTGTTTTTTCCTTCCATTTTCTATCCCTCTGACTAAATAGGTGTGCTTACTTCTAATGAAAAGAAAAAAGAAAATGAGTGATTCTTATTCCAATCTAAATTACTCACAAAATAGATAATTAAAATTTAGTAGACCCTGCACAATATAAGAAATGAGGAAAATGAATATCCTTTAATATTAATTATTTGTAAAAAGGAATGAACGTTGAGTTTACTTGTATACCTTTAATATATACATACATATATACACACACTGTTGTCACCTGAACTTGTCACACATTTACAATTTGCCCCCTGAACTTTAATTTAGGCAAGTTGTTCCTTGAGCTTATAAATTTATAGCAAGTCACCCCCCATTCATAGAAATTTTAAGTTTTTAACTAAAATTGATATGTGAATTTCACATGGGTTGTTAATTAAGAGTATGAAAGGGTTTTTTCATATAAATGTGAACTCAAATTTATATTCAAAGCAAAATTAATTCAAAATTTTTTATTTTGATGAAAATTTAATTAAAGATATTAACCACAATCAATTTGGATCTAAATGTATAAAAATGACCAGTCATATCAATAATCAACTATTCATGTACAAATTATCTGTCAATTTCAATCAAAAAACCAAAATCACTATCAACAGGGTAATTTGCTACAAATTTGTAAGTTTAGTAGGTAACTAGCTAAAATTAAAAATTCAGGGGGCAAATTATAAATGTGCAACAAGTTCAGGGGGTAATTGTGCTAAATACCCATATATTTATGTTATAAGACAATGATTAATATATATATTATGTCATAAGACAATGATTATTGGATTACTTAAAAGGAGATTTTAGTAATTACATTAATAAGAGTATCATTTGTAAATTTAGTAAAAACTAAAAAGAAAATAAGATTTATTTTTAATTACCTCATCTAATAGACTAGAAAGAAAATCACAAAAATTTAATATTTTTATTCCTTTATTTATTTATTTATTATGATGATGATGATGATGATGATTATTATTATTATTATTATTATTATTTCACAGTTTTATTACCTTTCTCCATAGGTTCTTTTTCGGTTTCCCGACCGCGTGGTAAGAATGGAACCTTTTCCATTGTTCAACACTTTGTGCGCGTAAGGTACCAGTAGATAACATAAATTATACAGAAAATGAGATGAAAAGTTACAATTTACCACATTCATAAAATTAAGGTTGGTGAAAATATATAAAAAGAAAAAAGAAAAAGAATCTTGAGTCTTGACTTTCCAGAGAAGAAGAAGAATTTGGAGTTAAGACTTACGTAATATTTTGATGTAATGGATGATTCAGTTAGCCAGAAAAAATGTTACCTCAGTAGGCCCATTGATTGGATAAAATGGTAGAGCAGCCACACTTTAGTTAACATCAAATTTGTAATTATGAATATTGTGTTAGTTTTTAAGGAGTTGAAAGAGCTAATTGAGTTTTTAAGGAGCTGAAAGAGCTAATTGGTATTTTTTCTATAAAAAAGAGCTAAATAGTATATTTTCAAAAATATTTATAATAAACAATATAACTTAAAATATTTATGGTAAATAATATATATACAGTAAATGATTTATTTACGAAGTATATTTAGGATAAATTATTTTATAAATAAAACCTCGTAAATATGAATCATAACCTGCAAATAGATTTTTCATTATAAATATTTTAAAATATGTTACTTACAATAAATGTTTTTTAAATAAATGATCTATTTTTTATAGTTTCAATAATATATATCAGAAGGAAGGCTGGAACCCTAAAGTTAGCACTCGTCCGGTAAAATTTAATTAAAATAAAAAAAGGGATGTAAAGGTCAATGACCTTTTTTAAGTTAATAATCAAAGTTTTTAAAAATTTTAAAAAAATGGTCGCTTTTGTATACCAATGATATACTGAAGTGCATCAATGATATATAGATGCTAATTAATATATCACTAATAAACTGCAGTACATCAATAATGTATTGATTTGTAGTTATTATTGATTAACTTAAGGGTTTACTTAAGTAATAATTTACCGGTTTCTTGATAATAAATTATTAGTAAATTAATAACAAACCAATTTATGTATTAGTGATGTACTATAGTTAATAAATGATGTACTAATGTTGATCAATATTATACATGTATTTATCAATAATGAATTGCTATAAAAAATGCCATTTTACTATAGTTAATAAATGATGTACTAATGTTGATCAATGATATACCTGTATTTATCAATAATGAATTGCTATAAAAAATGCCATTTTCTTGATTTTCAAAAAGTTTGGCCATTTTCTTATGTTCTGTTTAAAAAAGCAGTTCTAACCATCAATTACAATTATGAATAATATAAAGCTCTCGTATGCTATAGTGAAAAGCTGCTGTGTAAAGCTATCGTATACTACAGTTTTTAAACCAAAACTGTTGGTTTCATTTGTTTTTCCAAACAGCTTATTACTTTTTAAAAAGTTCACCTATTTATTTAATAAGATGGTCAAAAATAACTTATTTACCTTATTTTCTCTTATTAATATATATAATATTTGCAAAAGAGAGAGAATTTATTAAAGATGTAAGGGTGTACTCGCATTAGAATTCACATAATTAGTTTCTCCAGGATAGCGTCGCAAAATATTTCGGAGGAAAAAAAAAAAAAAAAAAAACTTCCAAGCTTTGCTTCTTCTTGATTTTCGATTTAGTAGCGTAACGTTATCATCATGTAAAATTGTAAGCATTTTGACTTTATGATCATTAACGTGAAAGACATAATGCAGACTCCGTCAAAGGTAACTATATACAATCACTCAGATATATACAACTATATATATATATATATATATACGCGCACACACACACACATACACGTATATTACGTACTTGGATTTCTGCATAAGCTTCTATAAGAATCAGCGACGACTATATCTATATATATAGTGGTTGCAACTGATTATCACCTCCGCTGAATTCAAGTTTGTAAAACTACAATTCCATCTTATAAGTACAGATTTCAATATAAAAGTCCAATATACGATTGATGCTTAAAGAAGCGAAAAGAATATTTATAAATCACCCAATGGAAAATACCTGAAATTTTTATGTGAGGATCATGAAATCAAATAGTTGATTCGGTATATCCTTTATCATGCATAATTTCTACACATTTAATAGGTTGTTTAACCAATATAATTAGAATCAATTTTTTTTTTAATTCAAAACATTATAAAATATAAAAATTTTACATTATAATAATTTTTTACTTTTACTATAATAATGTGAAATATTTACATCATTTGATAATAAAAAGTTTATTTTAACATTCTTGCAAAACACTCTATAAAACGATATAGATATATAGTTATGTGGGTCAAAATATATTATATATATATATATATATATCTTCTGTTTATATGCCACCATACGATACAGATAATATTTATGTCGCCCAATTGCAAATTATGTGATTGCCAAGTAAATAGGGCTCGTGAATCGTGATTGGCTCACGAGACTTCCCATCACGTGGCCAGGATACACGTGCCCCATTGATTGGGATCCTCATATATTTTGGGTCCCCCAAATTTATTGTAAAATATATGCATTAATTGGAGTGCGAAAAATTGACTGGGTCTTTCATTCAAATCTCATAAAGCAATCGCAAATAGATCACATCATGTCCCCAGGTCCTGTGTTTTTTTTTTTTAAATTATTATGATGAGACCCGTCCACCAAATCTTAGGAATATTTAATGCAAGCTGCAGCAAAAAATTATTAAAGGGCAAGTTACATTAATAATAAAATCATCATAAAACGTATGCTTTCTCTTGACGTCAGTGCTTACCAACAAATGTTACATAATATTATATTATCTAGCAACTTGCAAGTCATGCAAGACCAAAGTTTTGTTTTGTTTTCTTGATAAATGTATCTGACGTTTTTCAGCGACAAACTAGGTTTGATTTTTGGGCAAAGTCATGAGAAATTCAATTTAGCTTACTTATATTCCTTGCTGTTCATCATCAAGATGGAGCCAGACATGGATGGTGGTAAACGAAACTTTTTTTCCTTGATTCTGTATATATAATTTTATAAAACTTGTGTTTGGGTTCTCCTTTTTCTCCCATAAAAATTATATTTTGTTCTCTTAAAATTGTATTTTACCATTTTAAAATTGCATTTCGTCTTTTTATATCAGTTCGATCAAACCCCTCCCTTAATTTTTCTACCATCATCGTGATAACGATCAAGATGAGCTTATCACGTTCAACAGGAAAGTCGATAGTTATACTATTTAGTTTGTGACTTTCTGTTTGGAACCTTCTTTTACGAGTGAACCAAGGCTGAAAAAATCAAAATCAACCAACTGTGAAAATGAAAGGAGTGAACGCACGTACGTATTAGGCAATCTTAAAAGTCCTTTAAATAGGTCATTTACCATTGAATGGGCTGTTACGTTGAATTTGGGGCTTTAATCCTTAATTTGTTTTCACTTTGCGAGAATCACTAATAGTCTCATTTTGCTGCTAAAGCCACAATAGTCATTCACCAACAATATTATATACTTATACTGAAGACTAAAATTGCTGGTTTTAGGTGAGAGCTGCATGGATGCATGTTATAATTCAAGAAGAATTAAAACCCTAATCGCTAATAGTCAAGATACATGGTAATTTACTATTCATGTGAGACCACTTTATCAGAAGAGATTTTCACTATGATTAGAGAACTAGAGAAAAAGTACAAGATGATGCACACACATCGTCTCACAATTAGTTCTCAAATTTTCTTTTAAGCTTCCCTCTAATAAAAGCAATGCAGCCTTTATAATCCGTTTCTGTGGACAACAATTAGAGTAATACATGTAGAATGTGTAAATTAAGTAGTGGGGGAAAAGTGCTGCATGACTGAGAATACACAACTTTAAAATAACTAATATTGTTTGATTCTATTAAAACTAAATATGCCCTAAAAAAAGAGGAATTATACCAACCTCTTTTACTTAAACTCTAAAACGAGTTATTGCAGATATAACCTAGCGGTAACACCATATCCGACTCCAAGTTCAAAAGAAATTAAGTCATATATGTTTATGTGGATTTAATTTGGCTGAAAAACTACACAAACCTCTATTATCATAGTTACTGCAGTGTATTATTTTATATCATTTTCATGAACCATACTGCAGTGTATTATTTTATATCATTTTTATTTTATATCATTTTCATGGTTCATGTTGGAGAGCCTGCATCGGGGTTAAGGCGATACGGAATCAAAGCAGAACCGATAATTTTCAAAAATTATGGGGTGAGTGAACTTTATAGGTATATTGTCTAAAAATTTTATCTTGATCTCTTAAAATTTTTAAAAAATATTATTTTTTGGACCATATTTTTAGAAGCTTACATTTGACCCCTTAATTATTGTAAAATTAGATTGTTGACCCATTTATTTTTTTGTAAATTATATTTTGATCTCTTAATTTTTGTAAAATTAGATTTTGAGCCCTCAAGTTTGAAAGAGAAAAATACATTTTTTTTTATCTGTTTTTACAATATGTTGTGATACCAAACACATAATTGTATTATAATAATACAACATTATTGAATACATTTAATGCAATAAAATACTGTATAAGCTACCAAACATAGGCTGAATGTTGGATTTTTATATGAATGATTGGGTTAGTCTGATAGGCGGGACGTGTTTGTGTCATATTGAGTTACCTCAATATTAATTCGTGACATAAAAGGGTTAGGAAATCCTAACACGATCTGCCTTAATATGGGTTTATACAAACACATCATGTCCTAACCCTTGACATAAGCAATATATGACCTTCTTTCAACCCGCAACTCGAAGTCAACCCATAACCTAAAATTAATCGACAACCGAAAATCAACCCGTGATTTTTATAACTTTAAATTTATAATTTATACATCAAAATTACGTAAAAGTAACATAAAATATATATTCTAAAAATTAAATCACTTCCATACTACAAATACATCTAATTTAATATCAATTTATTGATACTATATATACTAGGGCAAATTATTTATAAAAATTAATAAACTAATAAGCCACATGTCAAATTATTGTCAATTACTATTGAGTGGGCTGACACAAACACGATCCGTTTTTGGACGGGTCAATTTTAGGTTAATATGAAAATGACTCGTGGTTTAATTTTTTCACGCTAACCCACAAAAAATCATGCCGTGTCGTTATGTTGTAACTGATGTTGCCAACCTTAATTCATCAGCATCCCAAAAGAGTTAGGCATGCATTCAAGCAAGAAAAACTACCGAATTAGACGACTAACAAAAGCGGCATTCATACAAAAACAAAGGAAACCGAAAGTGGGTATTGCACAAATAAATGATGTTACAGTCAACATCATGGTAGAACAAAGATGTAAACCACTTTGTTTTGTTCTATGGTCAAATTTGAACAAAGAAAAACTGCACGTGTGGCTTGAATATAGAGGGCTTTGCGAGCAAAACAGGGGCGGCTGGCTGGTCCGTCCCCTTCCCTACTAGATGCCACCTCCTCCACGTAAGGCCCCACTTCCCGTGTTTCCCAATCTTGTCTTACCATTATTTAGTGTTCACCCAAAAAAAAAAAAAAATTCACCCTCTTATTAATATTATTATTATTATTATTTGTAATTTTTAATTAACAATCTTATTTAACCTCATAAAATTATAATATTTTTAAAATCTAATTAAAATATACACTATATATTAGAATGCAGTCCATATTTTGTAAGTAGGGGTTATAATTCTTTGGGATTTTTTAATTGAAATTAACTCAAAAATCACTTGCACATTACATATTAAAATGGAGTCCATATTTTTGTGAGTAAGGGTTATAAGTCTTTAGGATTTTTTAATTGAAATTAACTCAAGAATCACTTGCGTTGTATTTATTAATCTGCTACTTTCGTGGAACTCCATTTTGTTCATTAAGTAACTATTATAATATACTTTTTGTAATTCTCAATTGAAATTAATCAACTCAAGAATCACCTGCGTTTTATTCAGTAATATATTAGTTTTGTGTTCATAAATAATGAATCATCAAATAATCGCCGCTGCTAGACTTAATATTAAAATAACAATTTAAGCAGTGTATATAATAATAATAATAATAAATACCGATAATTAATTTATCATATAAGGAGTGGGTCAAACCTGAGTATTCTGACCAAGAAACAAGACACATCTCTATTTCATCGTCAAAGACTTGTCGCCGACGGATAAAGACAAAACGACGTTTAAATCTTGTATCTTCCCTTTCTTCCATCCGACTTCTTCCTTCTGTCGCTCGTTGCCTTTCTTTACTACCCCCAATCCCAAGCTCTCTTCTCACTCCTACATTATTGATAAGATTAATAATTATATTCTCTCTCATAATCTATATATATATATATATGATATATTCCTATCTAAACTGCTTACAAAAATATTGGACATTTAGAACTCTCTTGTTTTGCCAACTATGGAAGCTTATTCTTCATCATCATCTTCATCTTCAAAGGCGCACCAACAGCAGCTCCCATACTACACGTCATCGCTCCACTCCGTCCGCAAGGCTCCGTCGAAGCCGTGGAAGAAGCCGGTGGCGCCGCTGCCGCCGACTCCGCCGAGGGTCTACAAGGTCGACCCCATCAACTTCCGCGATCTCGTCCAGCGACTCACGGCCGCCCCGGAGTTTCAGGCCAACCAGTCGCCTCCTGGCGGCAGCCTCCAGGCCATGGCGCCTCCTCCGGTCGACCCCATCAACTTCCGCGACCTCGTCCAGCGGCTCACGGCCGCGCCGGAGTTTCAGGCCCACCAATCGCAGCCGGACGGCCACCTCCAGGCCATGGCGCCTCCTCCGGTCGACATCGAAACGACGCCGTTGCTCATGGCCCACAACAGAAACGTCACAGTCGTGCCTCCGTCCGTTTCTCTCCACCGTCCGCTGCCGGCGAAAGCGAGCACCAGCTCGTTGTCCGCCGTTTCCAAGGAATTCTCCGACGCGCTTGATCACAATAAGAAGCTGCCGTCGGAAACGACGTCGTCTGCGAGTAGTTTCCTTGGGCTAAACTTGTCGTCGCCAGCTTCTAACTCTCATAATTGGTGCTCTTATCCTCTGTTGAGCCCCGGGACTCGGTCTAGTCTTGAACAGAGTACAGTTCTTTGAATTGCCTTGCTTAACTTTTAAAACGACACCTAATTATTCTCCTTATAAATTAAACATCGGGCCCCTTTTTTAAAAAAAAAAAATTTGGTTCTTTCTTATGTTGTTTTGTTAGTTCTTTTTTGCTTTATGAGAACTTAGATGTAAACGGTCACTCGGTGGTAAATGCATGTCGACATTAACAGCCGACTGAGATATGTTTGGATCATTGGCTGCTAGGTTAATATATATATATATATATATATATATATATATATATATATCTTAGAGATCCATGACCATTGAAATAATAAAGTACAATATTACTGGAGAAAACAAAGTACTATTTCTTTCACGAGAGTGAGAAATCTGGGGTTGAGTTGGTACATATGATAATAATGCTTTTATGTTCTAAAACATCGTTCTAACTAATTAGTTTCAATTCTTACAGTAAAGATCTCATATATCTGTGTTTGGTCTAACTTTTGTCTAGTGTAGTGAACTTTGTTTTCACGATTCTGTCCAGCAAATGGCTGAGGAATTACAACTTGTTATGTCCACTGAGCATTGACCCTTCAGAATATGGCTGCGGACTTGGCAAGGTGCAAACCAGCCGCCGCCGGTGCCGGCCAGCTGCCAGCCATAAAACATATTATATTCGATACGTACAACTGTAAAATATGTTATATATTTCCCAAAAAAAAGAAAATTTAGAGAGACAAGGTGTAGATTTACCTTTTCATGAACTCATTTTACGTAACAAGATTCCTTTGAAAGGGAAAAAAAAAATTTTTTCTTATGAATGATCTACAAATAAATAAAAAGTGATGCGAGGAATTATTAACATAGAAATCAGAAATCAAATAAGAATGGAACGGGGAGTGGTCTGAGCAATGATTGGATAAACAACAAACTTATGTAGTGTTTCTCACATGAATCAGATATTTATTTTCGTTATAGTGGTCGTACTTTTTTTTGCTAATTATAATCTACCAGTTTTACTTTAACCTTGCCTTGTGTTGGAAAAATAGCAATTGGGTGAATAAAAAATTGATGCTCATTAGTGGAGATTATTGGAGGTCATAAATCTCATGTTGTAACACCCAAATGCATGGTTTAATAGGTGATTATGAGCTTCATAATCATGGAAAATGAAGGGTTACAACCAATGATTTAATGGGAGATTATGAGCACCATTATCATGGAAAATGAAATGTTGCAACCGGTGTCATTATGCACATAAATTCTGAATAAAGCCTCATTATAATTTGGATTGTAACGTCTATTCTCTTAAGCCTATATAATGAACTCTCCTCCACATGTTTGAGACACATAATTGTATAGAATTTGCACTCACTAAGTCATAGAGTTTTTCTTTTGTTTTTCAAGTTCCATCTAGTTTTTGTTGTAGTCATTTTTTGGTGATAGAAGAAAAATAGTTTCAAGTTTGCCGGAAACGGTATCCAATAGTGCTTAAGATTCCGTTGGTAGTCGTTGTATCCTGGGAGACAGACGTCCGTAGAATCCTCGTGCACAACTGGAGGGGACGAATCTGTTTTAAGAAAAGCGTGACCTACACGTGCCTCGACCATATTCGTCTAATTTTCACGTTGCGTTGCTTCCATTGAAGCTAAAGTTGAAGGTTTTGTTATACCTATTTTGTTATTTTCATTCTTGAAAAATGTGTAACTTGTTTATTTTATTCATGCAATATATTGTTTGCAATTCCTTTATCCATATTCTATGTTGTATTTCCTAACAATCTTAAAACAGATTATACTTTGAAGACAGACAGGTTACTGAACGAAGGAATAAACCATATAATTTCCTTTTCGTATTTTGGTTGCTTGTTAGCATATATTACAAAACCATTGTTTATTGAAATCAGTTTAGAAAACATACAAACTAAATGAATATCAATATCTCATTTATTATAAACGTTCATTTTCGTTGCTTATAAATAGATGTTGCATTGTTATTGTTTTCTCATTAATGTAAATTGTTGCTTCATTTCCATGTGTATGTGTGCGCACTATTTTGATTAGAATATGTATAATTGTTTGATACATTAACGTTGGTGCGTGTCCAATATGTATAAATTGTTTGAAACATTAACGTTGGTGCATATCCTTTTCTTTAATATACCTTTGTTTTGGCTTTTATTATTTAGCTTGCAATTCATCTTAAATGTTTGTTTGTAGACTTCGGGTATTATATATATATATATATATATGTAGTAAGTTTACTGTTTCTAACAGTTTTATTTCAAAACATATATACATATCATAAAGTTATATTACGATTTCTATAAACAATCTTATATAATTTGTTTTGTATTGATTTGTTGTTAATAACAGATTGTTTAACATTTTGTTGTTATCAATATGTTTCTTTTATTTTAGAGGAAACTAATTTTTGGTTTCAGTTGAAGAAATAGGTGATAATATGAATGTTGTTTCAAATGAGAATGTTCCAATTGGGAGCACTTCTGAGACACCGGTGTCGTTTCCTCGGATTAATGCCTCGACCTCGATGCAACCTTTGTCGGTTACAGTTCCTGTGAACCACAATGAAAAACCTGAAAAATTTAATGGACTGAACTTTAAAACTTGGCAACAAAAAATGTTGTTCTATTTGACAACACTGAATCTTGCGAGATTCTTGAAAGAGGATCCTCCTACTGTTAGAGAGGATGAAACAGATGCTCAGACCTTGCTTGCTGTTGAAGCATGGAAGCATTCTGACTTCTTGTGCAAGAATTATATTCTGAATGGCTTGACTGATGCATTTTATAATGTGTACAGTCTGAAAAAAATGACCAAAGAAGTATGAGAGTCTTTGGACCATAAATACAAAATAGAAGATGCTGGTGTTAAAAAGTTCATAGTTGGACGGTTCATGAACTACAGAATGGTGGATTCTAAGACTGTAATTAGTCAAGTACAAGAACTGCAACTACTCATTTATGAAATTCATGCTGAATGAATGGTAATTAGTGAGTCTTTTTAGGTAGCTGCAATTATAGAGATGCTACCCCTGTTTGGAATAACTTCAAGAACTATTTGAAGCACAAGCGTAAAGAGATGAGCGTTGAAGATCTTATTGTTCGACTTCGCATTAAGGAAGACAATAAAAGATCTGAGAAAAAGCTTTTTAACAAGTCTGTTACCAAAGCAAATGTAGTGGAGCATCATAAAAGCTCCAAGAACAAGAAAACCAAGTCGGGGTCCAAGCTGGGGCCTAAGGGTGGAATTTCAAAGAAGCAGAAATTCCAAGAAAAATGTTTCAACTGTGACAAGGTGGGTCACAAGTCGACAGATTGTAGGCTGCCAAAGAGAAACAAGAAGAAAGAGGCTAATGTGGTGGACACCATCACACAAGAAGTGTTAGACATCAGTCTCTCTACCGTGGTCTCTGAAGTCAACATGCTGGACTCCAACCCAAAGGAGTGGTGGCTAGACACTAGGGCCACACGCCATGTCTGCTGTGATAGACCTGCTTTTATTGAACTCGTATTGTCAGATTTTGGGAGAAGCTATATATGGGAAACTCTGCCACATCTGAGATCAAGGGCCAAGGGATGGTGTTTCTAAAGATGACATCAGGCAAGGAAGTCAAGCTGTAAAATGTGCTGCATGTGCCTAATATTCGGAAGAATCTCATTTCTGGAACTCTGCTAAGTTCACATGGCTCCAAGATGGTTTTTGAAGCTAATAAAATGGTTTTGTCTAACCATGGAATGTATGTGGGAAAGGGTTATGTGAAATATGGGATGTGAAAAATGAATGTAATGGCTGTTAAGCCCAATTCCATCAATAAAATTAAAAAGTCTTGCACTTATATGCTTGAGTCTTCTAATTTATGGCATGGTAGACTAGGTCATGTTAATTATAATACTTTGCGTAGATTAATTAACTTGAATCACATACCCATGTTTAATATTGATCCCAAACACAAATGTGAAATATGTGTATAGGCAAAACTAACAAGATCTTCATACCAAATGATTGATAGAAATACTGAGCCACTTGATTTGATACATAGCGATGTTTGTGACTTAAAATTTATTCAAACTAGAGGTGGGAATAAATATTTTGTTACATTCATAGATGATAGCACAAAATATTGCTATGTATATTTGCTTAAAAACAAAGATGAAGTTATAAAGTAGTTTGCTCTCTATAAGCAAGAAGTTGAAAACCAACTTAATAAGAAAATTAAGATGGTAAGAAGTGACCGTGGTGGTGAATATGTAGAACCATTTAGTGAATTTTGTGCACAACATGGTATTATCCATGAGGTTACGCCACCCTATTCACCTCAGTCAAATGGTGTGGCTGAACGCAAAAATCGTACCTTAAAGGATATGATGAATGCGATGCTGATAAGTTCTGGATTGTCACAGAACATGTGGGGGGAAGCCATTTTATCGGCTAATTACCTTTTAAATAAGGTACCCCGGAAGAAAGAAGACAAGACCCCTTATGAATTGTGGAAAGCTAGAAAGCCTTCTTACAAATACTTGAGAGTGTGGGGGTGTCTTGCAAAGGTAATGGTACCTACACCAAAGAAGATGAGAATAGGTCCAAAAACAGTTGATTGCATCTTCATTGGTTATGCCCACAACAGTAGTGCTTATCGGTTCCTTGTGTATGAATCTAAAAACCCTAAGATTCACAAGAACACGATAATGGAATCTAGGAATACATCATTTTTTGAACATGTATTTCCTTGCAAATCCAAAGAGGATGGTCCAAGTTCATCTAAACGAACGTTTAAGACTATTGAAGAGAATAGTCAGGATCATCAAAAAGTTGAAACCGAATATGAAGAGGAAGAGCCTAGACGAAGCAAACGAGCAAGGATAGAAAAATCATTTGGACCTGACTTTCTGACCTACATGCTAGAGGCTGAACCTCAAACTTTCAAAGAAGCTGTAAGCTCATCTGAGGGTCCTTTATGGAAAGAAGCCATAAAGAGTGAAATTGATTCCATCATGCAGAATCATACTTGGGAATTAGTGGACCTTCCTCCCAGAAGTAAACCGCTAGGTTCTAAGTGGATTTTCAAACGCAAAATGAAAGCTGATGGAACAATTGACAAGTATAAGGCTAGACTTGTTTTAAAAGGTTATAGACAAAAAGAAGGCCTTGATGACTTTGATACTTATTCTCCTGTAACGAGAATAACCTCCATAAGAATGATTATAGCGATTGCCGCTTTGTGGAATCTTGAAGTACATCAGATGGATGTAAAGACTGATTTTCTTAATGGAGACCTTGAAGAGGAAATTTATATGGAACAACCAAAAGGTTGTATTGCTCTAGGACAAGAAAAGAAAGTCTGCAAATTGGTGAAGTCTTTGTATGGGCTTAAACAAGCACCAAAGCAATGGCATGAGAAATTTGACAATGTTATGATGTCAAATGGGTTCAAAATTAATGAGTGTGACAAGTGTGTTTATGTCAAAAGAACAGACGATGGATATGTTATTCTTTGTCTGTATGTAGATGACATGCTAATCGTCGGTAGCAATGATCGGATGATCAAATCTACTAAAGATATGTTGAACTCTAGGTTTGACATGAAAGACATGGGACCTGCCGATGTGATTTTAGGAATCAAAATCAAAAGGTCGCCTGATGGACTCATCTTGAGCCAGTCACACTATGTGGACAAGATACTTGACAAATTTAGTAAAAATGACACTGGCGTGGCCAGAACACCAATTGATACTAGTCAACATCTGTCCAAAAATAGAGGAGAAAGTATATCCCAGGTGGAATATGCTAGAGTGATAGGCAGTTTAATGTACTTAAGGAATTGTACAAGACCGGATATTGCCTATGCTGTAAGTAGTCTGAGTAGATTCATGAGTAATCCAGGAGATGATCACTGGAAAGCGATTGTTAGAGTACTCAAATACTTACGGTATACTCGTAGTTTTGGGCTACATTATATAAGAGATCCTGCTGTTCTTGAAGGGTATTCTGACGCAAGTTGGATATCGGATATACAGGATTCTAAAGCTACAAGTGGATATGTATTCACTATGGGAGGTGCAGCAGTTTCATGGAAGTCCTCAAAGCAGACGATAATAACTAGATCTACTATGGAATCTGAATTTGTAGCCTTAGATAAATACGGTGAAGAAGCTGAATGGCTAAGGAATTTCTTGGAGGATATTCCTGAATGGCATAAACCTATGTCTGCAATATGCATATATTGTGATAATCAGTCTGCTATTGGAAGGGCACAGAATGTGATGTACAATGGTAAGTCGAGACATATACGTCGTCGATATAATACCGTTAGACAACTAATCTCGACTGGAGTCATGACAATAGACTATGTATGATCTAAAGAAAATATTGCGGATCCGTTAACTAAAAGACTGAATAGAGATCAAGTTGAGAAAACATCAAGAGAAATGTGACTTAAGCCATAAAAAAAATAGGTTGAAACAGTGGAAACCCAACCTTGTTGACTGGAGATCCTAAGATCTAGGTTCAATGGGACAACTAAACTGAATAGACCGAGTAAGATCAATGTGGAGGTTACCCCAACCCATTCCTATAATAAAAACAGTAATACCCATAGGGAAAGGTTAAACAGTTTGCTTTTAATGATTCTTATGCGTTGAATACGTTGGGAATTCGAGCGGAGTAATACGGGTTACTCTTAAGTAAGAAATCACCTATGTGAGAGAGAAGTGGGTCCGCTTCAAAGAAGAATTGCTAGGGCCTAAATATTTTAAAAACTCTTGCAGAACCAAGGAGATGTTCATGGCCAAAATGAACATAACCATGAGAACTAAAACTGTGTTAGGAAAATATCTGTGTGAGGTATGTTATCGTTTACACAAACGACAGAACAGTTCAAGGACATCGCATCTACTGGTCAGCCAGTAAAGTAAACATACTTTCACAAGGGAAGGTTCAAGGGTTAACGCCTACCTATCCTATGCAGGTATTAACCGTAGAACTCTATCACCGTGTAGTGTCTTTGTTTTTCTTTATAGTTTGTCAATTTCATTCAGGTGGGGGATTGTTGGAAAAATAGCAATTGGGTGAATAAGAAATTGATGCTCATTAGTGGAGATTATTGGAGGTCATAAATCTCATGGTGTAACACCCAAATGCATGGTTTAATAGGTGATTATGAGCTTCATAATCATGGAAAATGGAGGGTTACAACCAATAGTTTAATGGGAGATTATGAGCACCATTATTATGGAAAATGAAAGGTTGCAACCGGTGTCATTATGCACATAAATTCTGAATAAAGCCTCATTATAATTTGGATTGTAACGTCTATTCTCTTAAGCCTATATAATGAACTCTCCTCCACATGTTTGAGACACACAATTGTATAGAATTTGCACTCACTAAGTCATAGAGTTTTTCTTTTGTTTTTCAAGTTCCATCTAGTTTTTGTTGTAGTCATTTTTTGGTGATAGAAGAAAAACAGTTTCAAGAGTGCCGGAAACGGTATCCAATAGTGCTTAAGATTTCGTTGGTAGTCGTTGTATCCTGGGAGACAGACGTCCGTAGAATCCTCGTGCACAACCGGAGGGGACGAATTTGTTTTAAGGAAAGCGTGACCTACATGTGGCTTGACCAGTTTCGTCTAATTTTCACATTGTGTTGCTTCCATTGAAGTTGAAGTTGAAGGTTTTGTTATTCCTATTGTGTTATTTTCATTCTTGAAAATTGTGTAGCTTGTTTATTTTATTCATGCAATATATTATTTGCAATTCCTTTATCCATATTCTATGTTGTATTTCCTAACACCTTGAGCCTCCAAAATTTTGAGAAGGTCTCGAATTAGTTGAAAATATGTTATTTGGTCAGTATTAAACACCATTCTTGATTACTTGAGCAGCCTATCTAGAAGGAGCTTGAAACACCACGCTCCAGAGGGAATGGAGTGTTGCAGTCACCCTCTAAAGCATAGACGCTCACCCTTGCAACAACTGCCAAAACCACTCCTTCCCCTAAAAAATAATCCCTAATTTTCATACTTAAACAAGTTATTAGACCCATCCAACCGTTCTCACACTCTCATTAGCCTTAGCACACCCTCCATTTCCATAAGTCTGTGATACCGGACTTCACTTTCTTCATGGTGCTTTCAAGGTTGTTCCTTGAAACCACCATAGAAATCCCTCAGAACGTTAGAATTTTATCAGACTTTTACCACCTTTCATCACCATTAAGGAACCTTAGAAACATAGGCCTTCCCTTAACAACACTCAAAACCACCTTTAGAGACAACCTGAGTGTTTCTGCAAAGTACAGTTCAGAAATCTAGAAATCCTTTGGACTTTATCATCACGAACATTCACTACTAAAAATAATAAATTCCATGATGGTTAAAATTTGTCGTGAAAAAACTATCATAAAAACCGAAGATTCTACAATGGTTTTTAGGAAAAACCATGTGGTATATCTCTTATATATACCACATGGTTTTTTTTCAAGAACCTTCATGGTAGCTAGCTATTTAAAAAAATAAGATAATTTTGTTTTCCTATAGATGTTGTCGCAAACAAGCTTCTAATCTTTTAGAGCTTTAGAATTTGTTCATATTACAATCTAACCGAACAGAAAGAAAACATAAAAACAAAAGGCAATACCAAGTCTAAACTAAAACATCGTCTTAGATCTGAACAAAGAAATTAGTTACCTGTCACCAAATCACGTACCAAACAACACCCTGCTGCTCAATTACACCTCTCGTTGCCTTTGAAGATCCAAAGAAATTCTATTTCTTTGCGTTCACACAAATCGGAGAGAAAACAATGAGGGATGAGAAGGAAAATGAAGAAGAAGAAGAAGTAAAAACAAAGATTAAAAAAAAAAACCAATCAAAACTCGCATTTGTTTGCCATATTTATGCCTCCATTCACCTCCGATAATCTCAAGTAAAACGAAAACAAAGAGCTTTGTTTTTTTTTTCCTAAGAGAAGTGTGGGGATAATGAAAGAAAATAGAGATAGAGTAGAAAGAATGGAAAGAGAGTGATGGGGAAGTGTGAGAGACGAGAGACTAGATACAGTAACAACTCTTTGAGTGATTTTGGAATTTTTGAATTTCAAAGGCTCTTTGAACATTACTCCATTTTTATTTTATTTTTTTGTAAAAACTGTCATGAAAATGCACGATTTTCAAAAATTCCATCCCTGCTATGTTTCTTACGAAGCTTTGATGACATTTTCTTGAAATTGTCGTCTAAAATTCCTCGTTTTATTCAAAATTTTATAGCAGTGATTAAAGGCCTTTTAAGCCCAATAATTTTTTTAAAGTCATCTTCGGAGATGACTTGAGCTCATCTCTAGAACTCCGATCAGAGCCACCTCTAGAGATAACCCTGCCTCTCTACCCCACCTAGAGCCCGAGTCTCTCCATTGTACCTTAATGTCACTAAGCTTTGAACCACTTCTCCATTAACCATTCAGTTAGTCCTTCCACCATTCTTTAACTACATTTGTTTTTTTGTGTACTTCTTGTTCCTTTAGTTTATTTTGCAGCATCATCTTAGTTGTTTCGCAGTAATATGGGCCCCAGAAGCCCTTTGTCAGTGCTCTTTAGGTCTAATTGACCTTTCACGCAAGTTGGAGATTCTTCTTTTGCGGTCTTTTATAGATTAGCGAGTCTTTTAGCGATCACGAACTGGAGACTTGTTCTACTACCCCGGCATGTCATACCCACCGAGTCTATGGAACCCCAACATGTCCGAAAGAAAAAGTGGTTATGCTCATAAGTTCAAACTTGAATTTAATTACTAGCTAATAAATTTTCTTTTTTCTCCCACCTTCACAAAAAAATACGGGATTGAGTTGTATAGAAGTACTCGGGTTTCATGTTTGAGTTTTTATTGAATTGGTGAAAAAGACACTTCTTCACAATTATAAGGGAAAAAAGGCTTAAAGGGAGGACTTATTAGACGTTATTTTGGCATCTTGAATCTAAAAGTTACTCGAAGAAGTGTTTGAATGACTTATTAAAAGTACTTTTGCTCTGTAGAAGCACTTCCTATCAAAGCAACAAAACATGGCTTCTAAAAAATAGACACTTCTAAAAAAGACGTTGAGATTTGTACTGGAGTGTTAATAAATTATAAATTTAAATATAACCTTTTTGTAACTTTAAAAAAAAATTGAAACCATTTTAACCCATCAAAGCTCTTTTAAAGATATAGTTTCAAATACTTACTGAAAAGTTACAGCTATTGTTTCTACTGACTAAAGTACAAGCAAAAATTGTACTAAACAACCTTGTTATTTTTGAGATATGATGCTATGTCTTTGCTCAATGTGAGATCCACTCTTTTATATAAGCTAATTATTTTAAAAAAATTACAAGTAATTTTTTGTTATTTTTTCAAACAATAAGCTGACAATGTATTGTTACGTCAAGACATAAATATCAATAAGAGACCCGTCTTAAAATTATAGATAAATTTTAAGAATTCTTTTGGAATTATATAACTTATACTAATAAGCCCCCTAAATTTTAAAGTATAATTGTTACGCCCTCTGATTTATAAAACTTCCTCAGGCTTACTCCAAACTTTGAAACTTGCGATTTTTTAGATGAAATAATACATGCGACACCTATGGTGAAGGAGAATTGGTAAACTTTTTTAAACTCTTAATTAATCCACTTTCTATTTCTTTATACTCTTTTCTTACTTCTAAGCAACTACTCCAAAAATAGAATATACATTGAGGTTTTACACCCAATTTATTTTTTTAAAGTGCTCTTTAACCGATAAATATTGTACCCTATCCTTATAGCAAATGACAACTTGGTAATTCCATAAAAAAAAATGCGTTTCAAAGTTTCGGGACAAATCTAGAAAAGAATTGTAGATCAGGATGCATGACAGAAATATTTTAATGTTTGAAGGGCATGCTGACACAAGTGATATAATTTGAAGGAATTTGTAAAATTTATCCTAAAAAAGTTCAATTTTTGAATCGGTAGACATTTAGATTTGATGTAGGACAAGCAATAGTCAATAGTTTTCTGTTCTAGATATCTAATTTTAGATTTCATATTCTAAAGTTTTTATTTTTGAGTTTCCCAGTTTTTAGATTTATTTCCTATTTAGTATTTTCTTTATAATTTGCAAAGTTTCCTATTTGATTTAGTTTCCTACGTTTATCCTAAAAAAGTCCTAAAAATATCAGTTTAAATAGCTTATAAATTTTGAGGGTCTTTTATAGTCCCCCACTTTTATAAGAGGGAAATTTACCCGTCTAATCTTAACCATTCATAAGGTCGACATAGCAACATAAAGCAGATCCTACAGTAAAGATTGTTAAGGGTACTTTAAGGGTAAGAAGGCTAAGGCAAAATTTGTCACTACTACAAATTTAAGGTTATACGACCCTCATTTAAAGATCTTTTTTTTAAAACCGTCGTGGTAAGGGAGAAAAAAACGCGGGGAACTTGCCCATCATAGTAGGATGCGGCTTCTTTCATGATAGTTTTTAAGAAAAACCATAGTGGAAGGTTAAATCTTATACGATAGTTTTAATTTTTAATAAAAACTGTTGTGTAATATGATACTTTTCATGATGGTTTTTCTTAAAAATCGTCATAGAAGTGCATTAAAATGCCTATTCTAGCTCGATAGTTAGACATGAATCATGAACCCAACTCTAAAAAACAAATCCAAAACCTCCCGAAACTGGAGTCACCATCCCTCTTCGCCTCCATCTTCCTTAATTTCATTCTTAATTGTAAGTGTTTAATTAGGTATATTTATAGGTTTTGATTTTGTTAATTAGCATTTTGGTTTATGAATTTATAATTATAATTAGTTATTTAGATATGTTGGGTATGATTAATTTGTGGATCAATTTGTATTATTGATCAATGTTTATTGTTTTGTGGATATGATTAGTTATTTGGATATGGGTATGATTAATTTGTTGATTTTTTTGGTATGATTAGTTATTTGAAAATCAATTTTGAAAAATAAAAGGCTCACAAATTGAACTATATATGTACACAAAAAGCTTACATCCAAGCTACATTGCAAAATTACAAGATATTGCAATTACAAAATATATATATATATATAACGTATTGATTGAAAGGGTTTTACGAGCAAAATTGATAGAAACAATGCAAACCCTGTAGCAATATTGGTTTCAACTCCCTAGATTGCTATGCAACATTTCTAGAAGAAGTTTCTGCAAACTATACTTTGGTGTCATTGATCCCAGTAGTTCCTAAGCTGTGACATGTGAAGGAGAAGCTCATCTCTGCCCAAATCAGTGACGCTGCTAGTCATAATCCATGGAGGATGTTTAGGATAGTTTTGCACGATCAACTGCTGAAAATCCCTGACGTTTTCGTCCGGTTTTTTTCCTTTTCCCTTCATCTTGTCACACTTCGTAAAAACGAAAGTCAGCGGTATCTGACATCCACAAAGGGAAGAAAAATTAAAACAACTAATAAAAACTATCCCAGCACCGGTACACTAGTTGTCGAGTGGAATAAAGTGAGAAAGCTCACATTGTTGCGTCCAAGCCAATTAGCACAGTCAAGGTCAATCTTTTGAGGTGGAACACTTGCATCAACAAGAAGTAGAACCGCAACCAGAGTATCTCTATTCAGAAAATACCCCTTCGTGAACGATGACCAATCCATTCGAGCTGCTTCTGAAGCCTTGGCAAATCTACAAGCAAAAGTGAAATAGCAAGTATCTAAGGCTGCACATATATTTCATGGTAGCATAAAGTCATGTCACAATATTTCTAGTTAAAACAGTAAGCAATATGCTCAAGTAATTTACATAAAGGAAGAGGGAACGTTATCCTAATTGAAAACAAACATCAAACATTATGAAACCTAACAGGATCTAAGCTCTCAAAAGCTCTTCCCGAGGCATTTGAGTTGGGAAAATTTGAACTCAATCTTATGAATAAAGCTAACTTTTAACCAACCTGAAACAATGCCTCAATATTTGCCCCTTTTCTAATCTCTAGAAATGGAAGTGCAGAAAGTAAACAAAAAAAAAAGGGGGTCCTTTTCTATCATATTTGTACTAATAGTCATCTCTACTCAGTGGGTCCTTTCTTCTGTAAACGAACTACTAGCAACAATCCAGTAATAAGCCTAATCTTAGGCAAGTTTATGTTCGAAAGAGAAATATTAGCCGCTGTGATTAGTAAATGAAGTTCTCATGTAAGCATTAGTATGTTGTTAATAGTCATTGGCAGGGTTGTTAGTGTTGGTTAAAATTCTGTTAGTGAGGCTGTCAATATGACGTCAGTAGGTGTGTGTTAGTTACTGAATAGCTGATTGTGTTATAAAAAGGAATTTTACAGGTGGTAGGGGGTTTAAGCAGAAATTAGAGAAAAATCTGGAAAGTCTAAGCTTACTTGGTTGGGGAGAGCGAGAGGTCTCTCAAATCACCTGTCTTGGGGATCATTTGTAAATTTACCCTAAGATTCTTTCAAGTTCATCAATAAGATCCAGATTCTTTCTCTTCAATTTGCCCCATTCTGTTGTTTTTCTTCATTACTTCTTCAGAATTGAGCCAGAGCTTATCACAATCCTACATTTTGTCTCAGTGGAGTGAGGAGAAAGGGGGCGCTGCAGGAAGAGGATTGTAAACTGGGCGAAGCAAGAAGGACAAGCCTTCCAACCGCGATCCATCTCCTTTTCACACACCCTCTGAAGATACAACATTTATAGCCTAAAACATTGGATGCTGAAGGTTAAGAAGAAAATTGGATGGTTGACTTGATGCCATCTCACTAACATCTTGATCATTCATAATCTCTTCCACCAAATTACAGACAAATCACAGTCCTTATACACTAAACGCTTTTTAATGTTGTAAACCACTGACTACCTACTAAAGGCATCTTAGGCATAAGGGTGCACAATTATATATAGAAAATAAAATTTCACACATGATAGGAAAGAAGTGAAAAATGCAAAATTTAAGTCCCAAGGCAGCAAAGGAATAGAGGTAGAACAATAAAATCCTTTAGTTTTTTTCGACCAGAACTTGTGCCTACTGTTGGGAAGATTGATTATTCTAGAAGTTCCAGCTCGAAGACGCTTGGAAGCTTCTAAGTGAAAGGAAGCATGAAAACTGCACGTGAATTGGTCAACAAGCTCACTTCCATAAATTAAAAGGAGGAAGAAATATGGTCCCAATCAAAGTTCACGAAATCTAAATCATAGTTCTCGACAGTCAAACAATGTCAAAGCTGTAAGCAGATAAGACAATCAGTCCAAAAAGAAAAATGATACTCATGATATGAAAATACAACTTCATGGTACATACGAATTCTTGATCTTATTAAGCCTATAGAATCTTTGCACGTACGCAATCTTCATGATAAAATTTTTCATGATGTGCATCATTGTCCCTCTAAAAATCATCTAAGCAGCAAAGACTGCCACATACGAAATATAACGCATCTCCAGTCTCTTAGATGGAAAATTAAGGATATAAAACCGTCACAGGCATTGAATCAACTAGTCTATCTTCTTCCGTTCCAATTACATAGTTAGAACTGCTACATAGTTAGAACTGTTACAGTATAAAGCTCTCATAGTAAAATCGTTATAACTTTTAGTTCTAACTAATACACTCACGTGTCTTTCTCTAATAAACTTGGACTATTTTCTCTACAGACAACTAGCTAGAATAGAGTCACTCTTTGGAAAGGCACAGGAAAAAAAAATTCTAGCTAGTTAAGATTTGAAAAAAATCAAACTCGGCCTTACCCATAACCAGGCAGATCCACTATGTACCAACTTTTGTTCACCAGAAAATGATTGATAAGCTGAGTTTTCCCTGCACAAACAAACATAAACATCAATACATGCCATCAAAATATATATATATATATATGTGTGTGTGTGTGTATTTTGGTTCAAAAAACAAACCTGGTCTTTTAGAAGTAAGAGCAACTTCTTTTTTCCGGACGAGGGCGTTAATAAGCGAGGACTTGCCGACATTGGATCGACCCAGAATGGCGAATTCCGGTCGGCCGTCTTTGGGGCAATCCTTTGCCCTCCCGCTGCTCTTCACGAACTCCACGTCCTTAATCCTGGCGTCGCCGGCGTAAGGTCCGACCACGATGTTGGAACCAGGCAACACCATTTCGTCGGTAACCTCCTCGGGTTCGACTCCAGGCGGGACGAAGAGGAATTTGCGGACGAGCTTGGCGGCGTCGGAGGAGGATGGGCTCGCGGCGGCGGCGGCGGTCTTTGTGGCGGAAACATGGTGACTCGGGCTCCGACGAGCTGAGCCTGGGATTGAGATTGAGAACGTTTTGCGGAGAGAGAAACTGAAAGGTTGAGTTTTGAGAGAAGGAGAAGAAGAATATGGGGATAAGAGAGAGGCGAATTGGAGGGCTGTGAGGCGATTTCTCAGTAACATTTCGGCTCTGGAGAAGCTTTGTGTTTCGGCTGTCCGAGGTTGAGCAGAAGACGGAACAAAGAGGCCAAGCAACTTAAAACGACGTCCTGGTTGGTTTAACAGGCGCAACGTTTCTTTCTTCATGTCGTTTTCCGGACTGTGTCGATTGAGATTTTTACACGGGAAATGGTAAGAAATATTATATTTTTAAACTTCTCTTGGCAAATATCATAATTTTTTTTAATATATATTATAAATATTTTTAGAAAAAATTTACATGTTGTGTTATATTTTAAGAATTTTATTTATTTATATTATATTTAAAAAAAATTATTTCATATTATGACTCATATTATATGTTAAGTTAGATACGGTATTTGCAAAAAAATAAATCCTAAAGATGGCATTTATGAGAGAAGAGAGAGGAGAAAGACACGAAGAGAAGGGAGAGTGTGAGAGACGAGTGAGATAGAGCAGAGGAGAGAGACATGGCGAGGAGAGAGAGAAGAAGAGGAAAAAAAAAGAAATTTTTATTTTTTTATGTTAAATCTGACATTTACTAAACATTTTTTATGCCTACTATTAATTTGAATCGATACTTTAAAATGTGACATTTTCTTCATTCTCTTTTTTTTTATATATTTGAAAAATAAGGTATGTTTGATAATATTTTCAAAATAATTAAAAATAGTTTTGTTTTGAAAAATAAAACCATTTTTTACAAAACCATTTTTAAGAGAATGAAATTGAGACTGTTTTTAAAACTTTTGTCTTAAAAGACTTGCAAAAAATTTCTAAAAACACCAAAAATAATAATCATTGTTAAAAATCGTATTGTGTGGTCCCAAGATAGCTTAGGACGTGATAAAACAACTCCAAAGCATACAGAATATTTGTTAGTGCCTAGAGTTGTAAATATAAACCTACTTTCTAACCTAAGTTGGTGAGAAAATTACACGTTATGTTAATTTTTTTTAAATTACGTTTGTTTATGTTACACTTAAAAAGAAAGTTGTATCACACCGGTATGTTTAAATTTGGTCATTCTTAAACATGTATAGCGTGCGTTGAATTCCCCTAACTTGGCTGACTTGTTACTTGTATTTTGCGCCAGGTGTTGGGCTTAGCCTACAAAGCATAAGGATATGGGCTGGGCCAGCTCAGTCCAACTCTAACCCGATCAATCAGGGCAAGCTTGTTGTGGTTTCTAGCCCACGCGCATGTAGTCTTTTTATTTTTTATTATACGATCACATTTTGTCAGCGCATTGCTTAGGGGACAAACTAGCGTTAATTTGTCTTTCACGACTTAGCGCGACTCAACCCTATATCTTTGTGCCCTAGCCTAGCCCGACCGGCCCGTAATAATTCTCGAGCACTTATGGCCTATTTGTTTCGTAGTTTAAATCACGGTTTAAATCATTTTGTTACAGTATTTTTTTTACAAAAATTTAAATCTTCATTCAAATACTCTATTTAAATACTCGAACTAAACAGACTCTTAGTCGAGGTGGGTGGTTCATATTTACAACTTTGTTTATTGTTGAAAGAAAGCTAATTTCAAAAAAAAAAAAAAAAAAAAAAAGAAAGGAAAAAACGTAATTAAGGATCAATTTCATGGCCACCTGTTCATAACTCACAAAAAATGGTTCAATTTGCTTAACCGAAGGAGGCTTATTGCTTTGGCAATGGTTCAACTTTTTGTTGAAACTTTAACCAAACGTTGTTGAACCCCATAAAAAAAATTTTGATATCCGTCAGAAATTCACTAAAACGCACAAATTCCTAATTTTTATACTTGCAATAAAAAGTATGCTTTTAACGAGAAATCTTAAAAATGAAAATTAAAATATAAACATTCTTAATGTTATGAAAACTAAAGAATGCAAGACTAAAATTATAAAATTAAGAGAGAAAATACAGGGAGAAAATCTACTTTATTATCAATAAAAGGTGTGTTTAAAATGAGTGGGGATATTTATAGAAAAAATTGCAGCACCATTTATGATCACTATTTGTTGTACTGTTCATGTACTATACTTAACACTATTCATCACTTACATATAGGATTCTGGATACTATTCATAATTTGTATAATGTTCATTGGTGAATAACCATACCCTACTTGACTTTGTTTATGACGCTTAAAACAAAAGGAAACTCTTTAATTTTCTAATTTTTGCACCTTCAAAAAAATGCTAATTTTTGCTTAAAGAGATCACTAATTTTCTAATTTTTGCACCTTCAAAAAAATGCTAATTTTTGCTTAAAGAGATCACTAATTATAATTATGTTGTTTGTAAATTAGACCTGAGGATTTGTGAACTCTTTTTGTGTCATATTCGGGTGCATTAAATGAAAACTTGCAGACAATAGACCTGAATTATCATTTGATTAAAAAAAAAAAAAAAAAAAGAGACCTAAACTAGACATGAAACATAACATACATGAAGCGATAATTGCTTCAATAATTAAAATTACTGAATCACTTCCAATAATTTGAGAATTAAAATTACTTTTGCTAACATTCTTTAACTTCGCTTATTGCTTATCATGTCAATTTTCATGAAAGAGATATGTCATTTGTCTACAATAAAACGGTGTCGTTTGAACCATTATCCTTTCAAACGACGTGCTGTTGGAATTAGCGAAGCACGTTTTATGTGTCGTTTTCATTCACTAATCGTTCACAGAAGAAACGATGCCGTAATATAAACAACAAATTCCCGTTAAAGGGTCCCCCCGAAGGGAGGATTGCATCGCACTGAAGCTTTGTGAGGATCCATCCATCCAAGTCCACAATGTCTTGGCTCGCAAGATCCATCGCCAACTCACTGAAACTCGACGACGACGACGACGGCGATCCTAACAAGAACACCTCCGACGCCATTTCCGCCGCCTCAAAGTCACCCCCGATTCCTAATCCAGACGATTCGCTCACGCATTCGCCGCAATCGGAGTCATCTACTCCCACAGGCAGTGGCGTCAAAGAGGACCTATCGGAGCTCACCAAAACCCTAACCCGCCAGTTCTGGGGCGTCGCCTCCTTCCTCGCCCCGCCTCCTGACTCGCCGCCGCCGCAGATCTCCAAGTCGGCCGCTCCTGAGGCGTCGGATTCGAAAGTGTCCGACGAGGACGTGATCGCCGGAATCCGCAGCGACTTCGCGGAGATCGGAGGGAGATTCAAGAGCGGGATTTCGAAGCTGTCGAATAACAAGGCGGTGTCGGAGTTCACGAAGATCGCTTCAAATCTCCTTCAGTTTGGGGATGAGGATGAGGCCGAGGCCAGAGCTGCCGTCGGAGTCACCGATGAAGTGCTCGCCTTCGTGAGGAATATCGCTATGCATCCGGAGACTTGGCTTGATTTCCCTCTGCCTGATGATGAAGATTCAGATGGTAAGCTTTTCCTTTTTCTTTTTTTTTTTTAATTGCGAAAATGCTCTTTAATTTGATGAAGCTACGTATTTTTTATCTGTAGAGAAGACTTATTTTAGCAATCCGAAATGATCTTCATCGATTTGGTATGATAAGCACAATCGTATAGGCACAATCGTCTATCGTAATGGGATATGGATAATTCGAATTGTAAACAAAATTATTTCATTTTCATTCTTCTATCACAACGGAGTATGGGTAATTGGATTTTTTTGGCTTGTTATGATAATATCTTTGTAATATCCTAGCTTAGAAAATCTTGAATTTTCTTGAACTCTATGATAGTTCGATACCTTTCTGCATTGTTTGTTATGTTCTCTGAAAGAGAAAATTTGTCACTCATTGCCTATTACAGAGTACAAAATTATGAGGATTATTTTTCTTTGTTTTCAATCTATTTTAAGATTTCGAATTGTCGGATGCCCAACAAGAGCACGCTTTGGCTGTTGAACGTCTTGCACCGACGTTAGCTGCTCTCAGGATTGAACTTTGCCCAGGGCATATGAGTGAGAGTCACTTTTGGGAGATTTATTTTGTGCTGTTGCATCCTAGACTCAGCAAAAATGATGCTGAACTTTTGTCAACACCCCAAGTAAGCTTTTTCTGCGATTTTAAATTTTGTATCTTTCGTCTTTTCTTTGTTATGGGGTCAAGTGTTTTCTTTGTTTTTCTTTTCCTCCTTTTTCATGTATTAGTCTGTTAAAAGAATATGTTTGTCGGAGATGGACTCTGTTTAACCAATCTAGCCTCTGTATAATAGAAAACTGCCTTCCCAAGGCTTAATTTCTCATTGCTCATCACTAATCAATGAATTCAATTTGGTTGACGTTTATTTTATGTGTGCAGATTGTTGAAGCTAGATCGATGTTGACTCAGGAGTTACAGAACCGAGTCAAGGTTAAGGCGGATCCAGAGTCTTCTGGAATAATGGGCACCATTAATCCAAGAGAAATAGCTGATTCACCAAAAGAGCAACTTCTTTCTGTGCCACCAAGTGCTCAAGCTGATTCTGTGCCTATTGAAACAATTAAAACTGTATCTGTTCCTTCCGCTGAGGCATTTGATCTCGAGACAGAGAAGCACCCTGTACAAAGCACTGAGATTAAGATTGTTGACAAGGCTGTGGTTGAGGAAGGACTAGCAAATTCGTCCAAGTATCTGAAAACACTCTCTGGCTCTTCCTCTAAAGTTTTAGATGAGAAATTTGACGATGATGGTGATGATTGGTTGAAAGAGGAAAGTTCTGAGATGCTGGGTGTGAGTGGAACCTCCATTCCTATAGGGAATGATGAGGATGTTTCATTCAGTGATCTTGAAGAGGATGACGACGGAGAGGAAGTTCCCATCAGTCACAAGAAAACAACATCTGGCTCTGATTCGTCAACAAAGGACTCGCGAGATTGGGTTCAGCTGAGTGGAAGCTCTGCTGGTTCGGATAAGGAAATCAACTCTACTGTGATCAGACATGCCGGATCTGAGAAGGTACGTGTGCCTAACGCCGGGACCAAGGAAGCCAATGATTGGCTCGATGTTGATGACATTGATGACATGTGATGAGGGTCCTTAAACATTTCCCTTCTGAAATTCATGCGTTTAATTCTTGTTATTCATGTCCTTGATGTGAATAGCTTGTGAAACTGAAAGGTTTCTGCTGTCAAAAGTTAAAAAGACTTTGGAAACTCTTACGATTGTACATAAAGTCACTGTACCAGATGATTGTTCCCGCACGATGGATGTATTTTTAAGCATAGTAAATACAGCATCATTTTATAACCTATTAATCTGTTTGTCTTGCTTATAAATTGTATGTTCTAGAACTCCTTGGGTCCAATGATTGAATATTGTTGCAATTATGGTTCCCCTTGCTTTCATGGTTCTGAATAAACTAGGTGGTTGAGTTGGCTATCTTGTTAACAAACCATAAACTAATTTAGCATACATGTTTATTTTTTGTACTTTAAGAAAAAAACTTGCGGCCCATTCACCAAATAATTATCTACTTTGGTTTCTCGATGAATGGGTCAGTGGAAGCTGTGATTGAACATAAACGTTGTTCATTTGTTTACTTGAGGCAATTAGAATTATTTTTCAATGAAGGTACCGAATCATTGGCATGGATTATGTGCTATTTCGCGGTTTTATGTGCTAATCTGTACCTCAGAAATAAACGAAAAAGACTAATCAACTCTGTAAATACTATTATTTACAGGCGCCCTTGTTCCTACACTAAATCAGCTTCCGACTTGGGAACCTTCTCATGATCTTATGGGTCTGAAACTGCTAGAAAGGCTCTCAAGCTGAGACCAGAGCAAGCTTCCGAATGAGAATCTAGGTCTATCTTCAACCTCACCCTTTGCTCTTTTGGGGCTTGTTCTTGGGGGACAAACCAGGAGGAACCCAGTCAGGTGATTTGTGAACCGCAATGACGGATCCTCCAATTTCTATGATATCCGGTTCCACTGTTTCTGGATCCACATCACGCCCTGATGCATCGGTGACGTAAATTGACCCGATATCTCAATTCTTGAGATGGATAAGCCCATTCTTGCAAAACACCCACGTGATGTCCGAAAAGAGTCCCATTTGGTTTGGAGAGCAGACGTCCAGCCTCAATCCCTGCACAAAAATCACTTTTCAAGTCTAATAGATAAATTGTTACAACTCTTATAGAGCATTACCATTTATCACTATTGGTGAAGAAGCATTGCTTCTACTATAACAAGAGCATTTTTCTCTCTTCTGGGATGTTTTAATATTAATGCAATTTTTTTTTCCTTTTTTTACGTTTATAACCAACGAAAGAATGTTGAGAACAGAAAAACAAGCAAAGCCTTGGGGAACATACACATGAGATCCTCCGCTCTATTGCAGCAATGAGACATAAGATAAGCTTGCGCCTTTCGCTCTCCGTGTCCAAGGGACAGCTGTACTTGTGCCATATAAAGTATTCCTACAACATCCAAATTTGAATTTTGAATCCTAAAGTCAATAGTAAAAAGGAAATTTTATAAGCCAAAACTTTGATTTCAACAATGTCTAAATCTTACCCGATCAGCCATGGTGCCCTTCGAGGCAACTACTGCATGGAACACCACGTCCTCCAAGTCGGTCAGAGCACACACTGTGTCAAAAAGCAGTTTGGGCCTATCTCTACTCACATTCACAATCCAATACCCCTTCTCTTCACACCTCTCTATGGTTACGTGCCTTCTATCACAACCCTGCTTGTGTGCCGCGCCACCACCGTTGCAGCCCTGACACCGCTCGCAGTCCCTGTCTGCATACATCAACTGGTGTAGTCGCTGCTCGGTGTGGGTCTGCCCACGGACCGGGGTGGTCAACCTAACACTCCTCTTCTCCCCCTTCCCATGATGGGCCTCCACCACATTTGGCAGTTGCTCCTGCAAGTGCGCCATCCCAATGGGGTCTGTTATGGGCCCACCTCCGTGCCCATTTTCCACATAGAGAATGCAGGCCACTCTTGTGTTGTGGGTCCAGGCCACGGCCGCCGTGACATTGCAGCCCAGCTCAACAAGTACCGCCGAAATTTCAGACATCAGACCGGGCCGGTCCGTCCCCGTCATCTCCAGGACCGTGTCCTTTTGACCGGGCCTAACTTCCCTTCCCGCACGATTTCGAAACGATCTCATGCGATCGCGGAACAACCCCTGCACGACTATTGCTGTTCAGTGCAAGAATGAATGGGGTTATTTTGCTAATTTTGCACGTTAGAACTGCTATTTTAACAAATTCTCCTCCTAATTCACCCACAAACATATTACAAAATAAATTATACGAGAGAGAGGGAGACATGCGGATCTGTTTGATATAAAGCATGAGTCTTTCGTCAGTTATTTTGCGACCGAGCTGGTCCGGCACATGAAACACTGCAAAAGCCACAATGATCAATCAAAATGGGCCCACATGAATTTAGGGACCACTGACCCACCAGCAGTGGTGGATGACTCATAGCTCTGAATTATATGGATATTATACGAACATTGGAACTTAGTATGTCATATTATAATATTGTGTGTATGTGTGTGTGTGTGTGTATGCTTGAATAATATAATAACAGATGTACGTGATGTAAGAAAGAAAAAGATGATGGTGATCAAGGTTGTTGGGGAGCAATACTGACCGTCCAATGAATCATCCACGGTAGGAGGATCTATATGACTTTGAAATAACAAGGTCAAGATCAGTCAAAGCCGGTACCATCGCTAACAAAATCCCGTGCATCTTTGCACTGTCAACCGTTAAATATTTTGACCAAAAATTTAATTTTTGTTGCGGTTGTTGAAAAAATAAAAGTATCTGTTTTCCAACCGTGAATACTAATGGTTTGACAACGTGCATTATCATAAATACGCACAAGAGAAAGGCTCCAAACAAAACAAAAAAGGTAACGGTAAGGTTTCCATTTTATTTCACTTTCTACTTTTTATTGAAACCTTTTGGTTTCTCATTACAAAAAGAAGTTAAACCATAAAAAAAAATAGCTAGGGTTTTGCCAGAAGTACGTTTGTACAGTAATTATAAGTCGGTTGGTTTGTACAGTAATCATGTTGTGTAACTAGAACACGTCATTTAGTTGGGGGTGTGACGTTTTTCTTTAAAGTGAGAAAAAGAAAAAAAAAAGAAAATGAAACTACCTGGCAAGATAGTTATTGTTTAAGAATAGAAAAGACATGGAAACTTCGCGGTAACGATAAACTGTGAATGGAATTAAAACAGTTGAAAAAAAAAGACGAAAGAAAACACAACCACATATGACATGATGACTGAAAAAGACCTACAACTCTTTGAATACGACGAGAAAATTTCTAATGGCTCTCCACTCGGTGGGTATGAGTTAGCTCCTGCTCTCTCTCTCTCTCTCTCTCTCTCTCTCTCTCTCTCTCTCTCTCTCTCTCTCTATTTGTAATTTTTAATAATATTGGCAAATTGCTTGGAAATTCAGGTTGCGGGTTTGTGAACTTCAAATTGGATAACAAGAAAATTATTTTCATTTTGCAAAACTTTGTGAAGGAAGGATATAGGACCTAACTTGTAAAAATAAGAGGTATAATTTCATATTTTTTCATATCAAAATGATTTAAAATTGTAGTAAAAAGGGATTTATTTATCACATAAATGCTAGAGTATTTTTTGTCTTTTGTCTTTGTAATAGAATAAATGTCATGTTACATAAAATGCGGTACCGATGTGATCATTGCAACGGTTCCTTCTGATCCTAGAAAACGTCGTAAAAACTTGCTAATCACCAAGCATAGATAAAAAAAAAAAATGCTAGTAGGCGCTGTCAATTATTAATTATGTTTTTTCTGTGAAACATGCAATGGCTTTTCTTTTGAAAGCAACGTACAAGATAGACCTAATTTTATGACAATATACGAAATTAAATTATTGTTATAATGTGCCGTAAAGTCTTATTAATTAACCAAACAAACCCAGAGGCCATCCAAAATATTTTCCAAGTAAAAGCCATGATGAAAAAAGAAATTGCAAAAAAATTGAGAAAATCATATTGCTAAGATCAATGTCATGATCTAACCTTTATAAGTGTATAATCTTCACACGTATCATTGTCCACGCAAACTCTGCAATACTAAACAAGCCAAGTATTGAACCATCAATTTTTTTTTCAAAAAAAAAAAAAAACAAAAGAAAGAAGAAAAGAATATACGTAATTAGCTTAAAAATAGCTTTGGCAATGACAAGAAAGATTTATACCTTGGAGGATAAATTCTTTCAATGAGATATTCCAATTCATGATCAATATGAGGCTCGTAGATGATCATCTCCATATAGTTTTTTTTCTCAGAAGGTCTCAGAAGGCCTTATTAATTGGAATTCTCTTGTTTATGAGGAGGACAATTACAAAACATTTCTGGACAAAGATATAGAAAGCTTTTTCATGAAAACATTCAAACACATGGGAATTTATTCACTAAGGAAACGTGTAAAAAATATATATATAGCTTAGGAAGGGGATAATGGAGCGCCGTCTATATATTTCTATGTTTGTTTCTTAAGTTAATTAATAATTTTATGTATAAATATTACGCATGATTAAACTACAATTTTGTCGAAGGAGATTATGATTTTGGTCTTTACAAGAGGAAAATTTCAGTACCTTAATTATTATGTTCTTTGTCCTTTTCCCTGGACATTTTTAGGAAAAACCTAATTAAAGTAGTTTCGAAGATAGAGGAAATTGTTTGAGAAATGTACGATACTTTGACCCAGAAAAAGATTCTACAGTTTCAGATAAGTATACACAAAAGGGCCAAAAAAAAAAAGAGCAGAAAAAGAAAATTTCCTCATTTCAAGGATAGTATTCCTATGAACAAACGAAGAAGGGGAAGGAAAATGAATTTCAAACCAATATTTTAAAAAAAGAAAATCAGATTATAATGAGATTTAGCTGATTTCAAATTAATAGTTTGAAATTTGAAAACAGTGAAATTACGATAACATTTAACAATAGAATCAACAATATATGATCCAAACAGTGTTGTGAATAAAATAAAGAGGAAAAAAAAAGGAATATTTACCTTTGGAGATTCTTGTGTTATATCCTTAAAGAGCAATTCAAAGAAGTCAATAAATAAATATAAGAGAAGGTGTATAGGAGAGAAGAAGGCAAAAAGAAGCTTGTGTGTGAGAGAGACAGAGAGGTGTTGTACATAGACAAGAAGAAAGACAGCTCCAATAAAGTCTCTATTTCTACGTTTAAAACATTTTGATTCATGTGGGCAAAAACTAAAAGGCGCGCAACATATACGTACAGCCTTAAAAGAGCTTTAAGAGTGTTTGGTAAAGTTGATTAAAACTAACTTTTTAGTTAAAAATAGTATAAAATTCTTATATATTATGATAAAAGAAAAAAAATATTACAAAATAAACCTCTTATATACTTCATGCTATAATGTTTTAAACTAAAAAGTTGGTTCAACTAACTTTATTAAAAGCTTTATGGGACCTAAACAAAGGGGACTCCCAAACATAGGTAGAGTCAAATTATAACACGTAATAGAAACATAAATGATTCAACCAAAAAACCCAAAAACCAAATTATTTGCACTGAAAAAAATAAGGTTAATTTCACAAATAGTTTATGAATTATATTGTTAATGACACCTTAGTTCGTGACTCTTAAAATGTCTCAAGTTGTATCCTTGGGCTACGAACTTGTTTTATTTTTAGTCACTTCATCAATGGGTTTAAAAAACATATCGTAATATGAAAGATATTTTCAGTTAACAAAGTTGTGATTTTACTTTTGAATAAGGTGCATATTTTGTGTTCTCTTCTATCAGCGAAATACTATTTTGTTTTTGTCAGCATCGTGTGTATGTTGTATTATGTTTTTAATTAACATATTGATCAAAATGAGTAAAATTGAAACAAACTGATAGGTTAGAGAGTAAGTTTGAAACATTTTAAAAGATACAGAGTAAGGTAGGGCGAACGACGAAGTTTGAAACATTTTAAAAGATACAGAGTAAGGTGGGACGAACTACATAATTCAAGAACTATTTGTGAATCAATCATAAAAGAGCGAGAAAAAAAGAAAAAACAAAAAAAAAAAACCTATTAGAGTAGGTGTTTAAGAAATCAGTTGCAAATAAAAGTTAAAACTTAAAATACTATAATATATGAGAGCTGAAACTAATAAATTACAACTGAATTTATCATCATCAGCAACAAAATTGGTTAAAGATGCATCACTGTGTTAGCCCAGAGTTGAACTGTGGTCTTTATTTATTGGCGTTCCTTCTCTAGGAAAGGAGTGTTGTAAGTCATGAAAATTCGGGAGATTGCCACGTACGATGGGACGCACGTGGCGGATCTTCCGAAGGTGGAAAATTGGCTGTGGTGGTCGCGGCGTGTCGGTGGAGAAGAAAGCGACACGGGGTGGTAGAGAGGGCAGAATTATGTGGCTGGCATTCTCGTACGAGATCCTTTATGACATCATACGGTGTCCGTTTGTTTCTGAGAGGTTTTAGAGGTTTTGGTTCTGGTGTTGTCATTTGGAAGTCCCTTGGAAGACTTTTTCCCCTTGTGTCAGCAGCCTAACTTCAAAAGGGGCCGAAGACTTCCTATCTACGGGGTCTTCTTCGTGTAGTGATTTTTAGGTATGCCTTCTTTTTTTTAAATTTTTTGTTTTTTACGATCAAGAACATCTCAAGCATATTTTAAAACATTTAGATTTGATTAAAATAATTATTTTACAAATTTGATGATTAAAAAAATATACTCACCAATTGGGGCGGGATGTTCTTCTCACCAATCTCCTTAAAATAAAAATAAAAATAAAAAAATCCATTTCCCCGCCCGATTAACCTATATAAGTTGGCAAGGATGGGACGAGTTATACCCTGACGGTTTGGTGTACTCAAAGTATCTTGTTTATTCAATTAGTTATTTCATGATAAGTTAATGGGATATGGGCATATTTGGCCCTTTTTATTACGATTCTTTAGTATGTAGCCCAAGTTTTGCAAATTTAGGAGAATGGCCGACGTTTCTAGAAATTACCGTCCTCATTGGACTGAAAAGACAAAAATGCCCTTAATAAGAATAGCATTCTTGTAAAACCTTAACCTATAATGCAGTTCTCACTCTTTCTCTATCTCTTTCTCTCTATGGCTCTATCTCTCTCTTTCTCTATTTTCTCTGATTTTCCATATGAGAAATTGTTAGAATTCCTTGTTTCAATTCTCTCTGCTCTAGTTTGGATCGAAGTGGTAGAGGTGGAATTTAAGGTAAGGGAAAGTGGGGGCGACGACGCAGCAGAGATCGGCAACACGGCGGCAGTCAGCAATAAAGTGGAAGATGATGTTCTCGGGGCAGTAGGCGTGCTGGAGGACGGAGAACACGCCGATGGTGGAATTGCAGAGGTAGGTCTTGTTTCAATCTTCTCTATTTCTGGTGTAGATCAAAATGGTAGAGGTGGAATTTTAGGTAAGGGAAGGTAGCTGTGACGACACGACGGAGATGGGCAGCGCAACAACAATTGATGATGAAGTAGAAAATGACATTCTCGAGGCAACATGCATGTTGTAGAGCAGAAAACACGCCTGCCATGCGACGAGAGAAGATGAGGAGAAAACATGAGAGTTTGGTTTTTTTTTTTTTTTAAGGTTTATCAGTGAGAAACTCGAGTTTATTACTGATAAACAAGGTTTTTATCACTAATATTTTACGGTTTATTACTGATAAACTCAAGTTTATTAGTTTATTAATAATAAACTTATTCGAGTTTATCATTGATGTACTATTGCTGATTAATGATTAATGAATGTTATTTTTGTTATTTTAACTTTATAATTAATAAGGAGGGACCATTTGCCTAATTTAGAAAAAGTATGGTCATTTATTTTAAAAATGCCTTTAAAAAGGCTACCTAACCCAATTTTCCTAAGTTAAAATTAACGAAAATTGTACCAAATAGTATAATTTTAATTCTTATTACAAGTAAATAATAAACTTTTAAAAATATTAAAATATATAGCATTTTTTGTAATTTAATGCTCTTTTTAAAAACTAAAATTCTCAATTTTACCCATCTTCTTTATCTTATCCAAAAAAACCTAGATCCATTTTCTCTCTCATCTCCCTTACATCTCCTCATCTTTTCTATCTAACCCCGGCAACCTTGTGCGACTCCAGCACCCTCTCTTGTCGTGACTCCGATGACCTCGAGTTACTTTGACGATGAATCCGGCGCTTCTCTCTACGACGACGCCTCCCTTCGCGACTCAGCTCTTCCCTCGACAACTCCAATGCCTCCCTTTAAGAGTTTGGTGCTCCTCATCGCGTAACTCCAACAGCTTTCCCCGACATAGCTCCTACGATCTTCGTGGATTTTGGCCTCGCGATCTTCGCTTATCTTCAATTTCTGCCTCATGTGACAGCTCCCACAATTTGGAAACAGAGGAGAGGAAGACAGAAATGGGAAGCGAAATAGAAAGAGAATGGATGAGAGAGAAACAAGGAGAAAATATAGAGAAAGGAAGGAAAAAAAGAAAAAAAAATTTCAAATGTTAATAATTAAATTGGGGTTATTTTTTAATTTAACTAGTTAACAAATGTGCATTTATGTTTTGGCCTATTTATTAACTTTGTTTTAAACTTAGGCTATTAATTTTTATTCTATTATGAGTTTGGTCTATTTCTCTCATTCTCATGTTAACTTATTAATTAACTAATTAAGATACCTATATAAGACTTTAAATTAAAAATAAAAATTATAGTTTTGAATTTTCATAATATTATGTTATATAACAACATACTTAAAATTATAGATATAATAATAAATATAACGTAATATATTTAATTTAAAAAGATAAATTAAAAAGGGCTAGTAAAAGAAAAAATAGGGGTGTTCATGGATCGAATTATATGAATTATGAGTCAATCCGTACATGTCGGATTGGAAAAATCTCAATCCAAAACTAATATGTGAACACTCCAATCTAAGCCACTCTGAAAACCACGAATTTTGTGGATTCAATTCCACAAATTCACAGATTGAGCTTTTAAATTTATTAAAAAATTAGTAATTAAAATTAACATAGTATAAAATAACATAATTTAATAAAATCCAAAATATTACAACTTAATAGAATGCAAGTCTTGGATAATAAACAAAATTGTACCATTATAAAACATTACAACTAACAAATTTAAATAAATTTTAGACATGAGTAAATAATGTTAATCTTTATAATTGGGCTAACTTTTTTTTTTTTTAAGCATATAAACTTTATACACACTACCATAGAAATATAGATTTATATATCTATTAAAATTTTGTGTTTGTATGTGTATATATATTTATATGTATATATAATTTATACAATACATATAGTTTGGATTCACGAATTACTCAGACTGGGAGATACTATATTTATAATTTAATCTGTATATATCAAATTAGGAAAAGCCCAATCCAAAACAAATCCGTATTTTTCATAATCCAATCCAATCGGGTAGACTGGATTGGATTGAATGAATTGAACGAATTTACGGATTCCATGAACAATCTTAGAGAATAAGGTCATGGACCTCTAAAATCTAAACCCATCCATATTCCATTACTCATGGCACATTAAAATTTTAACCAAATTACAACCCTTACGCATTTAAACTAGAATTTTCTTGCTCCATTCGAGGTGGATTCCTACAATTAAATAGATTTGCGGCTAAAATAGTTATTTACTAATTTAGAAATTGATTCTAATAAACTCACAATTTAATTTGTAAATCATGGATTTAGTACGTAAGCAAATTTAGTAAATTTAAAAATTATTTTATTCAAATAAATTCAGTAAAATTATTTTGCTTCAATAAATTTTGTTTGAATTTAGGTACTTTGTTCCTCAAATTGGGAAACATTTCGTTCTCTCCTTTTAAACTTCAAAATGTTAAGTCATTTTATATACCTTTTCCATAACATAAACAATATGACTGACATTCTTAAAGAAGAAAAAGAACTCATATAAATTCATAAAAGACAAAGTTTATAAACTCTTCCTATCTTCCAATGTTTTTGATAAAGCCTTTCCAGAAAATCCTTTGTCAAATAGTAAAATCTCACAATGGCAACAAAACATAATTCATATATTTTTGAACCCAACTGTCTTTATGGTCTTTGTGTTGAGATTGGTGCTTTTATAGTGTAGTGTAAATTTCATTTGGATATTACAAGATTTAAAGTATTATATAATTAATAAATTAAATTTCATTTATTCTCCTATATACATATATATATTTTGTTATATATTTATATACAAGCAAATGTCATAAAGGTTCTAATACATGTAAAAGTACATAATCATGTATATGAAGTATTTATAATATAATGGATATGATTATATTGTACTTAGTATTATTTTTTTTACAATCAGTAGATAAAGCTAGACACTTTATTTTGCTAAATATTGATAAAGCTGGACACTTTATTTTGCTAAATATTGAGATGTTGTCTATTCTTGATTTGGTGGAATAATCTTATCTAAATTAGTAATATTATGATTACTATATAGAGGCATTAGTGTGTTTAGAACAACAAATTAAACTTGGACCAAGGTAGAATTCATTTTCTTATACAATTCTATAACTAGAAATTCAAACCTTATCATTTTTATTATTTTATGGATCTTACTTTAATCTTGATGTGACTAGTGGTCTTACATCTATTAATTATGTCTCTTGATGTGACTAGTGATCAATTAATTTACAATCAAAAGCTCGATATATTGGAGAGGCATGGTACTGTTGGTAGCTGTGAACATTTCTCACAAATATACAATTCACAACTCCTACTAGATAGGATGTTAAAATAATATTCTTATGAGTATTAATTTAGAAAAACTTGGATGTAGAGATATCATTGTTTGATATAGGATATCAAGCATTATACAAAATTCTCGTTTATGATTTGTTTATAAAAAAGTTATTCGTTAGAGAATTAACAGTATTCATGGACAAAGAAGTAATTAGAGAAATTACATGGAAAATTATAAACCTAACTTTAATCATGAATATTATTGCAGATAGTAGTATCACATAGTAAATGATTATATCAATGAACAACCTTATTGTTAACATTTATAGGGTGTTTGGCAAAGTTGGTTGAACCAACTTCTTAGTTCAAAACATTATAGTATATGAGAGCCTTATACTGTAGCAACTTTTTGCTTTTAACTGTAGCAACTTTTTGCTTTTAATTGTAACATGTGAGAGCTTTATACTATTTCCTAACTAAAATGTTGGTTCTAACTAACTTTGTCAAACACCATATTAATGTTTATGGTTCTATATAATTATTGTAAATAATTTAAGTACAACTTTGGTTTCTGATAGTGGTGCAAACTAAAGGTTATAATTATTATTTATTTAATTATGATATAATTAAATTATAAATAATTACTGGAGCTTAAATTATATATGTTCACTAGGTTTCCTTACTAGCTCCATAACATTATTTTTTATAGGCCAACAGAAATTTCTTGGATTATTTTTGATCAGTAGGGGTTGTGTCAGAAATTTACTCAGTGCACCACTTGCACTGTATGTAGCGCCAACTAGTGTATTCTAGGAGTACATGTGGTGTGTTTTCCTGGTTTGGTGATTCAATTATATCACATGATTTTTATGTAATTTGGTTGTTATCAAAGTGTGGAAAATTTTTTTTTTCAAAAGTTAAAATAGGAATTTGTTTGTACCTTCCTTATTGGTTTTGTGTTTGTATTGGAGAGTGTTCCATATCTCTACCAGAGACTCCATTGAGTTATAGAGATTGTAAAGCCTATCAGAGAGAGTGTTGACTATGTGTCCCCGACACATGACTTCATATCTTCTTGCTTCTTCACAGGGGCTTTGACTTCGTTGAAATCGTCCTCCATTGGTTCCGAAAGTGGCTCCAACTTCGGATTGAGAACATACAAAATCTCAAGGACCGTGAGTAGAAAGAGCAAATTTCCCTTCCAACGGGTAAAGTTTATGGCATCAAAACAATCAAGTTGGACATTTCAGTTGAGAAAAAAAGCCATATTCTTTTCAACTTCTATCGTAGTAGAATAAAACCTCTAAGTTTGTTAATGTATATGTATATAGAGCAAGAAATGGAAGCTTGAATTTCTAGAAATGAGGATGGGTTTGAGGCTTATGGGAATACTTTCCTAAAAGGTTTTATTTGCTCTCACTTCTCAAAATTTTCTAACGAGTTTAATGGCAAATTACCCCCAAGATATAATAAATCCTTGAACACAATATCTAACAATAATATTATGTTCCAGAACAATGAATTAAATTTATAGTTTTTTTGGAGTTTATATAATGATAGAGGTACCATTTCATGAAGGGTCATAACCAGTCCAATCTATATAGCTTTTTAAATAAAGGTATCTCTTCATTTGTAAAGGCTTCTCTTCATTTGTAAAGGTATTTCTTCATGTATCAATGCAACTATTACAACGAATATCTTTTGCTAATAGGTGTTTAGGTTTGTATGAAAACATATAGCCAATAAGTACATTAGTTCAAACCAACTCAAAAGACACGTTTCACAAAAATCAACAAAATCAGGACTAGCTTGCTTGTGCCAAAGCCTAGCATTGGGGTATTAGCAATTTGTCCTTGTGTGTAGCCTGGTGCGTGGGCGCCAGCTTTTTGCTACATGACGCGGCTGCACCATTCAAGTGGCACGGGGGCACTAGCTTCTTGCCCCCAAAATTGTTGAATTTCTTTTTCTAGTGTTGCAACCTCAAAAATAGGTGTTGCAATGCTATGTACTGATTTTAATTATATTAAAAAATATGTATTTTCATATTAAAATGCTTGTCTTTAATCTTATAATATATAAAAAAAAATATTAAAATCTCTTTTACACTTTATGTAGCCCCATATAACACATAAGAGATATATCAAAATCTCTCTTACACTTTGCATGGCTCTGTATATGTTGATAAAATGTGTTTATTTTAATAGTAAATTAAAGATAAATAATGTTTGATTTATGTCATCAAAAAAATCCTTATGACAATAATACCATCAATGGTTGGTACAACTCTAAGGATGTCTTTATTTCTCCTCTCAGTATGTCTCTAAGTTTAAATCTTAGCAGCCTAGTGCGCTGTGCAGTATTGGATTTATGAAGACTTGCTTGAAACTAGGTCCATCCTTCAAGTATAATTAGGTCAGATCCTTTCATCCTATTTGTCACAACCCGCCTTTTCGGGCCGTGATAAAACTTTTTCTTACTTACGTATGGAAGAAAATTAGAAAATATTTTTTTTCCACATACAGAAATTAATACCTTTGGTAATATAAATATGTACATATATTTACTCAGTTCACTCATTTGTACATTTCTGGTTTTAGTAACTTGGAAACACAAATATATACTTGTACTTACATAAACAACCACTTTTAATGCGATACTGTTTCCTAAATCTTATATTTCAAAATAGCATAAATTGTGTTACAGCGGAAACATACAGCAGTGGATTTCATACCTAACCTGCACACCAATCATCCCTCCGTCAGCTCATTAATAAACTTATTCTGACCTTCTCGTCGAAATTCCTACAGCATGAAATACTTAATGAGCTTACGCCTAGTAAGTCTCATATAACCCACATGCGCATTCAATAAAATGCGTGATCTAATTATGCTTTCTTATAAACCTTCTTTATCATTTCCATTTCTTATATTTAACTAGGGCCCAAGTTTCGTACCATTGCGCACTTAGGTCTACATAATACCGTGACCTTACTATAATTCTTAAACTCCTCTTGAGTCAAGAGTCGGTACGACATCTTTTCTTATTTCTGGTGATATACTTGCCATTTCATTTATTATGGTTATCATACTATGCATGAAGTGATAAACACATATTATGCACAAAACATAATTATTCTTTTATAATATTGTACACACAGGCACATACTTTTATACTCACAGGTATACATTAATACACACACTGGTATACAATATAATATACACACTGGTATTTATTTAGTGCACTCACAAGTATACACAAACATACTTATAGCTACTCATATCATAGCATACACATAAATATACATCTTGATATACACACGGGTATACATATTCATATATTACATTCTACACCTACGATTTCATACTTTAGGTAGGATGGGTACTTACATGATTCGAATGTCGAGCAACTCAACCTTGGTTTCCTCCTTCCTAGTCTTCTAGGATCCTATTGGCCAATTTCAAAACCATTAGCCAAATTCACTATGTTTCAATACAAAGTGATTATTATTAATAAATTGAGTTGCATAACTGTATATAACTCCAAAAACTATTGGTTTTCTTATTTCTATCTCACTCTATCCCATCGTCTTTAACGTAGGGAAAAAATCTTCTAATCATTCTTTTTCCCCATTTAGAATATTTCGGAGCAGTTCGGGTTATTCGGACAAAAATGACGATTTTGCCCTCCATGGGTCTACTAACCTACCCGAGCTCGATTTTGTTATTCTTACGAAAATAACCACATACTAATTTTAAAATAATACCCTAGTAGTTAGATCTCTTTATTTCACATCTAGGTCCCCATTTCCATAAAACTTTACAATTTAGCCCCTAAACTGAAAATTTTGCCATCAGGGGCTAAAACTTATCTCTTTAAACCAAAATGTCCTATTTTTCAAAAGAAACATTTTTACTCAAAGTATCGTACCCTAAATCATTTTGCAAAAGGACGTGTTTGCCCTTCAATTTTTTTTTCAATTTTAACAAATTCTTGAAAAATTAAAATCTTTCAAACAATTAAGATTTTTGACGAACCGTCTATGATTCCTAACAGTTTCGTCGAGATCTACAACTTTCGTGTTTTAACTTTTCCAAAATTCTAAATGTACAGGGGTTTTTTGGGCATTTTTCAAATCTGTAAGGGAAAACTTTTTCTTTCAATTTAGTCCTTGGGGTATTTTTGCAAAAATCTATTTTTAAACAATAAATCTACCCCTGCATAGGCAGTTCCAACCTTTGTTTGAATCATTTTCCATGTCCAAACATCATTTTTGCAAAACTAACTCTAAAATTACAAAAATAAGACTTTTAGCATAAACTATCATTTTTCAACATCCAACCCTCAATTTCACAATATCAACATGCCATAATTCATATTTCCATAGGTTTTAACTAAAAACTTCCTCAAGAACCCATATACTTTTGAGGAAATAAAAATCAAGACAAAAACTATAAATTTTCAAAACTTTAAAATTCAAAACTTACCCCAAATAACACTCTTTAATTTCTAGCCTTCCAAGGCTCTTTGAAACTCCTTCCTAGACACCATTTTCATGCAAAAACACCTTGAGTTAATTTCTCCCTTAACCCATGAAAAATCCCTTGAAAAACTTGAAAAAAAGTTAGATTTTTACCTTAAAACTTGTGGAAATTCCTTGAACTCAACTTGTTGAACTTACTTGGGGTTATTTTTGCAAAGATTTGAGTTGAGAAAATTTTTGGGAAGCTCTAACTATGGCTGTCGTGGGCTTTGGAGAAGAAAGATTAATGAAAATTTGGCTAAAGTTGCATTAATTGCATGTTTATCCTTTTAAGTGCTTATCAAGTAACCCATTGGGTTACTAGGTATCACCATGGGATTGGGCTACCTTTCATGGCATGGTGGCCCAATAGAAATGTAATGGGTGTCCATTTTGTGGGGTCTAAACTTTACTAATTTTTTTTACCACACAGTATTTTCTTATACTGCCGTGGTCCAATCAGTGCAAAATATATCCTTAGAATGTATAAAAATATTATACTTACCTTTCGTTTACTTTTGGAGGTCAAACGTAACATTTCCTATATCTGTATTTTTATTTAGCAGTATACTTATACTGTATCGGTTTCTTTTTTTATACTGGGTTAGGGTCTCGATGGACTCTATGTCTTATTCATACTCTAATTACTCATTCATGTATATCACAATTTTACGATTAATTGTAATATAAAATTCATTTTATGGATATTATTTATAAATTTTTGAGTAATTAAACTCATAAAATCTGTGTTTAACAATATCCAATATTGCATCACATTCGTAATGAAATTTTCAATTAATACTGCTTATTTATACATTATTATAATTTAAAAAAAATTACACTTTTTTTAAAGGTAAATTCATTAATTAAATATTAAGTTTTATTAATGATTTTTTTTTTCCTAGTCATTGCACTATCAGTGAGCACCAAAATTTCTTCTACATGCAATGATGATGGGGGATAAGATAGCACAAACGAGCCCTTTTGTTTAAGGGAAACGTGCATAATGTACGAAAATTTCAACCCATATGAATTATAATTGCCACAACCACGTTATTCATAAGAGGGCAATGTTATGTTATTATTTTGTTTGCTAATTTTTAATACTAAACGGCATAGCATTATACTTATAGGGTGTTTGGAAGGGTGGTGGGAACCAGTGGTAGGAACCACTTTTACTGTAGCATGTGAGAGCTTTATGCTGTAGCATATTTTTTTATTGTTACTGTAGCATATGAGAGCTTTACACTGTTCATAACTGAGATTGTGATGGGAACTGAGTGGTTCCCACCACTGCCAAATACCCCCTTATTGATGAAATAATCTTTCAGTATTTAAAAAAAACCTGTGCAATTAATAAATATTACTTGTTTATTATATTATAAACGTAAATTGTTATGTTATTTGATATTCAGATTTTGATGAATTCTTGAAGAATTATTTAGTTTATAGATGCTTTTTGTTAAATGAATTTAATAATTTTTTTCCTTACTAAGGATTTGATTATATTTGATTTCACTCGAACTCAATACTACTTTTAGAGAAATAGGGAATTAGTTATTAAATTGTGTTACTTCAGACATGAATATAAAAATATTTAGGAAGACAAGATTAAATTATATTACTTTTAAATTAAGAACTAACAATAAATTAATTTTAAAATATTAAAACTTTTCAAATATGATCGTCTTAAAAGAGTGGGGCTTTTTTATTTTGACGACTTAGAAGAGCGACTTTTCTTTTTTAAGGCAAGTTAGTATTTTTTTTTTTTTTTTTTTGAAAGGGGAAGTGTATTTTGAGTATGAAAAAGATACGAGAATAAAAGGAAATCTTTAATTTAAGAATAACAAACCATATTTCCTTCAACACAAAAAAAAAAAAAAGGAACAACAAACAATACTTTTAATAGGATAGGATCAAACCCTTAAAAAAAAAAAACTCAAATTCGAAGCTTAATCCATTAGAGATAATTCCAGTTCAACACAATTCAACTAGTACCCCAAAAAAGAAAGAGAAAGAGAGAGAAAACCACAACCCAACTAATTCTTCAAATGGCAAAATATTAACACAAGCGTACAACTTCTATATTTATGCATACCCCAACAACCCAACAGACAAACAATAACCCATCCATTTTTCCATCTTCTGATATTGTGTCGTCTCTCTCTCTCTCTCTCTCTCTACTTTGCCATTTATTTTTGACCAAAAACACAAACAGAGATTTTTGACCAAAAACACAAAAAGAGATTCGTTTGCAAGTTCCGTCCGTCCCTTTCACTCGCCGCACCCAATCACGTGGCCTGTATTGATCACAAAACTGTTACAAACCAACCCAAGTAAATCTCTCCAAAAGACTTGGGGGATGAAGTCGCATTAAATAAAAACCAGTGGTGGTTGTTGGACGAGAACTAAATTTTCAATTGCCCTTTATTGAATGCAAAACTCGTTCGTCTTCTTCTGTTTTTTCTTCTCCTTCTTCTCTTGAGCTATAAAGAGTACACGCACAGGCTTTCTTTTCTCTCCACGAGACGACCGCCTTTGCAACGGATTTTACGTCACAGGTTCATCTCTTTTTCTCTCTCCTTTTTCATTTTCATTATCATTTTCTTTTTCTAATCTTTTAGAGTTCCAATTATTCACATGTTTCTTTTCCAAACCGCAGTGCACGACTGGGTCGGTTTTGATTCCTTTTGTCTTTAGTGGCAAAAATTAGACGATTTAAGAATCTGGGTTTCGTCTGTTTCGCTGTTATCTGAATTGGGTCTTCGAGTTTTGGAGTTTCCTGTTGTTTTTTTGGGAAATTTGATTGATGGAATTTCAATTGGTGAAAAAGGGTATTGGTTTTGCCCGTAAAAGGAAGAAGTGGGTTGTTCTGCTAACGGCTTTGGGGTGCACTGGTTATGGTGCTTATAAGGTTTATCACTTGCCTTCGGTGGCTAGAAAAAGGAGGAGAATTTTGAAGCTTTTAGGAGCTATAGTTTCTGTTGCTGAAGCTGTGTCTGACTCTGCTGAGACTATTGGAATTGTCTCCAGAGACTTGAATGAGTTTCTTCGATCTGATTCTGATCAAGTTCCTAATAGTCTTCGGCAGCTGTCGAAAATTGCGAGGTCTGATGAGTTCTCAAGCTCATTGATTAGGCTTACTCAGTCATTGACTGTTGGAATTTTGAGGGGTTATCGATCAGGGAGCAATAGTGAGGGGAAAGGTGATGCTTCGGCGAGGAATTTGGGCTCTGCGGAAAGGGTTATGGACAAGGTCTTTTCGCCCGCCGGTTCTGGCTTTGCTTCTGTTGTTGTTGGAAGCTTTGCTAGGAACTTGGTGTTGGGTTTCTTTTCAGCTGGCCAAAGCCAACCTTATGGAGAGCCAAATTCAAAGAATGCGTCGAATATGGACTGTTTTGGTTCGGAGAAGAATCCTGTTCCGGAATGGATGAATGTGGTTTTCAGTGATAAGTGTAGGGACCTAATCGGTGATTGTATCCAGGTTTTTGTGAGCACGGCCGTTGCTGTTTATCTTGACAAGACCATGGAAGTCAATACTTATGATGAGCTCTTCTCTGGGTTGACCAACCCGAAACACAAAACGAAAGTGAGAGACATGTTGGTATCAGTCTGTAAGGGAGCTGTTGAGACTCTCGTGAAAACATCTCATCAGGTCTTGACTCGTCCAACGGCTACTCATTTTGCTATCATCGAGGAAGGTGGGAAAACTCAGGACAAAGTTGTGGAGGAGTTGGATCAAGAAACACCGATGAGCGAAAGCGACGAGAAGGATGATAATAGCGGTGGTGGGTGGGTGAGCAAGGTTTCATCTACCCTGGCAGTGCCAAGCAATAGGAGGCTTGTTCTTGACGTCACCGGGAGGGTCACATTCGAGACAGTGAGATCGTTCCTCGAGTTCTTGTTGGAGAAACTATATGAGGGCATGAAGAGCTGTGTCAATATTGTTCACGAGGCTGTTGTTGAGAGGGGTCTTAACATTGTGAGATATGTTGCTGTTAAATCCTCTGTTATAGCAACTATATGTCTCGCTTTGTGTTTGCATGTTATGAGTAGTTCTTGGTATTTGATGCCCGCTTAACTTGCTGAGCATACAATGATCTTGTAATTCAACATAGTGTAGGCTCAATATTCTTTGATGTAAACTTTTTGCTTTTATTCAATAATATTTTACAGTCTGTATTTCTCAAGACAATGAAAGGTTTTATGCTCTTTTTAATAAAGTTTTGGTCTTTATTGGGTGACAGCCATGAGACCAAATGCTTTTTAAATTTTTAGCACTTATGGAGAGATATCTTTGACAATGGTGTGAAGACTAGGAATTTTGATAATAGACAACCTGATTTGTTTATGCCCTAAGCGCATGTGGCTCATAAGATATGCTCAAGAGAAGCATTTGAATGCTTCTGGCTGTGAATTCATGTGCACTGTGAATTGCGATTGTGTTACAAATTTGAATTAGCCCTTACCATATTCCGTGTTGCAGTCCAGAAAGATACACGAGTTCTTGCACTACGTTCGGCAGGGATGAAAAGTGGAGGGAAGGAAGGTGGAGAGGTTTTTGGAAAGAAAAGAAAATAGAGGAGATAAAATCTATTGAAAAATTAACTTCTTACTCTTACCAAATTGAAAAACTTCAACAAAAAATTGAGAAAAGTAAAATAATAAAATTGATCATCTTACATCAAAGTGTCCTTGAAAACAATAAGAAATTTGAATGAAGTTAGTAATTTTATGAATAATATGAGTTCTTTACTTTCACTTTCACTTAAAATACCAAACAACGAATGGTAATTTTATTTTTTTTCCCCTCTCTGTCATACCAAGCAACATGAACACAAAAAATTTCTTTCCATTTCATTTTCTACGTCAAACATTTTTGTTCCTTGATGATTTTACCCCCACAATTTTGTCCTCCTTGACGATTATTTTCTGCTCCCAAATTTGCTTCCATTGTTAGCAAGGCAAAGGCAAAGCAGATGGAGAAAAGGAGCAAACAGAATCAAAGAGGTAGTTATGCTGCAGCCATTTCCATTTCTCAATCCTAATCCGTAAAGATCATGTCGTTTTCTAAATTATTCAGAAGTCGTCAGGAATTTTGGATGGTTTTCCCTGTACACGACTACCAAAGCACTTTGTTTTCCCTTGGCTTAAGACTCTTTTGCCATGGGATTTGTTTCCCTCTTCCATGGGTCTAGCGGTTTTCATCTGGTTAACAGATTCATGGCTATAACACAACTTTTAGAAATCAGTGGTAGACTTTTACGGCTCAATGTGGGCATTTTGATTACAAGAACAGTAAGACATCTATATAATTATTGAAAAAGTGAAGTAAAATTGTGAAAAGTACAAAGGAACTTTCTAAGGTAACTTACAACTAGTCAAAATCCCATCAAAATGAAAAAGTATGTAAAACTAACAAAACCATATACAAATCTAACGTTTCGAAACAAAATCCTACCTACAGGGTTTTTTTTTTTTTATACCCAACCGCAAAAGTTGCAGAATACAAAGAGAGTTAGGCTACAATTATAACCTTTAACTTTAGGTATGGAGGTTTACATGAGTAAATGTGGACACCATACAATGCATTTGCTGTTGCCTTGAACCCAAAAAAAATGAATGAAATAGATCAATGACCTCCATACTATGGGCCTTTATGAAATGGCCAAAGTTGAAGAAATTCATTCATATCTGCTTAAGTTTGAGCTACCACTATTTTCCTTTGCAGTTGCCTCCTCCTCCTCAAGCTTCTTTCTCCAGTACTCTTCAAGTGGGGATCCAAATATTGCCTTACCAGAGACGACCAATCCTGCAAAGCCCGTATATCACCATGAGAAAACTTAAAAGCCCATATAACTTCAAGAAAATTCAATTATAACTATCAAAGATTATTTAAAGATTTCTAAAGACTTGAATGGGCAGTTACTAATGGCCACCAAAAATATATGAAGATTTTCAGACCATCTAATCTTTCGATTGCAAGTTAAAAACTGTTTGCAAAATTACAAATGAAAATATGTTTGTTGCAAGTTAACAACCAAGTCGAGAACGACGTGGGAGTAATCTATACGTCTTTTATTGCTTCTTTTGCACAAAGGAAACTCAAAGCCTAAGGTTGGCAACAATAATTTTAACAACCAAGTCGAGAACGACATGGGAGCAATCTATGCATTAATAAAATGCTTTAAAGCTAGCATCATAAACAAATAAATCAAACTCAGGCTTCATTAACCTTCATCAATTGCATCTGTATCAACCAACTTTTATTTCAAACAAGTCATTCATTTCGAACTGTGCACATGTTGCCAGCTTTTTGCTCACATCAGAAGCAAGATAACAACAAATGTTGCTCCTCCACCTCCTCTTTCATTCATCCAAGTCTAATTGGTATGAGAGAGAGAAAAAAATAACGAAAGAAAGGTACATAACTTAACTGAAGAAAATAGAGAGGAAGGTCAAAAAAACTTTTCTTTATTATGTTTGGTGTGGATTCCTTTCTCTAAGCCTTTCATACTAGAAGATTAAAATTGGGTCTTTTTGAAAGATTTAAGATCTCTCACTCAATCTATTTACTCATTCTTCCATTGATCCTCTCACTTGCATTCTTCTCAACAAACAAGCCCTAAAGAACGAAACACTTTCATTTTTTTTTTTTGTTGGTGAATACATTTGAATATTTCTAACTTTAAACTAGGGCTTGCCTATGCAGTAGCAGGGACTTAAAGTTTTAGTCCATCAAGTGATAAACGCAAACTCTTTTTTCATTTTTCTGTTTTTCTCAGTCAGTGATTCAGAAGGCTTTGAACAGGAAAACTAGAACATGCATCCCTCATTAGCTTTTAGCATCAATTACAGTGAAGAAACACATTCTAATTGAGGTGATAATGAAATAAATTAAGAATTATTATTATCATCATCATCATCATCATCATCATCATCATCATCCTCATCATCATCATCATATACGTGTGTGTAAGTAAATTCTTTATGTACCGCATACTAATGTTCCACCTTTCTGAAATCATTGCTACATCAAATAAATATCACGTTATGCCCTCTACATTTATATAATTTATTTACTGCATCCTAGAGTTAACACTTTTCTAAAATTATTTTGACTTTTTTTTAATGGGTTTGTTAAATTATTATCACTTAGAATAACCATAACCATAACGTTATACAGATGCTTCTCAAGAGGATAGAAAACAGACCCTATTACCCAATAATATTACATAGATATGTTATTGGAATTCTCCTCAGAACTTTTTTTTTTTTTTTTTGCTTGAAAATCTAAAAAATCAATTTTGGGGAAAAAATTTTGGCAATTGCCATTACTATACAGGAGCAAATCAAATTGAGAGAATTTAAACCAAACCAAAATTAAAGCTAAAAAATAAACTGAATTTAGGGTAAAATGGAAAAGGGCGATCTGCAATTACTTTACTCCAGCTGAAAAATCATCAGCTAAAGTAGAGCAGAAAAAAGAGACAAGAAATTTGAATAAAAGAAAAGAAGGGAACTTACAAGACTGCTCCAATTACGGTGGGAAAGGAAAGGAATCAGTTTCGACCGAACATTTTGCAATTTTGGGCGAGCTCTCATACAGTTTTGATCATCATAGGGCTGCAAAAGAGGATTTTTGGTGAATACTGAAGACGATGATCAGTTGAGCTTGGGAAAGGGAACTCGGGTTGAACACATTTGGGCTAGTAAAGGCCCAGTAGAAGAACAAGGTCCTTGATTTGGGCCCATGTCACTTATATGTAGACCCCCTTAAAGAGGAAAATTACTGAGAATGCCCCTTTGAGTGAGTGTTTAAAACTTTCCTTAATTTTGTCTTCTTTTTTTTTTTGATATAAGGGGAGGAAAAATGCCATCTATTTTTTAGTAGAATTAAGCGTAACTCGAATCCTGAACCTATGGTTGGGGTAGAAGGACTTATAACCAACTAAGTTGCCCTCACTTGTCTTAATTTTGTCTTTTCAAAAATAAGCTTTTTCTTATTTTAATAATTTTAGATTTATTGTTTTGCCCATTTAAGTATATTCATTTTACCATATCTAAATAACGAAGTCCTTAATTTGGGCACATATCACTTCTACAGACACAAGTTAATTTGAAAAATACTATTTTTAAATTCTACCCTTTTTATGAGAAAGTTTGAAACATATTATTTTTAATGGATATAAAAAGACTATTATTTTCAAGTATCTAGGCTAAAACTAGATAAATATGTGCTATATAAAGGTATTTTGAACTTTTAATGTAAGAGAAACGGTATAGATTAAAGGGAGGAAAAAAGTATTAGAACACAATAATGGTGGTAAAAAGTAGTATACAACTTAATTTACTTAAAATACACTACCACAAGAAATTGAAATTTAGCAAAATTTTTAAAGATTTTAAGAATAGTTGTTTTTTTTAAATGTAAATGAGACTTCATTCAACTAGAAATAGTACAAATAAAGCTACAAACAAACTTCATTCATAGTAGAATTACATCATATATATTTATATTAATTATTTTAGTAATATTTTTTTTTCTATTCTTAAAATCTTCTAAAAAATTTTCTACATTTTAAGTTTTTGTTATATATCTAAAAAGCTTTAGAAAGTTAGAGTACCAGGATTGTATGAATAATTTAGACTTTAAAAATAATATATATTGTCTAAAGCTAGCAGCTCTTCGTTAACATTTTCCCCTTTTTTACCTTCTTTTTCTCACCATATTCTATCTACGTGTCAAGCCTTCCTCTCTTTTTTTTTGTTTTTTTTTGTTTTAATACTCTAATGTCAAGCCTTCTTCTTCCTCAAGTGAAGACACTGAACGGTACAAACATAGATGATTACTATACTAGGACCCACCATGTTGGCTTCTCAATATCTCACCGTAGAAGTGGGCTGGTGTTCGTTTGTCTTTTTTTTTTTTCCCCCCATTTTGTCTCTCATTTTCTTTATACTAGTGGAAACGTGTGACACTCATGTGGGAGTTAAGTATAGTACGTCTTTTTTTTTTTTTTTCAAATACAAAAATAGAAGATAAGATACCCTCAAAGGAACAAAATAAACTATAATCCAAAACAAAGAGAATTATATTATGACTGCCATGTCAAGACTATATAAGTCTAAATCTAAATATTTTTTATTACAAAATACAGATATAGGAATAACAAAGCCAATATAACTTATTGGATCCATAAGCGCTTGAAGATGCATGCACTAATTATCTCATGTCTCTAAGTAGATAGAAATTATTCAGTCACTTGTAACAGTGGAATAAAAAGAATTTGAAATTTCATTCTAATTCTATATAACATCAAGAAATTTTTATTCCATGTCACAATTTCTCCAGCCTCAGTTCCTCCTGCAATTACCAAACCGGCAAAGTCATGGTTCGATCTAAGTTCAATAACACTTTTATAGTTTAGACACAAAAATTTAGAAGGAAAGGACATAACAATAATCATAACAAGTTAAAGTTCAGCCAAAACAAAGAATAAAACATTACAATCAAACTAAATTTAGAGACAGCTTGTTGATGTCACAGCCCAAGAACATACCCAACAGAAACTAAATCATCATAAAAGTTTGAGCAATCAATGTGCAAATTTATCAAAGAATATATTATTCTAACACATTCAAATTATTGGACAGGTCAACATAGGGACCCAGTAGCCGATGTCTGCCATAGACAATTGGGCAGACATGGATCGTCACGGGGAGACTTGGGTTAATTCCCAAGCATAATAGACTTTCATAAGTACTTTCAATTTTCAATGCTATCTTCTTTTATTCAAATTACTCTATGTATATCTAGTAGGAGAGACAAACCTAGATGACACAGTCTGCTTTCTTTTCAGCGACACCTGCGATTAACGAGGAGAGAATATTGGAGCATGTTCTAGGTAGACACAAAAGACACAGGAGTGGACTAGGTCCTACACTCCCGCATAGGAATTACTCTTGCACAGGCGATGGTTCATTCAATAGCTCTTATTTAGACAGAACATCTTAGACACCTATTGACCCGCATCTAGAAAATTTTCTACAGAAATCGACCGAGTACAATATGACTTTATACCAAAGCTACACATCGTTAGTGGAGTTGGTGGGCTAGTTGGTACTTGAAGCCTAACTCCCGCCAGTTATGACTCCACTAACTTTTGTTCGACCAGGTCCTCCGCCTCCTCCAGACGTGGCTGACGATAACAATAATGGCGCCGACGATGCTACAAAATTTAGAAAATTAGATTGTATTTTTTTCTTTGTTCAAAAGTTCGACGCATTATGTTTGGTTTGATTTTTATTTTATTATTAGAATAATGTATTATCAACTGTCTTTTTAATATTAAATTTTTATTTTTATTATTATAAGTAGATTATTTCTATTTAAAAATATTAAAAATTTAATAAATAGTATTAAAAAATATATTAATATTTAAAAATATTAAATAGTAAACATAAAATATTTTAATAAAATAAATTGCTATGACATTGTCATCGCAAAACATTAAGATATTTGCGACAACTTTTTTAGAAAGTCTTCACAAATAATCAGGTCCAAGTCAGTATTATCACGCATTATCAAGATGATATTTTTAAAAATTATTGTCGCTAAAAATTGAAGCCATGTCTATTTGACGACGACCATGACGACATAATTACGGCTACTTTTTTGCTACTATTTGTCGTCCAAAAAAATTATTTGCGACTAGTTGTTAGCGACGACTCTCAGCTTTTTGCATTGACTTTTTGTCATCGCAAAGGACGTTGTTTGTAGTAGTGACTCCCCAAACCAAACCAGAAAACATATTGAATCAGGGAAGAAGAGAATGAAATTGAGAAGAAAATCAAAGAAGAATCGCCAAAGAAAGTACAACTTCCATAATCCGAAAGCAGCAGAGCCATCTTATTGATTGAAATAAATATTAAAACCCCTCAAAATTCTGCTATATGAATCAAAAACTTTTATTCTAGTTTTTATCTCCAAACCTCTCTTAATTCTCTCTCAAGTTGTCTACAAAACTGATCCACTTGTTTTCTCTTCTCAAACCAGGTTAGTAAAGGCTCTATTTATAGGCCTTCTAATTATAATAACTACCTTTGATACCTCAAATACTGGATGTTGTTTAATTATAGATAAATGAGTTGGCCAAAAATCTAATTGATAGTAAACTTCAAGAAAATATGTTTTAACTACGAACTTGAATGATTAAGTTCTTGGACCAATCCTCAACACAACTATAGCTTGCACATGTCCACATGTGACGCAAAAGTATGCAAGAACTTAAATCCATTGGGCTCATAAAGCCATATGGACTTTTATTTATTTAAAATCACAAACATTAAAAACAATAATAACAAGAATGAGGCATTAATAAGTAGAAAATCATAACATTGTATAAAAATAGTATTTTCTCTAAAATCTCTCGACCATAAGTGAGGAAAGCTTTAAAATATTATGCGAAGACGTCTTGGCCACAAAATAGTCTCCAAGCACTAAATGCTTGAAAATTTACCGTAAGAAATTAATTATGACTATTTAGTTTAAATTCTTAATTAAAAGTGATTAGTTAACCTAGCAAAACGGTAACATGAAGCACTCTACAGTCTCTAACAAGCATTCAACTTTAAATCACACCTATGAAAACGATCTAGTCTTGAACTCATAATTCAGCAAGATACACAATCTTCATTATGATGCGAATTTACAGAGTTTCAAAGGAGTTAAAAAATGGAACTTACGTACAAGGCAATGTGATCAGTGTTATGCTTGTCACAATACTCGAGATCATGGAGATAAATGACATTGTCAACTCTTTGGCTTCACAAAAATTCACATAAAATGAACTCATCAAGAGTTAAAACAAAAGCAAAACACAATAATAATAACATCATCCAGATGGAAAAAAAAGGGTTATTTTTTTAATTATCTTAGTATGCGTCAATTTCTATCATAACCAAAAATTCGAAATAGATTGTTCACAATTAGACCAGTACTGACTAATTGAACCAGATGTTGCTAATAATGCTGCATGTTCGATACTAGTTGTGATGTTTGTTTGAGTCCTTTTTTTTTTTTTAATGTTTGAGTTCGTTTTCTGTTCATTATACATATGCTTTGCCACAAAATTATGCCACGACCCCTCTTCATGAAAGATCATGATCCAATAACGACATATATGTGTAAGTACCTGTTTACGTTACCCTACTTGGTTTTGAAGATGAACATCATGATATTTCAAATATTGATCACAATTTTCGGAAAAAGTTACTTTTCTAGAGCGATTCAATCGATTGATCCTTCCCGAACATAGCATACGACTCCCTATTGTAACGTGCTCTTCAAACGTGATTGTTCCTTCCTTCTTCCGATCATGGCAAGCCTTGACAATAAAAATAATTGATAGAATTTTCTCTTCATGAAATGTGAGAAGGAGATGAATAATTATTTGCTTCTGAAAAAATCAAAGAATCTCTTTTTCTTTTTCTTTTTTTTTGGGAATCATGCAAGGTCCATTTGTTTTAAAAACTAAACGCTGATCGTGAGACTCATCTGGGGTGTCACTTTCTATTAGTTTGCAATATTATACACTGTTGGTATTCCAAAGCATTGTTTCGGTTTTTGTGCGTGACAACTACGTAGCAGCCATTGACCAACGCATCAAGCTCACAGGTATCATCAATTAGGACCATGCAAAGTCTTAGCTTATATATAGATAGTCAAAAGCTGGAGGGCTAATCATGGACCACAAGGACCATTTATAGGTCCCCAAAAGTTTCATTCTCTTCTGGTTTTGAAGATAAATTCAGCCAAAATAATTGAGGTAAAATGACAAAAACAAGAAAAGAAACAATTATTGAGGTTTCCACTATTCAACTCTAACTCCATGCTTGCATGCATGCTTGGATTTTGCTATATCTTGTGAAGGCTTTCTTGCTTATTTTCATGCCTAAATACACCAACAGATTCAAAAGTTTACAAAAAATAAAGTTTGCGAGAGTCACCTTTAAGTGTGGACCATACAATTTTAATATCCTTTAACTAGAACATGGCCATGTTTTTTTGCCTCATCTTTCCCTCGCTGATTGATATGGCTGTTTACATAAATACCTTAGAGGAGGAGAAAACAAGAAAATGAAACTGAGGCTGCAATAATTTCTAACAAACAAAAGCACTAGTTGTGTAAATGTAATTTGAAGTAATTTTTACTTCTTTTAATAAGGTGCTTGGTAAATAAATTCAAACTTAAACATTATAGCACATGAAAATTTTACACTATAATATACATGAAAGCTTTACAATGTAGCATGTGAGAGCTTAACACTCTTTATTTTAAACTTATCATGAGTTCGAACTTATTTGCCAAATTTATGGTTAAATTGAGTTCTCTATATGTATTTGATTAAGCATTGAAAAAGGGAAAAGTACTTGGCAGACACATGTCACATGCAATGCAATTGGCTTGATTTCGGTTGTCTTTCCAGTTTGAGAGAAAATATATACTGTTTCTTTTGATGTAGCTTTCATCAATAGCAATTAGAGCATTGTTTGGTAGGAGAGAAAAATAGAAGGAAGGAAAGGGGTAGGATTATTGGAAGGATTTCAGGATTTACGTTTGTTTTTACCATAGCAGAAAAAACAGAATGATAGAAATTTCAAATTTTTCAAAGAATCTAATTTTATCTCTCCTAATAAATATATATAACGCCTAGAAAATTCAAGAGAAATGTTATTTTCGTTGGGTTTATTAGTTTGAAACATGATTGATTTGTTTTTTGTTATTTTTTGAAAGAAAAAGTTTGAAAAGTGTGTTTTGAAAAAATATTCAAAATCTTCAAAACAAATTCAAAACAAGTAATTTTGAATTTAGAGAGAATTTCAAGTTTAACCTGTCAAATAATGGTTTGAAATGTGTTTGAGCTTTTGGTTGCTAAACACTGATTCAAGGTAAATGTCAGACTCAAACTATGTAAACCCTTTAACCAAACGGGCTTAACTATGATCACCTTTTTTATCTTTGTTTCCCTCGCCTAGGTTATGAACCTTCCGCTCCTCATTATTTTCTCTCCTCCTGACAAAACACAGCCTAATAAGGGAGTAGGTGATGGGCAAGGGAGAGAACAAATGGCTCTCTTATTGATAAGCATTGAGTGGCTATCTTAAAGTTGTACCGTATTTGATAAGTTGAGGATTATTTCTTGTTTGGAAAAAAGAAATGTTTACAAGAGAGAGATCGTTGAACTTTAATTAAAAAGCTGCGTGTTCCTCCCTTATGACTCTCATTCAAATTAAAAATAAAAATAAAAAAGATTTATTCATTTGTAATGACGGAAATATAAGATCAAATTAAGCTGACAATTTGGTATTTAACCACCAATTAACAGTAAAGATACGAAAACACAGTGGGATTATTAGAGTGGGTAGAATGCAGAATTTGGTACGAGGAAACTGCAATAATAACTAAAAAAGAGAAGAATAATTTCCCTTTTTTTTTTCCTACTAATTATTCCCTTATTTGTTCAGTATAGCAGTTTTATGAGTAGTTAGCTTGCATGGTTCATCTTTTTTATTTTAATTTTTTACCTTTTCCTTGTTGCCTAATTTGCATTCTTCATTGAATATATATATATATATATATTAAAATTGCTTCTCCGCGTCTAAATATTGTCACAACAATTATATAATCATTGTCCAATCATTAATATCATGATCTAGAATTTCCTCAAGCTAGTTTTCCTCATTTATTTTTATTATTATTATTATTTCTGCCCCATAGGTTGGTTAGAGTTATCCTTTCATCTTGTCTTAATTTTGAAGTAAATGAGTTCATGATATCCCACATGGCTTTGAAGGTTGGTTTCTGTTCATTAAACAGTCCATCTACTCCTTTTATTAAAGTTTAGTATTATAAATAAATCTATTGGAAATAGAGCTCAATTTCGGTTGTACATCAATGAACTTAAAAAAAAAAAAAAAAGAATAAGAAGAAGAAGAAGTAGTAGTAGTTCAACTTCATAGTAATACGTGTACTGTCAAGTACTTCACAATATATGCCTTTTTTTATGCATACTGCAATTACTAAGAAACAAAAACGAAAAAGAAAAAGGAAAAACCATCATAATCCAAATTTTATAAAGAAGTAATTAAGAGTCAAAATTGTAAATTCTGCTGATGAAGATATCTTCTTATGGTCACTAACAAGTCGTCCAGCATAAACACAGAAAGAAAGAAAGAAAAAACTAAAAAGTATAATATAACCCACAAATTCGATATAATTTTGGAGAAACTAAATTTATTTATGGTTTTTGCTTCTGGGTATAGATGTAGTCGGTGTGAGCAGCTAAGGTCCTCCTCATTAAGCACTCTTCTTCGCCAACTCCTTCACAGTTTTCATCCACAGCCTCAACTTGCTCTGCTTCAACGACAGCCTAATAAATCCAAAACAAAAAAACAAAAAAATAATAAATAATAAATAAAACCCAAAAAATTAAATTACAAACCCATTAATAAAAATGCATTAAAAGAACAGATACATAAACAACATGAAAATTCAACTAACCCCATTTTCGGTTTTGGCAGAAATGGTTGCAGAAAACCCAGGTTCTGGCCTAGCTGCAAAGGCAAGAGTGGAGCAGAGAAGGAGGGTTAGTAAGAGAAGGGCTTTAATGCTATTGTTGGCCATTCTTTTTTTTTTTTTTTTTTTTTGTTATGAAGTTTTGAAGAGATTTGAGAGATCAACACTTGAGAGATGGGTGACACAAGGAGGGAGAGAGAGATGTAAATTTATAGAGTGGGATGACTTGGGATGACTTGACAAATGGCAGTGTGAACTTGCCAAGGTTTGGGGGTAGACTTTACTTTATCTTACTATAATAGTGTGGAAACAAAAAAAAAAAAAAAAAGAAGAAGAAAAGAATTATTTATACTAAATAGAAAAGGATTTTAAAAAAATAAAAGATGGGTTTTTTTTTAATCTTTCTTTAGTTTTTTTTTTTTTTTGTGGTTCTATTTAATGTTTAATTTATATGATCTGACCAAAAATAAAAGAGGAATATTCAAGGTAACCAGGGAGAGGAAAGAGATGGGAAAGCTGGACAACAGATTTTAAAATCATCGATATTATCGCCGGGGATTCAATATGTTTTGTGGCTTGTTTGTTAACAACTAGCCGATTTAGTTTGGACAAGGGACAACGTTAGTGTTGGTCATTAATTAAAAGGCAAAATAAACCTAAAGGCATTTGTTCAAAGAATAATCGGGGTAATATAATTAAGCCAAGAATTTCCAGCTAATGATGTCAGAAAGACACGTCAAAAACATATAATAGAACACCGTTCAGATTGATCTCTAAAGCTGATATACTGCTACTCTTGTAAGATCTAAAGAAAAATTAAGGCAAAAAAAAAAACTGAAACTACAAAACTAAAAATACTGTAACATGATATAAGTGAAAACACCATTAAAAAGTTAGTTGAAACCCTAAAATTACAAAACGTTCTCAAACATGTAAATAATACAAGGTGAGCTATGCTATTCTCTTGCTAAACTCATGGACAAATTTGTAAAAATCTATAATGTAAAGCTATTATCATATTATTATTATTATTATTACAATATATATTAACGTAGTTCACGCGTTAGAATTTTTTTTCCTTCCACATTGATTTTATTAGCGACGCGTTGACTACGTCAGTAAATGTATCATATATATATAAGCTTTTTTAGATTAGGAATAGTTTTGTGTCCACAAATGTCGTAAAAGATTAGGAACAACTTTCCATTGGTTATCCATGTGCACCACCATATGGTATGTTGCAATGATGGGACACAATTAGTGGGATGATATTGGACTTGACGAAAATCAATTTGGGTGGGAGCACCAGATAAACCATAGGTGACCCCCCGCAATGAAAATTCATGCAAATACCGCGTTTGGTAATGCCATCAATCAAAGACCAATTTTAATTTTTCAATCAAGAAAAGAGGCCAATTTCATGTGGCAAATGATGAAAGAGTACCGAAAAAGATATTTTTGGCCCTTATCTAGAGTTAGGGAAGATTGTACTAGTGTCCCCATATTGAAACAAATTCTATAATGAGGGCACGAAAAAGACAAAAAAGGGAAAGGGAAGAGAGAAAAAGATCATACAAGTTTTTGGGTTTAAAAGAAAAAATTGCGTTTGACAACTTAATTCTAGCTTATTAGTACTGTTATTATAATGTGAATTATAATGTGAAATTCTTACATGTTATAATAGTGTAAAGCAAAAACATACTAACAATATATTGGTTCTAACTTATTAGTTCTAACTACATCTTCAAACAACCGACGTTTGGCACTTGACATATGAGAGATACAACCGACGTTTTAAGTTTAAAAACTGTGTAACATATGAGAGATACTGTAGCAACTTTTTGCTTTTTTTATAGCTGCTGAAAGTTTTATACTGTTTACAATTGTAACTATTGGGTTAAAATTGAAGTTGCCAAAGCACCCTTAATAAATGTTTAGTCACTATTTAAGTGACGTTGGAATTTCTCTTAAACTTAGCTGATTACTTGTCAAGTTCCTTTTGTTTTTCTTTGGTTGCTAATCTTTCTCAATTTCGCATTGATTACCGATTGGAACTTGACATCTATATTCTAGAACGCACTAGAAAGGCTATAGCTCAAGCTCATACCCTTTTTCTTCATCTTAATTTGCCGAACCGAAATTTGTCACAATGATATGTAAATGCTCTGACATTTTTGAAGGACTAAAATGAGAACAAACCAATTATCAATGGCAAAAGCACCGCTCAATCTGAAGACTCGTTTGTACATACCACTGGATAGCGGATTAAGAATAAAAAGAAATTAATAATTGGAATCTGTTGACTTGTATGATTCTAAGTTCATCCTAATCAAGAACATTATCCTTTTGTGAATTTCGGTGGATAAAATTAATCCTTCTGTCAATATGCACTTTTTGTAGCTTCGTGAGCTGTCAATAAAAACAATACAAATATTATTATGAAATTAAAATTTATCACAATATGCAAAAATATCAACAATATTTAAAATCTATATGATATTTAAAAGTGTCTTGTAGCACCTTATAAAAAAACGTGGGACTATTCGTTCTTTTTTTTTTTTTTTTTTTGCTCTTTCAATTTTGGTTTTTTAAACTTTGCCCCTCAAAAAAAAAAAAAAAAAAAAAAGCTTGCACGTCTTAACCGTAGTTTTCTTTTGCTTCTTTATTGATCATCATCATACCATATCAAAATAAATTATTTCAGACTAAAATAACTTCTTCCAAATGTATTACTTTTTATTTTACAATTTTAATTTCTATATCCTTCTTTGGCATTTTTTTTTAACTTTCGCTAGCTACAATTAAAAAAATATTGTTGGGTTTTTCAAATTAACTCAACAATAATTTTTCACTAAGATATGTCTCTTTCTAAAAGCTTTTTTAACTCATCTTCTAAATATTATTTTTTAATAAATTCCTTCTTTTTAATTTAATCCTGTTGGAAGAATATTAAATGCGTTTTTTTTCTTACTTTAATCTTGTTAACACAATTTTTGAACCATATGTACTCGTGCTTAGTTTTTTTTTCTTTTTTTTTTTTCATTTTGTCATAAGGTCTGCTACATTGTAATCATTTTCTAATGAACTTCTTTTAAATAGTTTTTTCTCTACATGTAACATTGAAATATATAAATAAGATGTGTCCCTATTTAGTTTTTTACTATACAATCTTTATTATTTTAAAAACGGTAGCTATAAAAAGATTTGTGTTAGTTGTGAATTAACAAAGAATTAAGATCTTCATTATTATGTAAATTAATAATAATAATAATAATAACAACAACAACAACAACAACTTAACATATAGATAAAATCTTCAAAATGGTTCACGTAGGGTTCAACTAGTATCTTGAAAATATCCCTAATGACATAATAATTATTCTCATGATATTATATTTTATACTATATAATTATACAATAATTATTTCAATAATATCAGTTTTAGGACTTACGTAAAATATTTACAAACTAAAGTCATATTTTAATTTAATAAATAGAATCGGACTATTTGTCTCAATAACCTTAATTTTTATTTTTTTTTGGTCAATCCATGTTAACTAGGTCACTTTTTCTTGCTTCCTGAGCTATTAATAAAAACCATGGGAAGAAACAATGTTAGTATAGCTTTTTTGAGAGAGCTTCCTAAAAGCTATTTTAACTTCCATACTTCAAAAGCTATTATTAAAGTGTTTGGATGATCTGTTATAAGTACTTCCAGTCAAAACCACAAAGGGTCCAATTGGCATAACTTCTACTTGTTCTTTTAGTCAATAGAAGAAAAGAAATAAAAGCTATAGCTTTTCGGTAAGTGTTTGGACCTATATTTTTAAAAGAGCTTTAATGGATCAAAATAGTTACAATTTTTTTAAAAGTTACAAAAATGCTATATTAGTTTATAACGTATTATTAACATTGTACAAGTTTCAAAGTCTATTTCAAAAATGTTTTTTTTAGAAGCCTCATTTGCCTGACAAGAAGCACTTTTAGAAGCAAAATCACTTCTAATAGATCATCTAAACACTTCTAAGAGCAGCTTTTGGATTTAAGAAACCTAAAGTAGCTTTTAGGAAGCCTTTCTAAATAGACTCAAAATGTGGCCTCTTAAAAGGATACTTCTAAAATAGACTTTGAAATTTGTACCATAATTTGAATAAGACATTATAAACTTCATTGTAACATTTTTATTACTTATTAAAAAATTTAAAACAATTTGACATATCTAAGTTATTTTAAAAATATGGTTCTAAATACTTATTGAAAAGCGACAGCTTTTGTTTCTCTTCTTCTATTAACTAAAAGCACAAACATAAGCCTTGTCAAATGGAATTGTAGTGTCTAACACAGCACACTAAAAAATAAAATCACAACACGACATTCACATATATAGGACCCATACTTTTTATGATAGGATATTTATTTATATTTTATACCCTTTATTTTAGGTTTATATAGTAAGAAACTATACTTTGGTTTTCTCATCAAATATATTCTTTTATATTAAATTTAATGCACAAATCTATACTTTATCTCAATCAATATTTGATTTTGACCTTTAAAATGATCAAATTATACTTAAATAAAAGAAAAAAAACCTAAAACTATCAAAAGTAAGAAGAAAGTAAAAATAATAACACAAAGTTTGAGAGTATATATTGAAGACATTTTTAGGTCAAAATCATTAAGTTTAAAGTTTTTTTTTCAACTTTCCTTTTTTTTTTTATTTGAGGGCATTTTGAATAATTTTTAAAGTCTAAATTAAAGATTGATTGGGTGTATATATATATATATGTATATATATACACACATTTGTATATTAAATCTAAAAGATATACATTTGATTAGATAAAAAATTAAAGGTATAATATTTGAATAAACTAAAAACGTAAGTAGGATATAAAAGGGTTATTTGTCTTTTTGTAAATTAAGAAAAAATGTTTTATAATCTCATAAAGTTATAGCCTCACTTATAAAACTCAAGTAGATCTTACAAGTAGATGACACCTCTTGTGCGACAATACAGCTACAATCTCATGACGATAAACTTGTCATAAATTATGCGTAGGATACCAAGAGTGCTCTAAGTATTTTTTTTTTCCGTCGATAAATATATAATTTGAATTCGTGATTCAAAACTTTGTTTTAGTTGCTTCTCAGTTTTGGACGTATCGAAAGAGTATATTCCCTTAGGGTACTCTCAAAGAAGAAAAATTTGATTGCATGTTTTTGGCTGACTGCTAATTAAGTTTACCTCGTGAAGTGCTTTTTGGAAGTGAAATCATATTGGCACACAAAAAGGTGCGACTATTGTGGCAATTGTGAATCAATCTACCTACATTACATAAATACATTAACTTATTAGTGATTTTATCCTTTTTAGGGGGAAAATTTGAAAAAAAAGGCCACCTAAAAAATTTAATTAGGAAAATGGCTTTTTTTTTTTGCACAAAAAAAAGAACCTTTTGGATAGAAAAATTGTTTCAGTTTTTTTCAGAAAGATGATGAAAAAAATGAGAGCAAGAAAAAGAACCTCAATAGGATGAAAAAAATAAAAACTGAACCAGTTTTTCTGTCTGAAAAGCTTAATTTTTGATTAAAAAAAAAAAGATCATTAGCTCAAAAAAAAATTTTCTTTAAGACTTTTTTGTCAAAAGACCCCCTTTTTAGAGCCAAGCTTAACACGCTTTCAAGGATCGGTTTGCAAGTGGCCCATCACTTTCTCGGCATCAATGGTGGCTAAATGTGGTTAGTGTTTGGCCTACAACTTTATGGTCAAACTACTAGGCTCAAGCCGGTTCTAAAAGTTTCTTGGCTTGATCCTACTGGAAATCTTGACCATAAAGTTGGTTGTTAAGCAATGGCAAAGAACAAGATTCTAGGTTAATTCTTAACATGATTTATAGCTTAATAACAACCAAGTTGTTAGACCTACCGGACTAGAAAAGCATGTAATGTGCGTACATAATAACTTACTAACACCTTGCTAGTACGATAACCAAAAATTACTACATAAAGTAAATATGCATAAAAGTCAAGGACACACCAATTTCTTAACAATATATAAAAAGCGTTAGGCACTGTTTTCTACTTATTTTTTCCCTCAAATATATCAAAATAAAATTTCGCCTTATTTATTCCTATGTAATAATTTCATTTAAATATACCACTTTTTTTAATGAAATATGTTTTTTCTTATTTTTTATTTCTTTCTTTTTCATTGTCCTGACTATTGTTTTTGTTTTTTCATTGCTTTTTCGTTTTGCCTTTTATCGAAATACTTTATTTTTAATCGTACCCATAATATTTTTCACTCTTTTTTCTCCGACTTACTCTTATTAAAATATGTTGTTGTATTTTTCTATTTGGTCAATTACACAAATGTTTTCTCCTTAAAATGTCTTCTTTTTTTAAAAGTCTTTTTACATTATCCTTTCAACTTTTTTTTTAATAAATAATTCTCTCTTATTTGTTCATGTTGGGGAATTGAAATGTGTTATTCCCTTTCTTTACTCTTATTACCATAGATTCTTTTACATGTGTATGTGCCAAATTTTTTTGGTCTTTTTTTTGAATTTTAGTTTGCCAAATATCCTCTATAATGTCATTCCTTTTTAATGTGTTTCTTTTAAACTACATGATAATTAAAGCTTAACATATAGACGGAGCCTACAAAATGAGCTTCGCACGTGCATTGCACGTGGAATTTCACTAGTAGTCATTAAAAGTGGTGAAAACTCTCTGCAAAATTATACATATTCTTTATAATGAATGCCAACACAAAAATAGGATTAAAAAATTTATCACCAACATGTCCCAATCATGAGTTGGGTGCAAATCATAAAAGAAAAATTGATCACAGAATATCCTATTTCTAGAACTTGTTCATTGTAAATTTAAATAAACGTGAATTTTTTAGTGATGAACTAGATACTTTGACCATAGACGATATATATTAGCTTTTCAAGAAAAAAACAACAGATATTCTAATAATTCTAGTCCAACACGCAAGATATACATAGTGATAATGATATGTAAATCCGTTTTTTCTTTAATTGTCAACGAAATTAAATAGTTGCCGCTGATGACGTAATCACATACGTGATATATATGCCCTTCAGTTACATAATTACAAGGACTAATTATTTAAGGTTATACTACTAATGACAAGTTTGTTGTTAAATTATATATGTCATGTGCATGGTTTTAGAAATTAATGTCGTATTCTAAACAGCATATTTGATACATTTGTTGAACATCTTTTCAGATATATCTACCATGTGAGTGTTTTTGTATACTTATTCTAAGGTCGTGAATATCCTTCTAGATATTCATTTCACATTTGGTTGAATTGTTAAATGAAATCAGTGTTGAATAAGATCACAGACAAACGGAAAGAAACATGTATAAAATACAAATTTTGGAGCGTGTGAAAATTAAATTTCAAGTTGTGTGGTAGATCGACAAACCGTGTTGCAATATTTAAGATATAAAGTATGTGTCACTGGGTCACTACAATATATATATATATATAAAGCGTTACTGGTTGGTAGAAAGAATGATATATTGATAGCTGCAAATGGATCAAATTATTAAAAGCAATATTGCCATAGTTTTGTTTACAAAGGTTGACCAAAGACTATCGCAATTCCAAAAGGCACATTCAGAAATGTAAGAGAAAGGGGAGAATTTATACACAAATAGAGATTTGGAAAATCAAACATATTTTAATTTAAAGGGATTTTGTGCAGCCGAAAGCCCAAGCTTGAACAGGTCAAAAGAATTTCTAGGTGGAGCTCTTTCGGTAGGCAAAGTTAGGGTTAGTTATGGCTTTCTGCGTTAGGTTAGTACTCTTTCTGCGTTCAGTAGTCATGTTTATTGTTAACAGCGAAAATTCGTCAATAGAAGTAAAAAAATAATAATAACTATGCATGGTGTTCACCCTCACATAATCAATAAAATTAAATGCAAAATAATAAAGAGAAGACAACAAATTTAGAGTTGTTCACGCTCTGAATTAAGAGCTACGTTAACCATGAGGAGGAGAGAAAAATATTCACAATCTGATAAAAAAATACACAGACTAATATATTTATGAGAGACTTGGGCATTTTTTAGGCACGAGTAATATGTTTTGGGGGTGGAGCATGGGATTTTTTTAAAACATTAGGGTCCAAATATTGTTAATCTATATAAAAATATAAATAGTAGATTTTGGACTTATTTGTGATTTTAAATTTGAAACCTGTGCACTTAAAAAGAAAAAGGGATATAGAGGTAAATGATATTTTTTAAAGTACTTGTAAAATACATGACTGTAACCTTTCAAAATTAAGCAAATGACAGTTTATTGTTGAAACAAAATTTACAGATGAAAATCATCATTAAATCCCAAAAACTCATGTTAATTCATTAAGAAATTTAACGAAAGTATATCTGAATCTATTTGAACAATTGAATTTTTGGTTCTTGATCTTTTGAGTCTATACCGTTTCTCTGAGAAGAAGTTTTCTCTCTTTTCTAGTGATGGGATGCCAGAAAAGAACGTAACATATGACTCAGGGACCATAACCTTTTATAATATTTTAACTTTGTCTTATTTCTATTTTGGCCAATCATAAAAATAGAAATTAGACTTTAGATCTCTACATATAATTTTGTACCCATACTTTATGAGATGCTTTAAGACCCAAAACTTTATACTTTATTAGATCACTTTAATTAGGCTAATCTTATTTGATAGCATTAATACACATTTATTTAATATATTAGCCTATATATTATTGGAATTAATTCCAACATTTACCAGTAATAAACTTAAGTTTATCAAGTTTGGCACTAATAAACTCGAGAAGTTTATCAGTTAAACTCAAGTTTATCACTTATAACACTGATGAACTCAAAGAGTTTATTAGTTATATTCAGTTTATTACTGATAAACTGTCATTTATTTAATTTTAAAAAGTTATAGTCATTTATTTTAAAAAGCCCATAAAAAGGCCACCCAACCAATTTTCCAAAGAAAAATTTAGGGTAAAATTTAAATATCTAATAAAACATGTAAATATTGTAATAAAAAAAATAAGGGGACAAGTAAGAAATAAAACTGTTAACAATTTAAGTTTTGGGGCAAATTCTTTAAATAATACTTATAGGCTTCGGAGAGGAATGAGGCAAATTCTTCAAAGGGCTGCGCCCTCGGCCTCACCTACCTCCGTCCCCACATATACACATACTATGTGTTTATCAAAATGAGTGTAAAACAGAAATATAATACGCTGTAAAGCTCTCACATGCTATAATACTTTTAATTTAAACTCTCAATTTTAACTCAATTCCTAAATACCCTTATAATTCTAGTTAAACAAAACTATTACTTTGGATTTGTTGGTAGAAAAGGAGATAATGAAGAGCTTCCATATGCAATTCTCGTTGTTAGAAGAGAATTCGGCTCAAACTAGAATCTTCAATTTCATATTATTACACGTTGAAAGTTCCTTCCTTGAAAACAAATTAAGAATTGTAGAATTTCTGCTTGTTAATTAGAATCTATGTTTCACGCGCATGTTAAATCACACACGTGAAATCTTGCCTCTCTCCTCAATTATTAGACATATAATTACAAAACTTAGAGTTGTTACTTCTCTAAACAAAAAATAATAATAAAATGGAACCCGATGGAGGTGAAACTATGCTAAAACGACCAAATAATCAATCCTTATCCTCCAGCCGTACACATATAGATAGTTGTTATTCAGTCCATTCAAATATCAAATCAACCTATAATATTTACGACTCCTTTCTTGGCTCTAACTCTCTTATATCACCAAACCCCAAAATGGATTTTCAATACTAACAAACTAGGCCCCAAAACAAAACATAGAACTCACAATCAAAAAAACAAGAATAGTTTTCCACCTTTTTTTTATTAGTTTCTGTTTTCTGTGGGCTCCATGACAGGGGGAAAATATGGCAGAGGCTTTCCCACTTCTGCTGAATTTCAGACATATGAAACCAAAGTTGGGATTTGACTATATCATGTGAAGACGAATAAAAACAAGCCCAAGTCTGTAAATCTCTTGTGATTAAACTATACAAAGACAGGTCCTGTGTATAACATTGTCCTCATCCAAAAGTATATATATAAATATATATATATATATATATATGGTAATCTTTGTTTTAGCTGCATGGATTTATCGTGTTTTACACATCAATATGCACACTTGTCTCTAAAGCTGGAAATTGTCGGTTGAAACATGACCAAGTTTTGTCTTATTTTTCACGGAAAACAAATGAAAAATAGCACACAGTTAAAAGACAACAAAAACAATAGGTTCCATCATTTGGACCAAAAAATGTTACACACTTGTCGAAGAACTGTACTCAGGAAGCTGTTTGAGGGAATCAAAATCGGCTAATAATATGTGGGAGACAAAAGGGTGTCGAATTATTGACGATTTGGTTAAAAAGAAGGTTCATAACACAAATGAAAAAGATAAAGATGGTCAAAGAAAGAAACATGGTATGTGTGGTTTTTGGTGTGGACACATGCAACAATTTGTCATAAAAGAGATTAGACTCTTCAAATTCTTTACTTATCTTTGAGATAAAGTGCAGAGAGCACAATAATGGCGAAAAGGATCTGTTATGACTTGAATTTTTGTGTCCTTGGCCCACTAAACGAGTGAAGTGACTGTGAATTAGAGAAATGCAGAAATTCATAAAGCAGAATTTTATCCGAGAAATCATAAATGGTTGTGATGTCTAATCATCACTGGAATAGTTGTAGCCACTGCTTTAATTTCTTCCTTCAGTTCAAGCTTACTTTTGGGGTGAGTTAGAGTAATACCAGTTATAATTTAAGCTCATTAGGTGTTTAGTAGAAAAGTTGAGACCAATGGTTTAAATTATTTTTTATTTAAAATATTATAACGGTTGATAGGTTTCACACTATAATTGTTTTTTTGCTTTACACTTTAATTATCGAGAGCTTTATACTAAAGATAGTTCAAACTGATTTAAACTAGTATACTAAATAAAAGTTTAGTAATCACATCAAAGGGTGTAGATAAATAAATGGATATCAGAACACATGACTAATTTTCGCTTTTATGAAATGTCAACCTTATATGGCCCATAGGGATTAACGTTGATAATATTTGTTAAGAGAAAAACTAAGGGCATGACCTGGATTAACGATGTGGGTAAGGCTTTTGATATTAGAGGATACTAGAGGATTTTTTTTTAACGAGAAAGCCTCTCGATATTCTCAAAATCCTAGATAAAATGATATGTACCAATGGGAGTGCATTTAAGGAATTCCCCTAATTTTATATTTTGTTTATAAATAGAAAACTTGGTTTCATATTTTGGAAAAAAGAGATCCACTCACACTTGATAACATTTCTTAATCAAATAAGTACCAAGAAAAATTAAAAAATACTAAAAATTTTATTTCAAAAAATAAAAAATAGTACTGAAAAAAAATTACAAAATGAACTCCGGCAACCCCTCAAAATTAAAAATACTATCCTTCTCTCCCTTGATCCAGCGACGACCATGTGCATTTCTGGAAAAGAGGGATTCAGCCTAAAGGGGTGTTGCAAACCACGGAGGCATAGGGGTCGTGACCCCCTCTGCATAGGCAGCGTCTCCATCCCACCGTGACTCGTGACCCGTAGCTTGTGACAGACGTGAAGAGAATTGCGACCCACGGTGGTGCGACTTCCATCATGACCCACAATGGTATCACGACCAGAAACAAGGACGTGATGGACCTTCACGATCCTTGCAACTGTGACGGACCTTCGCAAGACTGTGGTCACAGCATTGGCGACAAGATCACGACGGACCCATGGGTCGCAATGTAGATCGTTGCGAGTCGTGATGAAATCGTGACGTCCATCACCGTAGCGATGCCGTATTTAAGACTGTTGGCAGCGGAGGTAGGGCAATGGCATATATGACCTCTGCTTTATTTTTTTTAAGATTTTTATTTTTGAATTTTTTGATAAATTTGATTTGCACTTATTTTTTTATACTGTTAGATTAAATATTTAATATACATAAATATAACTAGTACATAAAACCTTAAAAATATCGTTATTTTTATAATTTTAGAATCTCAATAATCAATGTAACATATAATATGAAAACAAACTGACTTTCTTTTTTTCTTTTTTTCTTTTTTACATTTTAGGTATTTTTATTTTATTTAACTGATATATTGGATCATATGCCTTTAAAAATAATATCGTTGCTCTTAATCCCTTTACTTTCATTACTTTTGACATTCTTACCAATAATTTTACTTGAAAATTGTTAAAACGCAATTTTCAATAATACAAAAAAGAATTTAAAAGAGCTCAATAGCTCAGTGGGATGGCCTAATAGTCTTTTGCATCAAGCAGGATAAAAGCATGAGCACAACATGCTCATGGGCCTATAGGCCTGGCTAAGCAGCCCATATTATTAAGAGGAAATTATATATTATCTCACACTTTTAAATAGTTTTTATTCATGCTTCATTTAAAAAAATTGTGTCACACTATCACTCATATTATTTATTTAAGTTATGTCACATTAAAACATTGATAGTATTTTTTAAAACAACAAGTTTTACAAAATGATATTTATAAAAATCTCTTATTATTAATTTAATTTTAGGCTAGCATGAGCATGACATGAAGTTTTTGTGGACCGGGCCTAGAATAATAGAGACAGAGAAAATTACATGTTATGCTATATTTTCAAAAGCTGTGTTTGTTCATGCCACACTTAAAAAATGTTGTTTTTATTCATACCATACTATCATTCATATTATACCATACTATCATTGATATTATATGTTAAGTTGTGCTATAAATAAATATTTGTGGCATTTATAAAAAAAATTTAAAGTATAGCATTTATAAAAATTCTTCTAAAGAACATGCCATGGCCTAGCCCATCATAGGTCAGGCTAGCACAATTGACGTTTTTAAGCACAACCCTCTTTTTCGGTGACGACAAGGGAGCAAACGCCTAATCTCTTTACAACAAACCCACGATGGCACCACACGAGCAATCCAACAGCCACCCATCTCCCCCTTTCGATAACAGCCCATCCATCCCAACCTCCCCTTAATAGGGAAAACATGTAAACCAATTAAGTACATTTCTATATTAAAAGTATAATGTTTTAAGAGTCTTGAAGGACAAATCGTATTGCCAAGCTCAAAATTCAACAATGTAGTGTATATTCTAAATCTGAAGCAACAAAATAATAAAACTAAAGGAAATATCGAAGGATTAGGGATTAAAAAAAAAAAAAAAGAGCGGAGGGGAGGAAAGCATAGACCACTTGTACTTCATTATCCCCCAAATTAAATAAATAAACAAATAAAACCTTGATTCTTCATTTATTCTTAATTATTTTTTTGGTGAATCATTTATTCTTAAATTAAATAGTAGGGAAAGTATAGCTTCCAAATCGCAATTTAGCACCAAACTCTATGGTTCTGCATTTGATTCTAGTGTAAATTCTTCAAGAAACTTTGTATAAAGCTATCCCTTTTCCATATTCTTCTTTGTCTTATAGAATAAACGGCTGATAGGTACAGCAAGTTAAAATAGTTGAAGATTCTTCGATTTTTTTATTTTTTATTTTTCCAAAATAAAGAACCCTTGGAATTAACGGGAGTAGTATGAGAGCCTGTTTAGGACTGACAGCACAATGACTTCACATTTTGTAATTAAGTATAAAGCAGTTATCTTTGAAACTCAAGAATAATACAAGTTGAAAACTAAGCATTCATACAAACTATATGTGTACTTTTTAAATTGAGCCCGTTGTTTTGTTAGTAACGGGATTATAAATCCATAATTTACATAATGTTTGATAATGCTAGTATTTTATTTATATTTGTACCTTTCCTTTTATGAATTTCTTTTATGTCTCCAATACTATAGCCAACAAGCATATATTATATGTATCAAATATTATAGGTATCAAAACTTAGACATATTACATATATGATATCTAGACCATAATAATCCCTGCAACAATTATCAAAACCCTGAAAACAACTAAGCTCATCCACACATATATTCTCCATTAATCTTTCGTTACTTCGGGACTTCTTCTTCTTCTTTTTTTTTTTTTTTTCCTTTCCTTCTTCTTTACCCTCGAATATGGATGCAATTCTTGCATGGAGAGGCTGCACCAACTCGTGTTCCTGCAAAGGCAATCATGTCGAGGACGAGCTAGAAGCCCGCAGGTCATTGCGGACAATATCATCTACAGCCACGGCTAGTCATCCTGCCCCGGCCACCTCTAGCGGCTGCAGAATACTAGAGGGAACGGTGTGGTGGCTCTTTCATAGCTTGGCGGACGCCTTCTTCGCGTCTCTTCAGCGATGCTCTTGCATCAACATCGAGACCAAAGATGACACTACTGATGATTCTGATAAGTACTTGATGGGTGCTGCTCATGATCGTAATCAGCTTTCCGAGGATGCAATATTGTTTGAGGTGGAAATCTCAAAGGAGTCTGCGTAAAGAATATTATGTGTGATTATGAGAAGTAAATCTGTGATGGAACATGGAAAATATTTTATGTTTGTTAATTAGTGAATTATTATTGTTTATGGTGCGTATAATATATGTAGTATTGTAATAACAGACAATATGTGAAAGGAAATTATTAACAAGAAATCAATATGATTGATTGCTATGATGATGAATCTTTCAAACAAACTCTAATTCTTCTCTCTCTCCAAGTTATATTATATTTAACTGCTGTATGATGATTGATTTGTGCTTAGAACTAACATAAAATGATAAATTTTTCATGATGTGTAATTTTGTGCAATAACAACATGGCTTATCAAAACATTAAATCTGAAATTCAAATGACCAAAATCTGATGTTGCAGTGATAAAGTACGCACGCAAAAGACTTGGAGAGAATTGCCAAGATTTTTTTTTTTTAATGAAAATATAAGGAAATTTTGATTTATAACTTTTCTGATGGTTTTTCTACGCAGTCTGCTAGACAAAACAGCAAATTATGCCATCAAGGCCGAACGATTAAACACCAGGATCCTGCCAATGTTGTTTCATGATCCATTGGCTCAGTAGGATCCGGAATTCAGGACATTATATGTGGGCCGGGCTCCACATTACTAAAGAATTAGATTGTACAAAGTTTTGCAAGAAAATAAAGAGAGTAAATTAGGTGATTTATACCATTTTTCTTAGTTAAAAAGGCCAAAATATCTTTAAATATAATACTTATTTGCCTTACACTAATCAAAAAGACTTGTGACCAATTATGTTTCTACACTCTTTGAAAATGATACGTTTTAAATATTCTCATGGAAGTGGTAAGATTGAAAAACAATACCACATGAGTGGTTTTCTCAAATTGACCCTTAAGAAGCTGAAGAATCAATTTTGTTGCATAGAGAGAATAAGGATTTGCTAGCACAAGAAATGACAAGAGACAACAAGCTGTTCCCAAAACAGAAGGGAAGAGCATTAAAGCATTAGCTTTTTGATAGTCTTTAACTATTAGAGCATTAAGTTTGCGACACACACATCTTAAACCATTTTTAACTAATAATTTAGGAATTTATATATAATATTTTTGCTACCCAATCTTAGAATTGATGATATATATTTAAAATTTAAATAGATAATCACAAGGTCGTCGTCTAATCACTTGACATTTTACTAAAGTAGTTTTACAAAGAGGAAAATATTATCTTCAACTTCAATTTCGAAGATGGGGCATGTGACATCTCCATTAAACTTAAAGTATCTATTGACAATTTTAGTATCAGAGAACAAAACTGTTAAAAACTTTATAGTTCAGTGAATAATTAAGCAACAAAAACAAAATTTTGAAAAACAAACTGTCACTTCGCAAAAAATTCAGGACCAAAAAAAAAAAAAAAAAGATCACAAGCTTCTTTCCATCTGAAAAAAATTCTGTGCTTAATTTTTTTAAGGGACTTTGGATTCTTATTTCTATTTAAAAATTCCCAACATGCAAAAGCATAAATTTTGAACAGATTCTTATGGCCTGCAAAACTTGACCCAATAATCAGAACTAATGGGCTTTGACCCTTTACAAATTGACACACACGCGCGTGTACATTGAAGTATTCTTCTGGAGGGCGCCATACACTGACATTTGATACGCCATGTAGAGGCTAGAAGATTGGAAAAGCATAAAGGCAAAAACTATATGTAGATTCTGAGGCAGCAAACAGAAATGATATATTGTTTCTAAGATTCAATGTACAACTTTTTTCATTTGAACTTGCACAACTTGTGCTTTTAACATCCACCTAGGGAAAGTGGCAAAGCTTACGTGACAGCCATTGCCGACGGCTCATGGGTACTTTTGCATTCCCCCTAACTGCGTTAATGTTTGAAACTTTTGAGGTGTTTAACAAGCATGATTAAAAACAAATTTTTCGTTAGAAAATAATGTAAAACTCTTACATGATAAAGTAAAATACAAAAAATTATTACAGTGTAAAACTCTCACATACGATAGTATTTTGAACTAAAAAGTTGATTCTAACTATATTTACCAACACCCCGTTCGACTTTTAGCAACCTAGAGACAGAGAGAGAGACAGAATGTTCCTTGCTTGCCAATTATCTAATTTGACCAGAAATCCACTACATTGACATATACGTGGACATATATGTGTATATATATATATATAAAATATTATACACATAACGTTCGTAACGTACATACGTACTGTCTTTTTTGGAAGACTAATAATCATTGAACATAACATAATGTTAGAGATGCTTAACAAATGTTATGTTATTTCCCTCCAACGTTAATGTTTCGTTTAATAATTATTTGTTAAGTTACTCACTTTTACAGACAGACAGTCCTCGGAGGGACCAAAACAAAAAAAAAAAACAACTTTTATACATGTGTGTGTATTTGTTTGTATATGTATATATAATTAGGATATCTGGCTTCCCGCTTTTTAACTTTCTTGTTGCTTTAGGTTTTTAGTCTTTTATCTTCTATCTAGGTTTCTTTCCCAAGGCCATGCATGTTGTTCCTAACTCTTTTGTTTTTATTGTTTTTTTCCAATGATAGTGAAGAAGAAATTTGATAAAGGAAGGAATTTTATAGCTTGTTTGAAAGAACGATTGGAACCATCAGCTATAACTGTAAACAGTATAAAGCTCTCACATGATATAGTAAAAAGAAAAAAAACTGTTATAGCATAAAACTCTTACATGCTATAGTTTTCAAACTAAAACTGTTGATTTCAACCGTTCTTCTGAACGGCCTGTTAAATGGGTATCGATTGAGTTAGAATGTGCTAATTGTAACTTTTATATATATATATATCAATAATTTCTTGTAGACGTCTTTTGTAAAGTGGGTGGCAAAGATTCTTTGGACATGGTATTTATTTATTTATTTATGCATGTGACAGGCATAGTCAAGATTGAACAAGTTTCTGTTCCTGGTAGGCGTTAGCACGCCACCAATATTCCAAAGCAAGTTAAAGCGATGTCTTGAAACATCTTTTTGCTTACAACGTTTCCTCTTTTGAACTTTCACTTTTTATCCTCTTTCTCTATGTCCAGTATAATCGGTATGCCTTTCAGAGCATTACATGGTAGAGATTGCTTCCTGATAGTATACGTTTTCCTAGTGCGGGAGGTTTTTTTTTTTTCATAATCCAATTACTTTCATATTCAAAAGTAGGAGTGGGTATTAGATCAAAACTAATTTTTTTCATCATTCATTGTCCAATTTAGTCCAACAAAATTTCATTGAAATTCAACCAATCCAATCTAATGTTCTGCTTCCATCCAATCTAAATTCATTGTAATGGATATTGGATTGGATAATTGGATTGGGAATGACCTTTCATCAAAATTTCTTAAATCTCGAGGGCATTAGGACGTTATTAATTGAGGATAAAAATAAATAAACTAAAATATAATATTGTTTAGTAATAGCTCATTTAAATTAAAACGAAATTAATTTTTGCAAAGAATGACATGTAGAAAAACACAAAGCAGAATAGAGAGAGCAAGATAAAGGAAAAGAAAAAGAAGATGAAGAAGAAGAAGAGGAAGAAGAAGGGGGTAAAATTAAAAATTTAAGTGTTTAAAAAGAACACACGATTCTATAACTACTATGTACTTAAATATTTTTAAAAGTGTATTATTTACTTATATTAAAAATTGAAACTGTGCTATTTGATACAATTTCTCTTAAAAATATTTAAAATTTAACATGTTAAATTTCATGAAACCATCAATAATCAATATAAAACCAAATTCATCATAGAAAACAAAGTAGAAAAAATATAATTACATACAATACAATCCTTGTTCAAACTGAACAGTAAACTAAAAAAAGGTAAGATAAACACAAAAGTAGAAAAAGTATTGCAGATAATTTGTTTACATATAATTATGTATATGTTTATATACAATATATATATATATATATATATATATATTGGATTGAATCAATTTTATTAGATTTTTAAAATTGAAATCTAATATCCAATCCAATTGGATGTGTACAAATTCGATCCAAATCCAATCCAATAAACCTTTAAATTTTTTTAGATAGATTGGATTTGATTGGTGGATGTTTTGGATGATTGGATTATTTGCCCACCCCTATTCAAAAGATAGGTAATAAATGAAATCTCATAAATTATGTATTATTTATTTTATTCCTGTGATAATTCTTCTTGTATCTAACCATAGAAGTTTCGTGGCATTATGAGTCAATATTAAGCTGACAAGAAATTTACGGTGCAAATTAATGATTCAACACACCTCATTAACATCAAACTTATTTTCTTAGTAAAAACATTGGCTCCATGGAATGCGGTGGTATGACAGCAAAATAATGACTTATCAAGACTCTTTATCCTGTTGTTTAGGGATCGATTTCTTTTGTCGTCTGTAGTGAGGCTGTAATTATAGATCTCAATAGGATTGATGAATATGACTGGAGCTGTTGTGACTTGGACTTCGCGAATGTTAGTAGATGAAAGCATGGCTCAGGTTGTATTGTCGTTTCATTTATTGTCTTAGTAGATTCATCTTTAAGACTCTAGGCAAGACATGAAGACACTATTAATCCTTTTTGTTGGGAAAAAAATAAAAAACATTATATACTCAGTAAGTTCATTAATTAATTAGCTTAAAAACAATTCATTCGTTCGCCCAAATAAGGCAAAAACATCTTTACGATGAGGCCTACTAGCAAATATATATATATATATATATATATATATATATATATATATATATATATGTCGTCCCCATGTTGTCTCCATCTCTCTTTTAGTCTTTTCTTTTTGCAAGAACAACGAACCACTAATATTTTCAGAGATAATAAAAAGCAATGTGCTGTTGCTGCAGCTTTGCCGTTAAGGAACTTAACCGAAGAATACTCGCCCATGGTATTTAATTTATATATAAAAAAGTTGTGAGGTTATATGGTATATAATTTTATAAATTTATAGATGGACAAAATGAGAAAAAAAACGTGGGGTTTCTTTTGCCCACATTTCGTGTTTAGAGATACAATCCACTTTTCAAACTGTCGGCCTCATGCAATCCATCTATGGGTTATGTTTAGCTTTGCCTCTTTTTTTTCGAAAGTCTTTTTTGTCTTTGACAACTACATTTGCCTAATCTCTTCCTAATAATGGTTTCTAGGAGGCGGAGCTAATAGCTTCCCTCCAAAACTTTGAGACCTTCTCATTGTATAAGAAACAAAGAACCGCAAAACATTATGTATAAATATAATACGTTTAATCTTCTTATGTACAACGTTCGTATTTCAAGAAAACAATATATTAGGGCTTTAGTATATGTTAAATTTAATAAAAAAAATGACACCAAATTTAATGAAATAGGATGCAAAACTGACATACCAAACTTAATTTGGGAGTTCAAAATAAAGTTTAATTGATAATGTTATTTCTTTTCACATTCTAATATACAGTTACTCTGTAATTTTGTCTTATTTTATTTATAATTTGATTGTAACTTTCTTAATTATGTGATTGTAACTTGTATTTATATAGAGCTTAATTCACAATGCTTTTATTAGTAAACATTCTCCTTTTTTTAGTCCGTGGATATAGGTGCATTGCCTAACCATATTATATTTCACCAATATATAAATAAATAGGATGGCTTGGTTTCAAAACGCGCTTTGCTAGGGTTCTCTCCTTTTTTTCTTCTTGCGCCACTTTTGTAAGAGAACTCGAGATATGCCAGAGTCCGACATCAGTCTTTGGCTAGTCTCCAGACTCTCAGTCTCATGGGAGGGCTCCTGTTTGACAATGAGTGGTTTTTCTCCAATGGTCGTGCATTTGGAGCACGGGTGGGAGGATGCTTGTCGGGCTTGGGGAGGAGGTTTCCAGCTTCCTATGGTGGGGTGGTGCTTTGCGGTGGTCGAATATGGCAGAGAGGGTGGTTTGGTTGCATATGTCCTTGCAAGCTGATGGTTCGATGGCACTCTAAGGCTTGTTCTATGAAAGATTTAGATTTTTGGTTAGAGGAATGGGTCTGTGGGTTGGCGACATTACTAATTGGCGGTAGCTTGTGGTCATCATGGGTCGGTGGTTTACCTCTCCACCGATGTTTATTCCTTTCACGAGCAATGGAGTGGACTCCTCTATCCTATGTGAGCATGTTTTAAACGGTCACCGGAGTCCTTGCCCTTGTCGATTGGATTGTATCCTGTTGCTTTAGTCTTTGCGTTTGTCAAATAAAGGCGTTGATACTTCTGCCATGTGTGTTTTTGTTGTTTTCGCTTTTCCAATGTAATAACGGAGGTGGTCTCCCCACCTCCAATCTTGGTTTGTATTTTACACCTGTTGATTAGCAGCATAGTGTGTAGTGACTAGCGGTTAAGTTTGAATCTATGTCAAATTGCATGCACCCTCATTATAGTAGATTTGATTTTGGTCGATTGGTTTCATCCATCGATTGCAATGGTTTCTTATAATGAACCTTTGAAGAGATCTATTCTAAATATCAAGCCAGTCATTCCCTTATGGATCTTAATGTCGTCTTTTGTCCCTGTGCTTCACTCGATTTTTACTAGTGTATTCAGTCATTGTTTGAAATCTTTTATTTAGGAAGTGTTATGCAACTTTATTTAAACTATGTTTAATTAAATGAAATTTTATTTTATCTATATATATATATATATTTACGTACAATGCAGTGGACACATAAATCTAGCTTTTTTAACACGGTATCAATTATCATAAACAATAGTTCTTGAAATTCGAATCTGTCTAATTGCACTTCTCCAACCCTTATTATAATCCTAAAATGTTGTTGGACTACATGATTCTGAATCTTCCAGCGTATTGTGACAGCAACAACTCGAATTTTCTTCTAATTTTGGTGCCCAAAATTTCAAGGTTGAGGTAAATATTTTTATGGCACATCGCTTTCTTTGTTACACTGTTTTACCCTTAATAAACCACTAAAGAGGGTATGGAATCTGACCCAAAATTTTACACTTCTACCATCGCTAGAGGGTATTTGGAATCTTATATATTTGTTACTTCTAAAAAAGAATTCCTAATAACTAAAAAAAAAAAAAAAAAGCAATAGGGACGTCATCTTAAATATTTAACTTATCAGTTCTAATTGTGAACATTTTAAAGTTCTCAGCTACAATAAAAAACAAAAAAGTACTACAATGTAAAGCTCTCATATGCTATAGTTCTTAAAAAGTGTTTGGAAGTTCAGTTGTAACCCACCAATTACAACTATTAATAGCATAAAACTCTTAGCAGTTAAAAAAATTGTACAGTATGAATCTTTTATATATTACAGTTTTTAACTTTAAAATATCAGTTACAACTGAATTATCAAACAACATAAGTTCATTGTACTCTTATAATTAACTTTTGATTAATCAATTGATTATTCAATCAAGAACCGAATTTGTGCTTAGTCGCCGGACAGGGACTTCCATATGTATATATCGGCTTAAGTGGCTTGGCTAGAGACAGCCGAGGAGCCAAGCCACACACGTGGATCCATGTCATCACTCTGCCATGCCATTGGCTACTGACACACGCATCCAATAAAATGAGAACACATGGTTTAAGTGGCTCCCAGCCAATTTTGTTTCTTCGTGACTAAGCTTAAACCCCAATCTTTTAGAGGGACCCACAAGCGTATGTCACCCCCAAAATGTCTTTAAAAAGTATGCCCGTCACTGGGCCCCGCCAACCATAGTGCCACCTGACTCAAAAGCAAAGCCCTGTACACATACGGCCCTCTACAATATACAATTTTTGACTAAAATAACCTTGTCTTGAAGAATTCATTACAAAATTACCCCAATAATTTTCAACCATAAATACCAGTCCCCTGCGCTGCACTTCTTCCCTTTTCCCCAACTTCTCTCTCTGCCTCCCTAATTAGAGAAACTCTGAAGTAGTGAAGCCATGATTTCCACTTTTCCCTCCATTTTTCCTTCCTCCGACACGATCCTCGGAAACCCATTTCCCTCCTTCGACGGATTCACACCGTGGGACTGCCAAGAGCTTTTCCCAGCCACCGCCAACGTCGAATCCCCCAGGCCGGCCGTCACCTCGAACTCGTCCGGTTCGGGGGACCCCGCCCAGTCACCCAACCCCATCGTGTCCGGCTCCGGTTCTGACGAACCGGAAAACAGTAACCCTACTGAGCCGAAGGAGGCTGGTCCGGACGTGCCGAACCGGCCGGTTTCAGTGGTGGAGGAGCGGAAGCGGAGGCGGATGATATCGAACAGGGAGTCGGCGAGGCGATCGAGGATGCGAAAACAAAAGCACTTAGAAAACTTAAGGAACCAGGTGAACCGGCTTAGGGTTGAGAACCGGGAACTCACGAACCGGTTGCGGTACGTGTCGTACCATGTCCACCTCGTGCGTACGGACAACGCCCGGCTCCTGGCAGAACAGGCCGTGCTACGGCAGAATTTGTACGACATACAACAGATTATGCTTTTCAGGCGACTCCAACAGTTACCCCCCGCCGCAATATGGCCACCATGCAATAGTGTCGTTTCTGAACAAACCCCGTCGTTAATCACCTAATTGTTTAAACAAATATTATTATCATGATAAAAATGAAAAAAAAAAAAACTGATCACGATTAAATTCTTAAAGCAAGAAAAAAAGAGTGTCACGTCTCTCTTGATCTCTCTCTATGTAAATTATATATAGATAAAAGATGGTAAAATTAGGGCAAATGGTGGGCTCTTTCTTTTTGGTCATTTTTGTGTTGAAAGAAAGGGGTAGAAGAAAAATGCTGCTTTGCGGTAACGACGGTTTTTGCATGAGAAAAACCGGAGGTTATCATTGTTCTGTAAAAAGGGATTAGCAAGCTAGCTAGCTAGTACTACTTTTTCTTTTTTCTTTTTTTCTTTTTTTAATGTCTTTGGTACTTGAAGCATTTTGTTGCATTTTGTTATTGTCTAGTGATATATATGAGTCGTTTACTTAATTAAACTCCACTTTCTCAAATTATAAGCTATAATTATATCAACCACATAGAATGGCATTATGTTCAACACCACTCAAAACTTCCTTGGACATGATCAAGGCCAAGCTTTGCATAATACCCTACAGATTGTGTTGACGATGAGTGGTAGAACACTGATGAATCAAAGTGGATTGTCGGTGTAAAAATACAAAAATGCCCTTCACTAAAGTAGAGTATTTTGATATTTATAGACGACTTTTCCAAGGGATAATGTTGTCCATAACGTATAACACATGTTAAAATACAGATTAAAAAATAGGGCATGCCACAATCATTAGGCTAAGCAATATTTATATATACTTGTGTAGCTTCGCCTTGACGTATGATTCCACCTGCTTTTTTAGCATATAGTTTTACCGTGAAAAGCACGGCCAATGACTTCACTCACAAATGTTCTTTGCAAAAGTCCGATAGCAGAAATATCATTTTTAAATATTTGTCAAGTTGCTCTTTGTCCAATCTATATGTAAACCATCCAAATAATTCTAAGATTTTAAAATAATTTGGAAAAAAAAGAAAAGAAAAAGGCCATGGACAGGAGTCACCACAGGCAGTGAATTTATATGCGGGCTCCTTTGATTTGTAGTTTATATAATCAAGCAAGTATTGCAACTATCCTTAGCTGCCCTTTTTGTCAAGTAAAGTGATTGGTTTTAGATTGAGTGCAAAAAAAAATAAAATTGAGGCATTACCATATATAATTTATTACTTTTTATCAATTTTAACCCAAAAAAAAAAGTAATAGTGGCTAATGACTTTAGTAATTAAAATTTAGAGAGGGAAGATATATATGGGACTACAAAGCAAGTTGTGATTTAAGAAGTAATCCAATCTTTATTATAATAAAAGGGGTCCGTCGCTCCAATTCAATTGCCTTTCATCAAAAGCATAAATATAATAGTATAATTTTCAGAATTACATTTAACTCTCCTTTTCTTTTGTTTATAACTTCTTTTTTTTTTGGGTTACTTAATGCACAACTGAAAGGACACACTATGGATATTCCTCGCATATTAATTATGTTAATTGCTTTTGCTACTAATTACTTATTGTACATATCTATCTCCCCTAAGTTTGCTCTCCCTTTGACACTTTTCTTTTTACTAGCTCAATCATGCTGTCCTAAAAAAGATTTCGATTGGCCTCAACCTTATGGCTTGTTAATTATTACCTCAGTTCAACTGCTTTTAGCGTTAATTAAATAGTTGCTTTATGCGCAAACAATTTAAAATGCAAGTTGAAAAAATTGATGCTTCACATTATGCGGTTAGAATTTGACAATTGGGTGAGCTGTTCAGTGAAATGCATGGAAGACGAAGCAATAACACAAGTGCCACATGTAAGTCAATTTCTTCAAGAAATGAGAAGTTTTCATTTCAAATTACATATTAGACTAAATGTATTAGATTCCCGATCTTAATTGGTCTTTTTAGATATAGTATAAAATGTATATATAATATATCATACCAGTATGATTTGTTTTCAATAGTCATATTTCTACAAACTTCTATTAATTTTGAGCAATTTTATTTGTCCCTGTTAAATGGTAAGCAGCCTACACTCTAGATTGTCAAGAAAGGAGGCAAGTCTCAAATTGTGGTTGCTTACAACATTTGAACAAATTGGTTAATATTGGTAGTATCTAACTAACCTAATTTATTTGACATTTTGAGCGAAATTAGGTGAAAAGGAGGAGGGGGCTTATGGCTATAAATACCAACCTTTCTATTTATTCTAATCATCCCATCTTGGGAGAAAACAATAAGCTTTACATAGAAAGCTTGAGAGAAAATTGATAGTAATTTTCTTGGGCGTAATTGAGTTTTGGGTTTGTGAGTTTGTGAGGTTTTGAGTGTTGTAAACACAAATATATTTCTCGCTTAGTAAAATCTGCCGTAGCCTATGGACATAGCCTAAATTGGATGAACCACACTAAATATTGTGTGTTCTCTTTCACTTTTTTTCTCTCCATTAATTTAGTTGCTCGTGGGATTTGTTTCTTTATTCCCAACAACTAGTACTACAGCCTTGGTGGTGGGGGCAAAGTTTATTTTGTCAGTTTTTTTATGAAGCACTATTCACATGAATAGTAAAACCCATGAAAAGTAAAATTTTACCGGCTATACTGGCTTTGTCGACAACATTATTCTAATTGACGATGGCTCGTAGGAATACTTAACAAACGATCTAGAGGAACTAGATTTGAGTAGGAGCGATGCCGCAGAAGAAGGGAAGATTAAAATTGATAAAGTCGATGGTGCAGACTTTGGATTCTGGAAAATACAGATTGAAGATTATCAGTACCAGAAGAGTTGTACCAGCCTCTCTTAGGCAACAAACCACAAGATATGAAGGCTAAGGAGTGGGCTTTTCTAGACAAACAAGAGCTAGGTGTAATTCAATTGACATTATCCCACAATGTTGCTTTCAACATAGCAAAGGAAAAGACCACAGCAGGTCTTATGGCGATGCTTTTAAGTCTGTACAAAAAGCCGTCAGCAGCAAATAAAGTTCACTTGATGAAGAAGTTATTCAACTTGTGAATGTCAAAAGGTGCATCTATTGTTGATCATATCAATGAACTCAATGCCATCATAATTGAATTGAGTTCTATTGAAATTGAATTCGAAGACGAAATTCAAGCATTGATTCTCTTTTCCTCGTTACCAGAAAGTTGGAATGCTATGTTGACAGTAGTTAGTAACTCTTCTGAGAACACGAAACTACAATTTAGTAATGTTCTTGACCCAGCGTTAAGTGAAGAAATCTATCTATTAGAATCGGGTGTTGAAGCATTAACTTCTTCTGCTTTGCACACGAAATCCAAAGGGAAAACTTCAAAAGAAATTCTAAGTGAAGTAAGTCCAAGTCTAGACAGGGCAAGTCTAGATCTAGAAGAACAAAAGCTAGCTGCTGGAATTGCGACAGACAGGAAGGGCCATCTTAAAAAGGACTATCAAGCACCAAAGAAGAATAATGGTCCAAAGGATTTAGGCAACATAACTGAAAATAGTGGAGACGCTCTAATTTGTAATGTTAATAATCCAATTGAATCCTGGATTTCGAATTTAGGGGCATCTTTTCACTCCACCCCATCCCGAGAAATCATGGAGAATTATGTCAGTAGTGATTTTCAAGAAAGTTGATCTAGTTGATGACGAGACCTTGGATATTGTGGGAAAAGAGACATCAAAATAAAGCTACCAAACGGAACTGTGTGGAAGCTAAACAATATGAGACATATTCCTAGTCTAAAAAGGAATTTGATCTCTATAGGACAGCTTGAGGGAGATAGTTACTATACAACCTTTTATGGTTGAGGATAGAAGATTACCAAAGGAGCTCTTGTCATAGCTCATGGGAAAAAGGATGGTACTCTCTACATGACCCCAAACTTTGAGAATACTATTGTAGTTGTAGATGTTAGAAATAAGTCAAGTCCATGGCACCAAAGGCTTAGATACATAAGCAAGAAAGGTATGAAGACACTTATGTCAAAGCTAACAGATCTAAAATCTATAGACGTCAGTCGATATGAGAACTGCATCTTTGGAAACAAAACAAGATTAGTTTCTCAAAAGTTGGCAAGATACCCAAGGTAGAAAAGTTAGAGCTGATCCATACAGATGTATAAGACCCTTTCCTATTCGATTTCTTGGAGGCTTATTGTACTATGTCACCTTCATTGATGACTCTACAAAGAAGGTGTAGGTTTATTTTTTGAAAAGAAAGTTAGAAGTCTTTGACGCATTTAGAAAATAGAAAGCCATGGTGGAAATGAAACTAGCTTAAAAGTAAAGTGTTTGAAGCCTGATAATAGAGGAGAATACAAAGACCGAAGAATCAAAGAATTTTGTGCTACAAACAGGATCAAAATGAAGAAGACTATCCCTAGGACACAACAACAAAATAGTGTCACAGAACGTATGAACAGAACTCTGAATGAAAGTGCCAGAAGCGTGAGGCTACATGCAGGCTTAACCAAGATGCTGTGGGCAAAAACTATCAACACTGCAGCCTACTTGATAAATCATGAGCCCTTAATTGTTTTGGATGGAAGGTTACTAAAGGAAGTTTGGTGCTGAAAAGAGGGAAACCTTTCACACTTGAAAGTGTTTGGTTGTATCTCTTATGTTCACATAGATTCCATTGAAAGAAGAAAACTTGATGCAAAGTCCAAAAAGTGTGCCTTTGTTGGATATGGTAGTGATGAAATTGGATACTGATTTTGGGACTATGAAAATCAAAAAGTCATCAGAAGCAAAGACGTCATCTTCAATAAGAAAGTGATTTACAAAAACTGGCCAAGTGCAAAATCTAGTAGCCCCAATGATAATGCTAAAAAGAAAGAATTTGTTGAGTTGGTAGATGTATCTGAGACAGATGTTCAACCAGAAGATCAACATGGTCTTGAACCTGAAGTTCCTCAACAAGAACCACGTAATCTAGTGGTGACACGCTCAAGCAGAATTTCTAAACTAGTACAATGCTATTTGCATTTTTTGCATTATTTATTGTTGACCGAGAATGGAGGACTAGAGAGTTATGGTGAAGTAATGCAAATGAAAGATTCAGTCAAGTGGTAGTCTGCATGAAAGATAAGATGAACTCACACATATCAAATCAGACATGGGAACTATCTGAACTATCGAAAGGCATGAAAGCTCTCCATAACAAATAGGTGTTCAGGATCAAAGAATAGCATGATGGAAGCAAATGCTACAAGGCAAGACTAGTGGTAAAAAGTTTTCAGCGAAAAGAATGTATTGACTACATAGAAATTTTCTCTCCAGTTGTGAAGTTAACCACTAGCAGACTAGTGTTAAAAATCATAGCTGTAGAAAACTTACATCTTGAGCAATTAGATGTAAAGATAGCTTTCTTTCATAGTGATTTGAAGGAAGAAATTTAGATGAAGCAACCCGAATGCTTCATAGAAGCAGGCAGGGAAAACCTGGTTTACAGGTTAAAAAAGAGGTTGTATGGCTTAAAACAAGCTTGAAGACAGTGGTATAGGAAGCTTGATAACTGCATGAGTAGCAGCGGTTTCGCAAGTTATCAAGCAGGTTATTGCTACTATATCAAGAAGTTCGACAATAGCTTCATTATTCTACTACTCTATGTAGATGATATGTTAATTATAGGATCTGACATGCAACAAATTAATAATTTGAAGCTAGAATTGTTGAAGCATTTTTCGATGAAAGATTTGGGTGTTGCAAAATAGATTCTTGGAATAAGGATTAATAGAGATAGAAAGTCAGGGACTTTGATGCTGTCACAAACTGAGTGCATCAACAAAGTCTCCGGGTTCAATATGTGGGATGCTAAACTAGTATGCACTCCATTAGGTGCTCTTTTCAGACTCTCCAAGGAACAATTATCAAAGACAGAGGAAAAGCGTACACACATGAAAATGGTTCCGTATGCCTCAGCTATTAGAATTTTGATGTATGCCATAGTTTGTACCATATTAGACATTGCACATTCAAGGGAAATTGTTAGCAGGTACATGAATAATCTAGGCAAATCACACTGGGAAGTAGTAAAATCGATCCTTAGATATATGCGGGGTGCCACAGGTAGTGCACTTTGTTTCAAAAGTGAAGATATGACACTAATAGTATGTGGGTGCTGATTTAGTCGGTAATGTCGATAATAGAAAAAGCACTATAGGGTGTCTATACTCTAGGAAATACAGCAATGGGTTGGGTTTCTCAACTATAGAAAATCATTGCTTTCTCCATGACAAAAGTAGAATATGTCTCTATCACAGAAGCCAGTAAAGAAATGGTTTGGCTTGGCAAAAAAAAAAGAAGACAATGTCTTATATAGGACAGTCAAAGTGCAATACACTTGGCAAAGAATCCATCTTTCTATTCAAGAAAGAATCACATTCAAGTGCAGTACCATTTCATTTGGTCATTTCTAGAAAATGAGATTTTGAAACTTGAAAAGATTAGTGGAACTCAAAATCCTGCTAATATATTAACAAAGACGGTAACTATTGAAAAACCGAAGTTGTGTTTAGCTTCAGTCGGTCTGCAAGCATAAGAAAACGAGGAAGTGCTGCTGCAAATGATCAAGGTATAAAGACAAATTGAAGTCAATCTTCAAGTGGGAGATTGTTGAATGATAAGTTGCCCACCATTCTAGATTGTCAAGGAAGGAGGGAAGTCTCAATTGTGGCTGCCTACAATATTTAAACAAAGTAGTAAAAAATGGTGGTACCTAACTAGCCCAATTTATTTGATATTTTTGAGTGAAATTAGGTAAAAGTATGAGTAGGCTTATGGCTATAAATGCCAGCCATTCTGATCATTCTAATCATCCCATCCTTAAGAGAAAACAATAAGCTTTATATAGAAAGCCTGAGAGAAAATTGAGAGCAATTTTCTTAAGTGTAATTTAGTTATGAGTTTGTGAGTTTGTGAGGTTTTGAGTGTTATAAACACATATATTTCTCCCTTAATAAAATTTACAACTGCTCATGAACATATCTTAACTAGGGTGAATCACACTAAATATTGTGTGTTCTTTTTCACTTTTTTTTCATTCCATTAATCTAGTTGCTCGAAGAATTTGTTTCTTAATTTCTAAGAGCTACAATCCTATCCTCTCACAAGAAGTGAGTCTCACTCCTTATGAGAGGGTGAGACTATAACCCTATAAAATTATACTACATTTTTCACTAATTATGATTGTCTTTTTTACTTTGATGTGATTTTAATTAAATCTAACATACTCCTAAAATATATTTTTTTTAAAAAAAAAAAGAAGAAGCTCAAAAGTATAAAGAAAAGGGTAATGACTATCCGTACTTCCCAAATTGGAAGTCCATCAAATGCAAGAGCGAAATGCTTACTATACAGAGGAGTGCTCGTCCTTGTCAGTGACAGTGGGGGTAGGTTTGGATACGAGCCAAATATTAAATCATGTATCATCTATACAATCTTTAGCAATCTATATATATATATATATATGTATGTATATAATCTATACCAAAAAAAAAAAAAGAGAATGAATGAAAAACAAAAACAAAAGAAGAAGCAAAATATTCTATGGCCGGCGTGAATCTGCCCTTAATTTGCCATCCCCTTAAAATCATCTTGAACCCCTCAAAAAAAAAAAAAAAAACAAGAATCATTTTGAAAACCCCAAAGATATTACACAGTTACGTGGCAATCCTGCTGTCGTTGAGGCCAATGTCTCATTTTGTCACTCCATCAAACTAATTTATTTAATGCAAAAACAATTGAATGTTTCTAAATTATTATATTGGCATATCTGAACAATATTTTTATTTTACAAGTAATAATTAAAACGGACGGCCATGGCAAAATCATCAATATCCCAATGGGCCCCAACAAGCCCGATCTCAGTTCAAACTATGCACCCATATCTTATTGTCTGGTGTACGAAAGTTAAAGAGTTTGGTTGATGACGCTAGTATTCTTTTTATTAAAATACTTTCAGAATTGGAGTGTTCACTTTCTCATTGTAGCTATTGTTTAAGCCTTCTTGGCAATTACCTCTTGATTTCAATATTGCCTTCTTTTTTCTTTTTCTTTTTCTTTTTCTTTTTCTTTTTGATTGAAGATTTCAATATTGCTTTATATCATTGTTTCTGGCCCAGAATTTTCAGCATAATATGTGTCTCGTATCGTATTAATTTTTGTTATAGTTTTTTTGTTCTTTTTTTCTTCTTTTTTCACGTCAAAAGTTAGATGTACGAGTATGCGAAAGCCAAAGACTAGTAATTAAATTATTTTTGAACAAATTTTTTTGGTACTCTCCTTAGGGCTAGGGACTTGCTTTTGTAGTTATCAATATGATATGTTAGTCTTTTCTTTTTCAAAAAGACATGTATTATCTCTAACACATTAAAAAAAAAAGCATAACAAAATCCTTTTTGTAGAGAAATTTTAATACATATATAGGGGGCAAGAGAATCATAATAACATTCTTTATAGGTTAAGAAATTCGATATCTATTTTATGGGATTGCGAAAAGAGAGGACTACAATAAGAGAATGTGCATAAAATACGTAAATTGTTCAAGGTGAGAATTAATATATAGTTAAAGAAACTTCGTAGCAAGGAATAAAGTCCTTCAAGAAAAACAAGAGGGTTAGAGGTAGCGTTAAAAGATGAATATGATGGATACCTAAGCCTAAATGACATTATAAAAAGCTTTCTCTAGTATGAAACTCAAAAGCGTGCTTTCCTAGAACCTCAGAAGAATGATATGTGAGGAAACAATATTATTTTTTACTTGGTGATAGATTTTGAACAAATTAGAAAAGGATGGCTAGTTGTGAATCTTAGAGCCCGTTTGAGAAAATAAATTCTAACAAAAAAGTTTTAGTTTAAATCAATTTTGCTATAATGTTTTCACTTACAAAATTTAAATTGTTATATAGTTTCAACTTTGGTTCAAGCCTATGTTCTTAAACAGCCTCTTAAAACCAACAGAAATTTTAAAGCTGTTACTATCTAGGATTTGAATTCTATATATATCCAATAAAATAGACTAATTAATTTGTGCATATATACGGGTGCATGCATGAACGTATTAGTTTGTTGAGTCTTTTTTATATGTAAAATTTGTTAAATTTTTAAAAGGCTGGTTCTTTTTTATGATTTATAGTTCTTCTAAGAGTTTAGTAGAACTGTGCAACTAATTAAAAAGAAAGAAAAATTATAAAAATAAGACACTAAATATTTATCAGATAATTTAATCTAAAGTTAATCACCATTTTTTAAATTATTTTTAATAAGTTTTTATAGAGTTTAGTCAATTAAAAGATTTATATGTGCCTTAATCTATTAATTTTTAGTTGTTGAAGCTCATAAATCTTTAGGAGCAAGCAAGGTTTGTGACTAAAAAGAAAACAAGGACAAGTGTAGAGAAATAAAAGGGAAGGGAAAAAAAAGGAACCAAATGGTGGCTATATTATACCATAAATTTTATATTTTTTGTTCTCCATTATATCTGTGAGCAAAAAACATAAGCATCTAAAACTACTTAAGAAGTTTGTAATTATATATTTGGTGTTCACATACTGACATAGAATTTTGAAGGACTTATCAATTCACAATCAGTAAACAAAATTTGGTGGCTTTATTTTGGTAAGATTATGTTATTGTCTATTTTCAAGTTGGTCTAACAATCTTATATATATGGGTTGCAGTAATAGGGATTACTTAATAGATACACCAGTGTATTTATAACATGTTGAAGGGTCCATAAATAGAACTATAATTATTATGTATTCATTCATAAGAATTATATTTAATTATTGTTTACCATTTAATGAATTTACCTTAATCATGATTAGTGATTAGTGGAGTCTGATCCGTTTATTATGTCTTATGAGTAAGATCAATTTTGTATTGATTGAAAGGTCAATAAGTTAAAGATATAACCTTTTGGTACTGTTTTGAGAGTTTTTGGAAATGCTTTTGCACACTTTTTGAGGTAAAAATTTCAAAAATATTCTCAGCACAATTCCTAAAAATAATCTCATTTTTCAAAACAAAACCATTTTCACGTATTTTGAAAATACTAACGAACGGGATTATATAATAGTTAGCTAAGAACATTATTTCACATACATGAAATCTGCAAAATCGTCAAGAAGAAAAATAATACATTCATGAGTATTAACGTAGTATTTGGATAAATTTTATATGATCTCAAACGCTTTTGATATAAGACATCAAATAAACCCCATTTATATTTATGATAGGATCATAAATAAATTACTGATTATAGAATTAATGAAACTCATAAAAAAGTGTAGTTAGAAAGATTATATGAAATCAATAACCTAACTATAATTATGAATATTATAACAGAGAGTAGAACCACACGATAAGGGTTACAATTATGGACGATCTTAAAAATATCATTTTAAGGTTCATTGTATTTCATTTATATGATTTAAGCGTGCATCCCTGTTTTTAGTCGCATAAATCCAAGTAAAAAAAATTATGTTAATTTAATACACGCATAATGAAAATTGTTTACAATTATTAGATCTTTAAATATGTATCCTTATGGTCTTCCTCATAGCTTCATAATTCTGTTTGATGAATTAATGAAATTTTCTTAGTTAATTTTTACTTACACGGAACTAAAATGAAATTCACCCAGTAGCCTCCCTACACGAAATTGGCACCTATCTGATAGTGTTTGGGACACCGTGTAAGACGAATATATTTGTGTTATATATTTTATGTAAACAATGGACATTAATTTGTCCATTGAGTATTTACATCAATTATTAAGAAAAATAGTGTGCAACAATTATTTACTTTATCAAAAATAAATAATTTTAATACATATCAAAATATATTTATTTTACTTGTTAAGATAAATATGAATCAATTCTCAATCCAAATTGTATCATTGTTATCTAGTTGATAGAATATTTCATTGGAGAATAATAGCACGGAATATAATGTTGTGACATGTGGCAACTTCCCTTTGGGTTAAAATGCCACACGCCCACTACACCTAGGGCAACGAGTGAATTCTAAGAGGATAAGGATATTGAGTTTGACTCATTCTGGTCACTTATTGCTATGAAAAATAAATTACATGTAATAGACAGTTTGAAATAAAACTAATAGTTTTAGTCTAAAAGCTATAACACAGCTTTATATTATAGTAAATTTTTACTTTTTACTATAACATATAAAAACTTTATATTATTTATAATTGTAACTAATAGTTTCGACCGTTATTCTAAATAGCCAATCAATAATATCATACCTCTTGAATAATAGAACTGCACTTTTCACAAGACACTCTTAAAAAATCAACAAAAAGTTTCAAGTAATTAGTCATCTATGTTATTTTCTTTCTCACAAACTATTATTTGAATGGACATACAATCAGTAATTCTTCAACACCGCTATTCCCCTTTCAACCAATAACATGCTTAAGAACAATTAACTATTGAAGGAAAATAATTAAATATACTCTATCCATTATTTGCACTAATTATGCAGTCTGAAAATAAATAAAGACTCAAAGTCTTTTTTGTTAGGGAAATAATAAGAGAAGCTAGAGTCCAGTTAGAAATGAGGAAATTTTTTCTTCTTTTCATGCTTTACAGAATTCCGCCATCTACTCTCCAAAGAATAGGCCACCCACAAGGAATTCTTGTAGTTTTTTGCTTTTTCCTCGATAGCTCCAAATCAAATTCAACCTCCTATTTTGATTAAATAATATTATTCCGATTGATCATCTAATTAAAACATTTGAGATCTGATTATCTAAATCACATATTTATTCTCATTCAGCTTCTAATTAATCATTTAATTTCAAAATAAAAAATTAACAATTTCAAATCCAATTTAAAACGATTTCCTAATTATTCATCAAAGAGAGAATTTTTACAATTTGTACTGTACAATTGTGCCTACAATGACTGAATGACTGACCTGGCACTCAAGTCTCCCTCACCAAGACCATGGGTCTTGCACATAGTCCAACCCCGATTGCCCGATCACGTGTTTTTTTACGGTACTAATCATCTTTGAATTAACTCAATTTGGTCATTTGGAATTTCTAAGCTGACAAGACTTGATGAATGTATATAATTTAAGTTCAAAAAAGTATTTTTATGAATGGTTTTTTTGGAAATAATTTTTATTCATACGATAAAATATGAAAATTATTATGCCACAAACTTGATGAGTTATCTTTCTTGTCCAATCAATATAATTTGTATTTTATTAAAATTTTTTCGTATCCTACAATAATATTTTGTATTCTACTAAGATATTTTGTGTCTTATCAAGATATTTTTCATATCCTACTAAAATATTTTGCATGAGTACTTGTCAGAATAATTAGTGTCCTACCAGGATCTTTTTTCTCCTCTCTTTCTCTCACTCTCCTCGTCGCCGTTGGCTCGTCTCTAGTGCTCACAATTTGGTTCATGGCAGCACTTGAATGACGACAAGTCAGTTCTGGTTTGTCGCGGATCTCGTCGTCATCGAGAAACATCGTCGCTCAAGTTGGCCAGATCGTTCATCATCGAGCAATCTATTTGTTGTCAAAATCAAGAATTGCGTGGTGCTTCATATCTCGCATCCTCATCTACGTTGGCCATGGGCTTGCCTTCAAGGATGAAAATGCTCGAGACGCTCGAAAGTCACGAATCTTCGGCCGTAATCTAGAACTCTGTCACCAATGAAGGCGAACGGCTAGGTGAACTCCGTCACATCGCCTAGCCGTGGATTTGTTACAGATTTCGCTGGTGATCGACAGGCACAATGGCTCCAATGAGGAGAGGTTGGGAAAATCGAAACGAAAAGAGATAGGAGAGAGAGACTTGATTGCAGCCGGAGAGAAAGGGCAGAAAAAAGAAAAGAGAACAAATTATTTCAAATATGAGATAGATTTTACTTATATCATTGAATTTTGTGGCGTAAATAAATTGTTGGGGTGATAAAGGATGTCATTTTCTTCAACAAAAATAACCGAGAAATTAATTTCAAATTAATTTATTTATATAATTATTAACTTTAATGCTACTCTACTAAAAGTCAAGGTGGTAGTTACTCAAGCAGATGGAGAATTGTCGTTTGCTTTAATACTATATTAGGAAAAGTGAGGAAATTGGTTCATAGAAAACTTTGATTAATAATCTCAATAAGCTCTTTACAGGAAGCAATGCTTAAAAGACATCGCACTACAAGAACCAATAAAAACCCTTGACGGTTACGCAAGCTAGAAAATCTCAATTATTCTACCGCACAAAAAGAAAATTTTCAGAAAAAAACAACAGCAGAAAAAACTACAAGTGATGAAATTAGTGAAACGATATGTTTTAGGCGAGTCATTAAAAACTTTCATACTTTATAATCACAAGAATTGAAAAACAAAGCACGAACTCTTCTTCCTTCTAATCATGGATTTAGCTTTCCATACAGGCAACAACTGCCTTCACATAGGAACGTTCAGTCTAAATGATCAAATGATATATTGGTGAACGTATATTACATATATTAGGAGAAATAATAAAAGAATCAACAAATTTTTGTTCTGGAACTATAAGTAACAAAAAAAATAAGAGTATTTGGTGTCCCTGAACTTGTCTCATATATTTGGCACTTATTTCAAATTCTTGTTCTGTAGTTGGAATTTTCTAAAAAAGTTTATGTATCCTTTCATATTCAAAAGCACGGACAAGAAACAAAATATATTTTCCATGATATGAGAAATGATGGGCAAACAAGTTAATGGGAAAATTCCATAGATGTCTCAATCCTACATTCATATATCTCTAGAATGTGAATCATTAGGTGGCCACAACCTTCGTTTTGTGCATTCGTGTTGGCAGTCAATTTGCACAAAGAACGACTTGATCACCTTTATACATTCAAGTGAAAATCTTAGACAATGACTTTTAGAAACATTTTCATTTGAAAATTGAAGTTTGGACTTTGGAGGCTAGTCCAATACCACTAAACCTTTATTTTATAAGGTCTAATTGGAAAATGTTGCCACTAATCTATTCTTCTATTTGTCTTTGTCATTAGACTCACATAGGGTACTATTCTTGACAAAGGTTCAAAGTAGAAAACATGGGCAAAAATTTTTTAAGAAGATTTTTTTTTTTTTTTTGGTTTCTTTTGCACTATAGAGAATGTAAATGTGAGAAGGGGGTGGGTAATAACTTGTTCCTCTAGCATTCCAAAAGTAATGATCATATTTACTATTTTATAATTGATATTTTTAGTTCATTAAAAAATTGTATCTTGTATTTTAGATTCTTGAAATAATATCTCAGAATTTCATATTTAATTAAGTTAAATTGATAACTTTACCCTTTATAACTTAGCTTGAAAGCACTTGTTACGTTTTTTTATTTAGCATAACGCCTAATTTGTGTTTAGGTACAGGTTTATTCATAAGCTACGAGGGTAAAGTCTTCAAAATCTTGAGCGAAATTCAATTGTTTTCCTTCTGGAGGTAAAATTCTGAGCTTATCTAGACTACACATATACAAGTATATAAATTCAAAATGCAAAGAGTGAAACAATAAATAACCCATAACTAAATAGGTCGATAGTAGGGATTCTTTTTACAGCAGTAAAAAAATGTATTTCATTAATAACAATGATTTTAACTATTTTTTTTGTGTCACTGGCACGTCGAATTCTTCTTGTAAGTATAGTTTTTATCAAGGACCATGATAAATGCATTCTATGTATGAGTAATCATTTTAGTTGTAATATTTTCTTGTAAAAATTATTGACATGGCAATGATAAAAATTAGAAACTACATTATTTGAGAAAAAAAATTAGTAGTATTGTATTATGAAAGAAAACCCCCTGATTATATTTTCCCTCTATCTAGAGCACCTAGTATTATAAGGACCACCTCTAAAGAGTTGGTGAAACTGTGAAAGTCGTGTACACAATATATTTCCTACTCACCAAATAGAAAAGAAAAACGTTTTTTTTTTTTTAACTATCAAAATAAATAAATAAATAATATTGCTGCGTGGATATGGCGCAAAATAAATAAGTTAATACCCTTGACACACACTTTGGCACTTATTATGACTGTAGTTCATTGAAATGGTTTCCATTTGAAAAATATTTTTTTAAACATTTTCTTTTCTTCTCTCCTCGCAAACTGCATGACATATACAATGACATCATTTGTATTCACAAGCCGAATATAAAACTCAAGCCAATGATAGAATAGAATGTATGTCCCAAAGGATTTTTTTTTTTTTTTAATCCTCATTAGATTGGATTAAAATCAATAATTAAGATAAAGAACGTAATTGTGGCATTGTTTGGCTCATGAAAGTGTACGCCAATGGCCAAGCCTAATGGTTGCTCCACTCACAAAATTCTTTGGTTTATTTTATTAAAAACTAAAGAAGAAAATAAAAAAGAAAAAAGAGAAACCAAAATTTAATGAGATTTGACAATACACTTATATCTATAAATTAAAAAAAAAAGGTATAAATTCAATAGTAAGGAACACTATGACTAAGTTCTATATAAACACAAATTATGATAATAAAATCAAGTGAATTTTGCCAAAATAACTAAATCTTTTAAATTCAAGAGTCTCCCTAATATGAAGATTGAAACAAAACATTTCAAACAAATAATAAATGTATTTATATATGAAATAATTTTTCTTAGTATGTCTCCAGAAGATGGAGCCTTGACAAGAGATTCCAATTTTTGAAGGATTTTTTTCTTTTTTTTTCTTTTTCTTATTTTACGAGAAAATAAAGATAGAGTACGACAACGGAGTAAGAATGACATTTGGCAAGGGTGCAGGGACACGAGGGAGGGCATACGGTCAAAGGGACCACAATCATCAAGGAAGATGTATGAACGACGATCGTCAAGGAAGGGTGAAAATACAACAATCTTTGGTAGACCCTGGTGTTGCTCTTGGAGCGTGACATAGAGGATCCAGGACTCCTTAGAGTATGAATAGCAATGTTTTTGTATGATAAATTAAAAAAGAAAAAACATAAAAGTAATTCAAGAGAATCAAAAATTTAACGTGTTTTAGCAGCGTGTCTACGACTAAGAACAAAGAAAAAAATCACTAATAAACAATACTTTGAATGAACTCCGTATAAATACAAATTAAATTACAAGACAAATTTCTGCTTTGGAGCTTACACAAGAAAATTTTCATAAATATAATCTTTTAAGATTTACTTTTAATAAATGTCATATATGTTTAATTGTAGCACAACTTAATATGTAATATGAATGATAGTATAGTATAAACTTTTTTAAATATCACGTAAATCAACACAACTTTTAAAAGTGCGACATTACATGTAATTTTCTCCTTAAACAATCATAAAACGGAAATAATCCGCCAAAAATGTAAGGAAGATAACTATGACCATAGCTACATCCCTATTGGGCTTTTGTTCAACCTTTTGGTTCCATTAGCTTGTATATAAGTTCAAAAATCGGAGGTTAACATTACAAAGGCCTCATAAATAATTGAGAGAATCCATACTGCAACTGTTTCTTGTAATCAAACTATTTAAACTTCAACACTTTCTTTAAATAATAATATACAATTTTCGTGATAATTTAGGTTCACTGGCAATGAAAACTTTTTTAACAGTATATGTTTAATCTTAAACTATGGGCCAGTAGAAAAAGGCAAGTTGGAATTCGTTCTTTGCGATATTTGGTAGGTGATCAATTACGTGAATGGGCTTTGTCTCCTTAAATCTTGAGTGTCTTGTAAGCTGAAAATTGTACGTAGAATTTTCATAAACGATATTTTTAAAATTTAATTTTTATAAATATCGTACATACTTAATTATAATACAACTTCAATATCTAATATGAATAGAAATGTAGCACGACTTTTTTAAACATGATATGAAGAAATACAATTTTTAAAAATATAATATAACATATGATATTTTCAAATTATATTCACACTCCAAATATTCATAAAGACACCTTTATATACAATTATTAAATTTATATATAATTCAGAATTACTTACAATTTAATGTTAAAATCTCTTATATTTCTGAAATAACTTATGTACACGATACACCCCAACTCAGTACTTTTTTTTAAAAAATTCCTACGAATTTTCCATTGAAAAAAAAATCTAAGAAAAACTTTTTATAACACATATAAAATGTGAAAATTTTCATACTTTTTTTTTTAACTATGCTATGGTTGGCTTCAGAGTTTCATTTAATTTAACATTGTAGATCTAATATTAGTGTACGCTAGTTATTACATGTATTACGGATAAATTCAGAAAGATGTTACCCGTTTGGAACTAAAAATGTAGTTATGTATTTCCAACCAACTTCTATTATAAAGTTCTCTTACAAAATTTAAACTAAAAGAGAAATTGAGATTTATTTCATGAAAAATAAATAAAAAATCCAAAATACCCTTAACTCTTTTTTCTCTTCCTTTATCACCCTTCTCTCACACCAACACCGGTGGTGGTTAGGAAATACAATATTTACATGTTAATAATTTACCGATAATGTCGCTAGTTACTACCAGCACCGACGACTTCACCAATGGCCATAAAATATTGTATTAATATATAAATATTATATTTCTATGTAAATACAAACATTTATTAATAATCTCTTCGGACTCAAAAAATACCGTATGAACATGTAAACACTGTATTTCCATGTAAACACAAAAATTTTACGGAAATATACTAGAACCAACAACGTCGGCGGCGACAGATAAATATTTTATTAACATGTAAATCATGTATTTCTATGTTAATGCAAAAATTTACTGACAACCTTACTAAACCATCGACGGCCAGAAAATACTACATTTACATGGAAATATAGTATGTTTGTGTAAATACAAAGATTTACTAGCAAAGTCACCTAACATCATCCATACTGACTGTAACACCTTAACCCCCCATGGGGTCCACTTGACGAGACCTCCCAACATAGTTGGGTCTTATACTCGTTACTCATATGTACTCTTTAACAACCTTACTAAACCATCGATAGCTGGAAAATACTACATTTACATGGAAATACAGTATGTTTGTGTAAATACAAAGATTTACCAACAAAGTCACCTAACATCACCAATACTAACTGTAACGCCTCAACCCCCCATCAAGTCCACCTAGCGGGACCCCCAATATAGTTGGGTCTTATACTCGTTACTCATATGTACTCCCTTTGGGAACGTAGTGGCCTTTAGGGATTTCTTCGCATCCCACAATACTTGAACCCAAGACCTCCTTATTTATAAGGTTCTTAAGTCAAATATTAGCACCAATTCATCTTTTAGGTCTTCCGCAAATTACAATAGAAGAATATAGTAACAAGTCTTCTGCAAATTCAGAGTGCTTCTCGAGTTTATGAAGAATATGTTGTTGGCAAATAACATCTTGATCATTCTCCAAAAGGAAATCATGGAGAGCAAATAAGGTTTTGGAGCTAGTTCATTCTAACATATGCGGGCTCATTAATTCGATATCAAATGGTGGCAAAAGTTATTTTATAATGTGCATTGACAATTTTATGCGGAAAATTGGGTTTTTTTTTAGAGAAGTTTGAAATATTTTTAGCTTTCTAAAACTTCAAAACACTTATCAAAAAAGAAGCGGGCAGGCTTACAAAGATTCTCCACAGCGATTATGGTAGAGAATATAACTCACAAGAATTTGTAAATTTTTGTAGAACGCATAAAATTGAAAAGCAATGTACAGTAGTTTATTCAACGCAGCAGAATGGCGTTTCAGTAAGGAGAAATCATGCAATCTTGAACATGGTGTGGACTGTTTTGGCAAGAAGCGGTATTCCAAGAAGCAGTTGGCCCTAAAGCAGTCAATTAGAGCATTCATATTCTAAACAAAATCCCCACACTTGTTATTCAAAATATGACACCAAAAAAAGCATGGAGCGGGGGACAACCATGTGCGAACACTTCAGAATTTTTGGTTGCATTGCGTATGCTTATATTTCATATCAAAAAAGGACAAAGCTTGATGACAAAGGAGAGAAATACATTTTTCTTGGTGTTAGGACCAGTCAAAAGCATACAAATTGTGCAATCCTATCAACAAGAAATTTTTCATTAGTTGTGATGTGGTTTTTTTATGACGAAAAGTTTGGATTTGAAATAAAAATAATACCATCCAACAAATTCTTGTTGATTTTGATGGAAAATATGAAGATAGAAGGTAACAGCCTTTGGAGAATGCACAACCTAGAGAGAATGAGCAATAACCACCTGTCTGTCAAAGTATTCTAGTAGCCGAAGCTGAAGAAAGAAGACCTACATTGATGACTGATTATGAGGTAACTAGAACTGACCAATCTAAAGACCCACTTACATATTTTGCTCTATTTTTAAATTGTGATCTTACAGCTTTCTAAGGTGCTGTTAAAGAATCAAAATGGCTGAAGGCACTAGATGAAGAAATTGTAGCCAATAAAAGAAACAATAGTTGGGAGTTGATAGAGCTCCAAAAAGGGCAAAAGAGCATTGGTGTAAAGTTGATGTTCAGGACAAGGCTAAAAGAGAATGGTGAAGTTGATAAGTATAAGGCACGTTTAGTAGCCAAAGGCTATAAACAAGAGTTCGGTATCGATTCCACATAAGTTTTTGTTCCATTTGTAAGGCATGACACTATCAGATTGGCTACAGCAATGGCAACACAAAATTCATAGACTATGTTCTAATTAGATGTAAAATCAGCTTTCTTACGTGGCTACTTGGAAGAACAGGTATTCATTAATTAACCTCTTAGATATATGAAGTTTGAAAATGAGCATAAAGTGCATAACCTAAAAAAGGCACTATACGGATTAAAGCAACTTACAAGAGCTTGGTATGATCGTATGGATGCTTATGTTTCTAAGGAGGATTTTCAAATTTGTCCACATAAGCATACACTTTTTATAAAATTTGTGATGAGGGAAGATGTTTATTGTTTGCCTATAGGTACTTGATTTGATTTGTACTAGAAATGATTGTATCATGTTTGAAAAATTTAAGTAATCCATGATGCTTGAATTTCATATGCTCGTCTTGGAACGATGCATTATTTTCTTGGTATAGAATAGTGCAAACTCTTATTGGTATCTTTATTTTTTGAAATAAATATGTTCGAGATATTTTAGACTAGTTTTAGATGAAGAATTGCAATTCTGTTAGCACACCAACTGAGTTTGGCTTGAAGCTAAAGGAAGATGTTAGAGGGAAGAAGGTTGACAGCACCACGTACAAGCAAATCATGGAAAGTTTGATGTATTTGACTACAAGAAGACCATATATCGTGTATTCTGCAAGTATCATTAGCTAATAAATGGTGAATCCTACAAAACGCATCTTCTAACTGCCAAAAGGTTTTTTTGGTGCTTAGAAAGGTACTACAGGATATGAGTCGGTCTACAAGAAGGGAGCAAAATCAGATTTGATAGCCTTTATTGATAGTGGTTATGTTGGAGATTCATATGATCGAAAGAGCATTTCTGGTTATGTGTTTATGCTTGGTACAATGACTGCTTCTTGGTCGTCAAAGAAACAACCAATTGTTACATTATCCACAACAGAAGCTGAGTTCATTGCTTCAACTTCATGCTCCTCTCAAGCCATTTGGATAACGAAAATTCTTGAAGAGCTTCATTTCAAGCAAGAGAGAGCCACTGTAATTTATTGTGACAACACTTCAGTAATAACGCTTTTTAAAGATTTATCCTACATAAAAAGAAGCAATCGTATAAATGCGAAGTTTCATTTCTTGAGGGATCTTATGAAGGAAGGAGTCATTGAGCTCATCTATTGCAGAAGTGAAGCTTAAGCTGCTAATATTTTTACTAAGCCTCTCAAGTTGGTTGCACTTTAGAAGCTCAGGAAATAGCTTGGTGTTTGCGTATTAGACCCATATTAAACTGAATGTCTGTAAACTTTCGGTTTAAAAGAGGGATTGTCGAGTCACGTGGGCTTTTATTTATCAAAGTTTGTTGTGTTTGGTCTGAAAGGAGTTGTTGTTATGTTGCTAATGGAATAGCTACTGGAGTGGAATGATTAATAGTGATCAAAGCAGTGGTTAAGTGTTTGTCCGTTTCCAATAGTAAATAATATATGATCGATGTTTTGATACCATTTGTTGAAAATTTGTTGTAGAAACGTAGTGAAAAGACGGATCGGTTGACAAACAAAATTTTTCTCAAAGCCACTGTTTATCAAGAATATGCAAATAATTTGAATTCATAAAAATTAAAAAGAATTACAGTTTAAATCTTTTGAAGCAAAATAGAAATTTCTTGCTTACAATTTGATATCTTAAACCTTCCAAACCAAGCCCACATACTAATGTATTGATGAGTGGGCATCAAAAATAACGAATATTAATCTCAATTTTTCTAATATAGCTATATACTCAATACATAAAATACCAGGATTTTTCTAGAGACTAACTTCACATGTTTTTCTTTCTAGAAGAATATCTCCTTTTCTTCTTCAAAATTCTCCCAAGAATCTTCACTTTTTTCTTCTTTTTAATCTCCCGCTGGTAACCTATTTCTCTATTTGAATGATTCAACTCTTATATCATTTTAAGAATAAACATAACATGAAGAAGGAAAATGAGGTGGGAGTAGGTTGAATCTTATCATCATTTGTCTCCCACCCATGAAGAAAGAAAGGATGGAGCGTCTATGAATATGGGCAAGCATGGAGTTTTGTGCAATAAGTGTATTCGAATCCACCTTTTAATTTTGATAATATCAATACCACTAAGTATATGAGAACATTTATCATTTTCATTTTATGTATCATAGAGAATATTTTTACGTATCACATAAATATTTATAGTGTGAAATAATTAATTTAGAATTTAATAATTCTAAATTTAATATAGTGTTTAGAGAGTCAATAATGCAGACCTATAGACATATAATTCAAGCTTCAATAAATTTAATAATTAATATTGTTTAATCAATGTGTCAAATTTATTAGTTTCAATGTTACTATTTTAAAAACCTAAAATTATACTGAAATTATAATAATAATGGCACAAAGAAAGTAGTGATTACTCTATTGATATAATCATATTACATATAAGATCCTCCTTAAATAGTAAATAATTAGAGCTAGGTTTAATTTCTGTTTATCACTCTTATTACGTCTTCATCCTTGAGTTCTAATGATTCTCTAATGAACAGTCAATTCATAACCTTATCATCAATAATGCTCTACTATTCAAATTTTATATATTCACTTAAGAGAACTATATTTTTAACTTACAATAGGTAGGAATGTATTCCATAATTATATATTATCATTTCCACCCGTTTATTTCATTATGTTTTTGAAATGCAAATTATGATATGTCTTTAGACAAATTTTGCTGAGCAAATAAAAAAATATAATTTCATGTACTTGTGTTCTGAGCAACAATGTCCTCCAACGAAGATTTTTTCTCTTGTAGTTGTTGAGGCTGTTGAAATCCAAGAGGAGGTCTCAGAACATTTTGGTTGTTGCTCCACGAGAAATTCGGATGATTTTTCCATCTTGGATTGGAGGTGTTCAAATTTGGATGATACGGTTGTCGGTTAAAATTGGAAAGAAAGTTTGCTTGTTCTAGACGGGGGAAATTGAATTACCATTTGGCAGTCAATACTAGCATGGTGATCACCATAGGATTCACAATTTTGAAAAGAAGTTTGAATAAAATTCATCGTCAGATTCCCTAATTGTTTAGGTAGAGTCACTACTTGATCTATCAAAGCTATGATAGCGTGATCGGTGAAGACTGTGGCAAAAGACGTCCAGGGAGATGGAACGCACGAAACAGTGTTGCGGCTTTGTGACATCGATTGTGGTGGTGATTTTGGTCGAGTTTCCTCAAACCGCCTATGGGTATTGAAGTTGAGGAGAGAGAATTTAAAATGGAGAGGGAAGAGTAGAAATGGCAAAGGAGAGAGGACAAAAATCCATTAAAGAGGCGAGGGAGAGACGAGAGAGAAACACAACAATGCAATAGAGGGAGAAGAAGAAGGGAGTAAAAATTTAAAATATATATATATATATATGAAAACGAGTATCAATCATTTAAAAAAAATGATATTTTCTAATATGCCGAGAAAAAAATGCCATTTACTTCTATTACGTGTTATCTTGTACAACTTCCCTTAATTTTGCAACAATATTTGCATATACAAAAAAAAAAAAAAAAATACTCGGAGTACTCTTTATATTTTGTAAAATACCACTATTGCTTATCTTCTAATATAAATACCCAAAGCACCACCTATGTTTTTAAAATAATACTCAAAATACTCCATGAAACAGTTAAACTTAAAGAAAAAAAAGATTATCTTACTCAATCTTTACTAAATACAATATAAATATTATTAAACTACAATACTATGTAAATCAATCTTAAAAATGTAAAAACTTAAAAAAATTGAAGTATTTTCTTAATTGAAATATTTATTTGAACATCTTACAAAGTTATTTATTTTATTTTTTAGTAAAAAAATATAAAATAACGTTTGATATAAATTGGAACGCATAATCTTGAAATTTTCAAAAAATTCAATTATTTTAGGGGTTATTTTGAGTATGATTTTAAAAACACATGGGATGTTTTACGTATTTGTATTATAAGATAAGTAAAATAGTATTTAGAAAGAATGCAAGGGTATTTTAAATATTTTTTAACATTTCTCAAAACATAATATTGAAATAAAATTAGAATAGATAGCACACAAGTAAACGAACTTTAGGAAAACTGACTTCTTGAAGCCATAAATAATGAAGGGTTAAAGACAATATGGCCAAATGTTAGTAGTACAAAATTAAAATGGCCTCCTTTTAAACTACATTCAATAGTGATCAAAAATAAAAAATTTATTTAGTTCTAAGGACCATAATAACTTTGCATAAAAAAAAGGTCATAATATCCATCAAAAGGGTTTTTTATCACCAATAATTTAATTTAATAACCAAAAATTTTAAAAGTAAACTATTGATATTAAGCAGCTATTAAATGCATAGTTTTTCAGGTTGAGTAATAGGCTTTTTCGTTTGAATTTCAAAACCTATTAATAACCAAACATTGTTGGTTTGTACTGACCAAATTATTTTGTTCATATAGTGACAGCACTTCTTGTGGGGAATTTAGCAGTAAGACGTATTCTAATGACTAAGTAATTTAGATTTTTAACGACTAGATTATCTAGCTTTTAATGTCTAAACTTTTTATTTAGCTTTATCAATGACTAGTTTGATCTTCTAATGACTAAAATACGAAATCATTCTAAAATGATTTAAAGCTTTGTATTTTCCCTTTTTAAAGATTATGTTAATTTTTTCAAGGCTAGTAAATTTTTCAATGACTAAAGTACTTTGTTTTTTAATGACTATATTTTCTTTTTCAATGACCAAAGATACTTTTTTTTAAAAAAAAAATGACTTTACTCGTTCCTTCAATGACTAGTTAATTATCTAATGACTTAATTTTTTTGACTAAAAAGCATAGTTTTTTTTTTTTTGTGTTTTTCAAAATCTCGGTACTTCTATTTTCAAAGCCAAAGTTTTTAATGTCCTTGATTGCATAATAATTACCTAAGAACACAAGACTAAGAACACAATGAAACATATGAAACGCATACAACTTAGCACAATATATGGATGTAAATCAATGCTCACATAAGAGGGAAAAGGAAAATGAGAGTTTATATAATTCACACTGGTGGAATATGAAACATACACTAGCAACATACAAGGAATCAAGGCAATAATTTGGGGACAATAATGAAGGAAATCAAGTCATTATCACATAATTAATAAGAGATAAACACTAAAAATCTGATTGGAAAATCGTAATTGGCATGGTGGTAAGTATTTAATGTGAGTTTTGGTTATGATTGACAATCATATGAAATCAAGCTATTTAATTTATTGAAGTAACTAAAATGCCTAAACTATGTAATTTTTTATGAAAATTTGAAAGGAGGACACTAACTCCATTGTTTTCGATCAGAGCCCAAAAACAAAAAAGAAAAACCCATTTTTTTTAAAAAAAATCCCTTTAGTTCTTGAGATGTTCAAATTTATAAGACCATAAATCATAAAAATTGAAACCAATATCCCTATACTTTAATTCCTTATTCTGTTGCTTTTGGCTTATATACGGATTCAGTTCAATGTTCCAATTTAAACAACCGGCTGCTTCTTATCTATAGACTCCATGTATGTGTGAAAGTTTATAAAGCTTGATTATAAAACTATACCCTTATTTTAATTATTTCTCAGTTTATCCTTTTATTTCAATTTAATGTCCTGTAGACTTAAAGGACAAAAAAAAAAGCAGGAAAAAGACAAAAATATCTGTAATTATACTTGTTCATGTCAAATTTCATATCTCATCTCTTACTATACCCATGTACATCGAGAGGTTTGACACATAGCAAGTTAACGTATTGAAAACACAAGTCACCAGCCGAAGGAAGACCGTGAGGCCTACCTCTGGCAAATAAGGAAAGATAAACTTCGGGATGTTAGAAGATCGAATCTACAATATTAGGAAAGCAAAGAGTAAGCCAGATCAAATTTGAAGAGGAAGTTGCCTAAATCAAATAAGGAAATGAGAGAAAAGAAAAAGTCAACTGGAGTTAAATATATAAATTGCCCATTTCCAATCGTGTAGCCAAACCAACTTGAGAATTGAGAAATTTAGAAGACTCGAATTACTTCCTATAAATATGAGATCACTGATTAGCCTAGCTATATGCTGTATTTCCTTTCTATATTTATGTATCATTCCTTGAGATTCCCCCCCTCCGTTTCAATTAACAATCTCCATTAAAACTATACTTTTTCTTCGTTATAGTAAAATTTCCATGACCCTATAGCACACACAGCATTCACGTTAAAGACGAACCATTATAAATTCGCATAGTTTTTGTTTACTAATGCTTACTTACAGGATCAACGCTCACTAATATGTCCAATTAATTAGCCGATTCAATCGACACCTATGAGCGGTCATTGGCCCTCTTTGTCAATCTAATTATAGAATTCATACTCTATTAAAGCAATATTATTTTAGAAAAATGTTTTTCTCTTAACCAAAATTTGAAAAATATTTTAACATTTAAAACATAGAACTCAATATCATTTGACATTTAATGTTTACTTTCAAAGTTTATTATTTTAAATCTATAAAATACGGTTATAAATTGTATTTAAAGATAATTATGTTGTTTCATCTAATTTTCTCTATTTTATAAAATATGCAAGAGATGAAATTGAAAAATCTCCTTAATTTAAAGAACACCTTTTTGGTTTAAAAAACAAATGAACAACTTAATAAATAACCAAAACTATAAGCTAAATCAACCCAAACTTATAAGTATCCAAGAATATGTATCTGCATTTAAGAATTAAGCTTGTGGCCTTTTTTTTATTGACATTATGTTCGTGAATGATTTAATTAAGGACGTCATTATCAGAAGGACCCTTTTAAGGTTTCTTGGTTAATTAATATAGCTGCCCCAAATTATTAAAATTTTCTTCTTCCATTAAAGAATATTAAATATTTCAACTGTCGCTCACGGAAGTTGCCCATTTGCTTGAAATCTTTTGCAGGTAGCAAGAAAGGAAATTATGATGTGCACGAAAGTTGGTAGTGTGCCCAAATCGTTCGTTTTGTTGTCCCGCTAAATTGAGAGGGAATCGAAGAAAATGTCAACTTTTTTATTTTGGGTTATCCTTTTATCTTTCGTATGCCAATAGCAATAAGTTAATTAAATGTAAGTCAATTGAGAAACGTCACAAGTATTAATCTTCTGTACTTTTCCTATTTACCAAAAAAAAAAAAAGAAAAATCTTTTGTACTATTCCTATACATAAACAACTAGTGGATATTGATTAATATCCAGTTAATAGACAGAATCTTCGTTCAGCGTTCTTAGCTTTAATGCATATATGTGATTATGTGTGCCACGTTAGGATTTCATGGCCTTTATGTGAATTAACGAACTATTGAACTGCAAAGGTAATTCGGGTCGCGGCATATATATATAGACAAAGTCTTAAATCCGATACCCTTATTAGTCCAACTGTGGTAATATTTCATATGTTTGTTCGTGTTGCACTTATTAATTTTCTTTAGTATAATACTCAATGTTACTAATTGAGTGATTATACTTATTAAGAGTTACATGACAAAAACAATTAGGTGTTACACGAATGTATGATGTTACCATATCGAAGGAAAAAAGTTGTCACTTTCAAATTGATCCGGTGTTCGACAAGAGACATTTCCACACACATACTTGCATATAAAGGGCTTTTTAACTGTCTGATTATCTCTCTAATATAGAATATAAAAGTGAAAAATGTAATATGATAGTTATTAAACGTAACGTTAATATTAAAGAGCTGTACCTTAAGAAGTTTATGTTGAAAAATATAACTATTGCTCCTCTCCAATGTTCATGTTATGTTTGTTAACTGCTATGTTAATTTTTTTTTTCTTTTTTTCTTTTTTTACTTGTCACGTTGTCCCCGTTGTAGTGTAGAAAAAGCGCTTGCGTGTGCACACACATACAGGGCATTAAGATATTTTGCCCTTTTTTTGTACAGAGGTTCAAATTTAATTGGTCAAGGAAAGAAATTCTAGACTCTAACTTGGAACAGCTTGCATAATATAAAAATAAAAAAAATTTATAAACGTAATCTTTTGAAATTTTTATAAACGTCACATATGTTATTAAAAAAAATACACAACTTATGCACACAAATTAATGAGCAAAAATTCCCTTTCAAAATAATCCCTCAGAAAAAAAAGGCCAGATCCCAAATCTGTACCTGCCGTCGTCAATAGAGTACTGAATCTGTTGTTCAGATTAGGAAGCCAAAAGAAGTAAATGCCAAGAAAACTAATGGATATTATAATACAATAAAATAATCATTTGCCAATGATTACGTACTTGACAAAATTTTGGTTATAAAATATCTCTAGTATATAAAGTAAATAAGTGGAATCCGTAATTAATTATTAGTCTTAAAAATAAAAAAAATAAAAACCCTTGTTATACCCATTGACAGTTCGATTAGGAACCAATTTACAATCAAACACAAACTAGCATAGTTTCATAACCTTCAAATTTTTTTTCAATATGTTCTGTTTCTTTTTCTATTTTTTTTCGGAAAGGGGTAGTTGTAAGAGCTTCAAAATGACTTCATTCTACAAAAGAAACATAAAACAAACTACACACACCAAAAGAGCAAGCATAAAAACGAAACAACAACAAAGCTGAAAAAATATCAACAGAATATATATATATATATATATATATGATTACTATATTCAGGTTGGAGGCCACTCTTACAACGATCAAGACCAGCATAGCATGGTAAATTATAGCATAAGAACTAGCACAAATTAAGACTAAATTTTCTAACGAATCCTCACCAATTTTCCATCATAAAGTCTTCAGGCTTCTGTCTAGGAAGAGCAGGAAGCTGTGTAAGCTTCACAAAGTTGTCGTTTCTAACTTTACCAGAATTCTTGCACGAAAAGTACATAAACATGCTTTTCTTCACTTTAAAACTTCCTTTCTTGTTATGATGATCCTGATCCTGATCCTTGCCCTTTTTCACAGGCTTGGTGCACTCTTTGTAAGCCAGAAGAAAAGGGTCTTCTTGCCACCGAAGGCCCTTCGCTGAGCCGCTTCTACTTGGCGGCTGCAATGGGCACGGAGGGGGAGGAATTTTTAAGAGTTCATTGGCTGTGGGGACTAATTTTGAGCCATTGGAAAGCAGAGAAGATTGTTGCTTTGAAGGCAACTTTTGAGATGTTATGTCAGGGGCTTGTGTCCTATAATCTAAAGGGCATTCTTGGTTTGTGACCTTTGAGATCCCAGGCTTGTCCTCCCATGAAAAGGGTATGCTTCCTTGTGAATAAACCTTTCTGTGAGTCATGAGATCTTTGATATATAGCCAAAAAAAAATGGGACTTGCTTAGATTTTTTTGGTTGGAGAAGAAGGAGATGGTGCTTGTTTCTGTTTTTTAGGGGAGTTATAAAGCTCCTTTCATGTACTTCACACTCTCTAACGGCAGAGATACCTAAACGGCAAGCAAGCAAAACGTGTATAGGAAGTTGATTCAAGAGGACAAAATGATAAAAGGAGAAGAAAATTATATATCTTGTTCCTGAAAAATCTAATTAGGCCCTCATAATTTTGGCACACAAAAGTGTTGTGGTTATGTCCAAAATTATGATATGACCGGCCGTTGGTAAATGTCGAATATTCAATGGGACATTATTGAGTAGGTAGAATGGCTTGTTTCAATCAGTCCTATTATTGCTAAGAGTGACTTGAAACTTTTGATTCCAATGACAGTAGATGGATTCAAAGAGTCGTCATTAGCTAGAGAATAGGAATTTTTTAATATGAAAAATCTTTTTCATCCTCACGAGATTATAACTCTACTACTAACAAAACAATAAGACCTAGTTTAAAAACGCACTATATACTATATACTAGACTGAAGCTCATAATTTTGTAAGTAACGGGTTTCTTTCAATATTTTTCTATGAAACAATATTCAACCTTGGCTGCCATACGGCCCTTTTCAGATAATATTTATATGGCAATTGCATTTCGTATGTGATTGTGAAACTACACCATACGTGTGTGTTGTAGTCCATATCTATCAATCATTTCAATTTTTTTAATATATATATACATGCATGTGTATATATGTGATAATGTCTTATATAGTGAAATAAAAATATTATAAAACATATGCATAATTATTGCCAAGGGGGCAAGATACACAAGTAGTTCAACTACATGGTGATAGTCTAAACATTTTAACCTTGTTGGATTAGCTTTAGCGAATAGAAGCCATTGTTCATGTTTGGTAAAGCAAGAAAAATCATATACAGTTTGAAATCAAATGCTTATCATTGAGCATGAAAACCATTACTCTCTACTTTCCAAGCAAATATAATAATCCGAAGTACCCAATTCGGTTACATAAATAGACAGATATATATAATATAATATAATATAATATAATATATTTTGGGGGTTTTAACGTTACAAACTTTACATGCAGAATTCAGGGTCGGAGACATGACTGCAACCGACCACCTAAACTAAAAACATTATAAAAAAATTGAGATGATAGTTAAAAGCGACAGCAATTCTTTTTGGCGTCAAGTGTAAGAAAGGTTGTTGATAAGGCCAATACAAATAGAGAAAATTGATATTTCATATTTTTACATTGCAATTGGGTAACATAGCGTGCCAAGGATCCAGTGGATTATGACATCAACACAAATTTTCACAAATTTCCCGTTTTGAATTTGGGGTTGGGATGTAAGAGGGAGAAAGTGAAGTGATTAGAAAACACTACCAAACAAAGATGGATGACACCGCACAACTACAATTGATCGTGTATTGCATATCATTCAACCTTCAAAGCCTTTAATTTTGAACTTGATAGTTCCCAAATGGGAATCCAATAAATGATTTAGGTGTAATGATCTCAAGATAGGTTTTGAAGTTAGCCAATTAGTGTCTGTCTCTACTAAATGCGTTTTTGTTATTTCTTCTGATTCTTTTATTTGAAAAAAGGGAAAATTCATATTAAGTCAAAGAGTTATTAATACAAATATTGACGTGAATGACCAAAGAAGATTCGACCCTGAAAAACTAAGGCTATTCACAATACACTGCTTAGAAACAAACCTAGCGGACTAAGCATACAAAGGATGTTTAGAGCATTGATTTAAACCAATTGGTTTGAACTTAAATAGTATAAAGCTCTTATATATTACAGTATAAAATAAAAGTGAACTACAATGTAAGCTCTCACGTTTTGAAGCCAATTGATTCAAATTAATATTCTAAGCACTCAAACAATCAAACATGAAGAGTGGGAAAACCATCTTCAATTACACATGTAACATAAAATGGTTGTAAAAATACAGAATTGCACATAAATGATAAAAATAGCTTCAACTTTATGAAATCAAATGAAATGGTACCTTCAATGACAAGACAAACCTCCAATGAATCACCAAATCGCCGGTGGATGAAAGACGCGTTGTCGACACCGATCTCGAATCAGAACACCTGCTCCACCCAAAGCCTCATGGCACCAAGGAGAAGAGAAAGCCTTGGAGTTGCATATATGCTGTAGCACCGACATGCTCCAATCAATTTGTCAATGGGGCGACGAGCATCCTCCTAACGAGTGGCGAAACCTTCTACAATAGCGACGTCATTGACCACTATCACCGTCAAAGGATTATTGTTATTATTTGTTGTTAGCAGTAGTAGTTGTAGCAATGGAGTTAGACAAATAATCCTAATACAAGGTAACAGAGAGAAAACGAGGCGTGGCTTTAATAGCAAAACTAGAGATGTTAATTGGGCCGACCGCCTAACAAGTACGATGTCATAATACATAAAATTTTGGATGCATAGTATGAAGTTATATTAGGTCAGGCTAAGTACAACACAATATGGTTGGTTATGTTGGGCTCATAGTTTCAATCATATAGGTCAGGTACAACATAAAATGACCCATTGAGCATAATGAGCCGGCATGACCAACGTAATTTTTTTATTTTTTATTACGTAATTTTAAAAAGTAATATTACATCTTTTTTACCAACTAAAAATTACAGTCTACAGATATAAGTAGCTTATTTCATCTAAAAAATTCGATTGATTAACAAACTTGGATGATAGCTCTTTGTTTTAGCTAAATAAGTTAAAATATCATACTCTCCTATTGCAATTTTTTTCATTTTCAATAAAATGTTCATTGAGGGGCTTGGCGCATAATGTAGTATTATATTTTTAGTGGTATCATTTTTTTTGCTTGATAATAGAATATAAAATTTATTTTATTTATTTGAATAGTATTTTACTTGAGAAGTGTTTAAAAAATTTAAAAAGTAAAAAATCATGTAAAATATCTCAATAGCTCCATGGGCCAACGCAATGGGCTATTGTATCAGGCACAATAAAAGAACAAGCACAACACAATGTCACATGATACGACCAAATATAAATATGTGTGGGCCTATGTTTTTTTAATATGGGCTGGCACAAGCTTAACACGAAGCCTCGATAGCTAGGCCCAAAACGACATGGAGCACGCTTAAGTCTAACCAATTATGGGTTAAGCTAGCACAGCACCTTTGACATCTTTAAGCAAAACAAAAAAGAAAAAATTACATGTTATGCCACACTTTTAAAAAAATATTTATTTATTTATGTCATGCTTAAAAAAGATATCACACTATTACATGTATGATATATTTAAATTATGCCACACTTAAATATGTATAACATCTATAAAAAGTAAAATTTAAAAGATGATATTTATGAAAATTTTCCAAAAACAAAGGCAGTTTTCAAGGCTTGATTGTTATGAGTTCAGCTTTTTTCATGCCAATTTCCATCACCAACTCATAAAATCAAAAATGTCTATTTCATTTCAAAAAAGAAAAATGTAATATGCGTATTTCAAATTTAAATTCTCTTTTAGATTATAATGTCTCTTTATTTTAAATTCAAATATTCCTCCTTTAAATTATGGCTCTTTTGTTATTATTAATATTATTATTATTATTATTATTATTATTATTATTATTATTATTATTATTATTATTATTATGTTGAGGTCTCTCTTATTCTTTTAAGTATTAGGGAACTTCTCTGGTGCAACCTACACAAATGGTGTACATTTGAATCCATTAGATTTAAAATTTAAAATATCATTTTTTCCTGTATATTTGACGACTGAAAGACAAATACCCACTTATGAGTGTCTTTTTTCGGTTCCCACCAAAGAAATTGTTTATATATTAACTAAATGTTGTTTCAAACAAAATTCCATTCTGTAAATATTTTCTTTAAAACTTTATAATTTAATGTTGTTTAGGAAAATAGAGAAATTTAATTTTTCCTTGAACTTTGGGCTTGTAGTTGTAACAAGAATATGTTCCTTTTGAATCAAGATTTATTATCCTATTTTTTATTCCTTTGGTAGTCCCTTAATTAAATTTTAACATCTAAATGAATTGCTTAAGTATTTTAATATTTAGGTCCTATTTGTGTATTTAGATTGTTGAGTTTAAGTAATGCGTTGATTAAATTGTAGAAGAATAGCCAAACGGACAGGAAAATATAGCAGCAAAGCTGGACTTATTCCCCTAAACTCTTAATCAAATATCATATTTCTATTAGATTTGCCAACAGAAAGACACGTGTCTCGCAATAAGAATGGTTGTTGAATTTAAAAAATTAAAAAAAAAAAATATCGCCCTTTAAAATTAGCCTATTTGGGAACGTGATTAGCAGTGGGATAGTGTTGGGGGCTTTTTCAACGCAAGTCTCTCGCAAGTGCTCTCCCTCTTCAGCTGAATGCCATACAAGCAAAGAAGGATTACTCTTTACCAATGCCAATGATAGGAATGTTGATCTGGTCGGATCTGACCGAGTTCGGCTATTTCTAGTATGAAGAATGTGTTTTTTTCTCTAGTTACAAGAACCCTTTTTTTTTTTTTTCTCTAGTTACATATAGCTGGTATTTGTTCTCTATTGCTTAATTTGAATTGCACTTGCAGTTTTAGTCCCTGTGCGTCTTCCTAATTGGGTGGCTGATGGTCCAGCCAAGTTTGGACTAGTTTCTGATATGGCCTCTTTTTGGACTGATTTTATTGGGTCCGGCCAAATTTGGACCAGTTTCTGATATGGCCACTTTTTGGGCTGATTTTAATTCCCCGTGGGGTTTCAGTTTGCTTCTGTGGACTTAAGGACACCTTGAAGGGATGGGGGGGGTGTGGGCGCCAAATAGACGAATATGGTTTATGAATAAAAATTAAGGGCACTAAGTTTTTACAAAGTTAATAAATAGAACAAGCTAGTTTAAATAAGACTAACCAAAATCCCAAAACTGCCCTGATTGGAATAAAATCTGATAATTTTTTTATCATCTTTTTTCTCATTTTCTCCATAAAAATAATTTTTATAAATATGTGATTTAATGATTTTTATGCTCATTTTAAAGTCTAGATCATCTTCTTTGGTATATTTATTTTTCGGTTAAATTTTGTAAACTTACTGATTAAAAAGTTTGGACTGTTTTTATATAGCACAATTAAAGTTCATTTTAAAGTTGGATTTTTACAAAACTTTCTTCGCGAAAGTTCTTTGTTACATTAAAAACTAAAACTGTTATGTTCAACAAAAAATACAACTCGGTCTTAAAATGACCTAAAACTTGAAAACTGTTTTTAACCCAAAAATACAGTTTTTTGGATAGTTGTGGAAAACTATCTATAACTATATCTTAGAGTCAGATTTTAGAAAAAAAGTTTCTTCATGAAAGTCGTCTATTTGTCGAAATATAAAATTTTTATGTTCAGTAAAACATGAAATTCAGACCTAAGATGGTCCAAAAACGCCAAAACCATAACAGCACTTCAAACCGTTTTTGGTAGTTTTTTACAAAACCGTTTTAGGCAGTTTTGGGACTGCTTTGGTGTAGTTTTTGGGACTTTTTTGGGTGGTTCGGAAAAACTACTTGGAAAGCTTATTTAGAGTTCAAACTGCGTTTTCGCTTAGTCACGAGGTTTTGATCAAAACATCGAAAACTAAAAGTTTCATGCTAGGAAAAGTTTTAAAACTGACTTTAAGGCCTCCGTTTATGCATTCAAAGTTTGTGGAAAATTTTTCTACAGACCAAAACTTACAAAAACACAAACCTTTCATGCAACTACTAGCTTTTTATATCACATACATACATCAACTAAACTAATCAACACATAAATAATTATTACAAATCATTTTCTCACCTAATCATCAAATCACTCATAAAATTGTAAACTTCAACCTTAGTAAATTTAAGGAAAAATTTAGAATCCTTACCCTTGATGACAAATTTTTGGTGGTTGATCTAGTGCCACTAATTCCTCCTTTCCTTCTTCTTGTTTTAAAACTAAAAAACACAAACTTAACCATATAAAAATCTAACCTTGTTTGGTCTCCATATAAAGCTATCCAAGTGAAAATACTTTCTTTTTCTTAGCTAGGAAATGAGAAGAAAAGTATAGGAATTACCTTAGTCAAAATACTCTAACTCCTCCTCTCCTTTTTTTTTTCCCATCTTCTACTACTCCTTTCTTGATCCTTTCTTTTTTCTTGCTTGGTTTAGGATCTTTGTGATGAAATTTTGAAGGGTTTTTGCTTGGGATAAAACAATTTTTCTTGGCATATTAGTGATATCAACAGACATCACCAGCTCCAAAAGACGTTGTTGATAGCAAAAAAATACAATATTTTTATATAAATACAATATTTTTGGTACATACAAAAGTTTACCTATGAAGTCCTCAGACCACAAATATAGTATTTACATGAAAACATTATATTTTAATGTAAATACAAAAATTTAATAACAACATGACTGGACATCATCAACACCAAAGGTGTCACAAGCACCCGGGAAATACAACATTTCCTGAAAGCATAGTATTTTATGTTAAATACAAAAATTTACTAGTGACGTCGCCAAATATATTTGATGGCTGGGAAATATAGCATTTCTCGAAAAAAAAGTATTTTTCTGTAAATAAAAAAATATACTGATGATGCATCGAATGTCATCGGCATCGATGACGTAACCTAAGGCTAGTAAATACAATATTTACATTGAAATGTCATATTTTTGTGTAAATACAAACATATACCAAGGACATCACCGGCTATCAATGACATCAGTGATGTCGCAAAACATCATCGAAACCAACGATGTCTCTAACGGTCAAAAAATACTTTATTTCCTTAGAAATACAATATTTCCCTAGAAAAAAAGTACTTGCCGATAAAATACAAAGTTTACTAGTGACATCACTAGTATCGACTATGTCACCGGTGGCCGAAAAATATAATATTCCCTATAAATACAAAAATTTACTAGCAACATTACTAGACATCTTCGGCAGCTAGAAAATACAATATTTTCCTTAAAAAAATAATAATAACAAAAAGCAAAATGATAATCAAATCACAAATGCTATATCCTCATTCTCCCAAAGACAACTCAAAATCCAATCAGATTTGAAAAAAAAAATACAAATATTAGAGAACATTAACTAAAATACCAAACATATTAAGCAGTGTGATATCCAATGCCAGAACCAGAATTATTGTTGGATACATGGCGCTTGAGTTTCGGCTCGTTGTTTGACAAAGCTGAACTTGAACCAAATAATCAGCCTCTTGTAGCTTTTATGAGCATCATGACGAGTCCATTACCACCACCACTGTACTCGTGCAATTGTTGCACGAAGCCATCTCAATGTATGAAGATTTGAACGACGTAGGGTTTCTGATGATTGGTATGATGGTAGCTCCATTTGTTTTGGGAGTATTTTTGAGTTTTTTTTAGGGGAGTATTTTTGAGTTTTAGTTGTTTTAAAATACGAATTTATTCAAATATGCTATTTACTTTATTTCTTTACTTTATTTCTTCAAGACATCTGATATAATTTACTAATCAACTAATAAAATCTACTATTTATTATATTTTCTTTAGAATATTTGGGATTAATAGTATGTTTACAATGTAAATAATTAATTTATCTTGTATTAACAGCTATTTACCTTAAAATATTTTAAAATATGATATTTATTTTTAAAAAATTACTATGTACCTCTTTTCCTCCTTTGAAGTTGAGCTTGCATCTCTTAAGTTCTTATGAATGATCACTATATAAGTCAAGAGCGTATGTCCAGAATTATAGAATACTGGTGGGCTCACATTATATTACTATAGTAATACATTTTTTTTTTAGTGGTGGTGATTCACACCCCTTGGTTTTCAGAGCCTACTACGGGAGGCACGAACCCTTTATATAATGGGCCCCTCAACTCTCATGGGGTTTATCCGATTAATCCGGAGCTGACCCATGGAAAGACCCGAAGGAGACAAGAGTCTCCTAACACTAGCAGCTGTGTTCACAAGGACTCAAACTCGAGTCGCTTGCTTAAGCGCAACAGTTCTCTGTCAAATGAATCAGCCAAGGTTACTATAGTAATACATTATTCATGGTGATTAACATCTCTTTTATAGCCGAAAAGGCTTCACAGTTGACAATTTGTTGAGTTTCAATAATTATTTGTTGACTTTCTAACTGGATTTTTATAGTTGACATTATTTTTGAGTTGTCATGTGAAATTATTTATTTTTTTTCAACCAAAGGAAAAAAGCAAAACACAAAACATTATCAAGGGTCAATCTTTTTTTTTTTTTTTTAGGAATCAAGGTTCCATCTTTGTTCTTGATTGTTGCCTTTTGTTTGACAAATTGTCATAAATTTTATTATTTGTTTTTGTTTATTACTGTCGTACAATAATATCCATCAAAGTCGCAAAGTATCAATGGTAGCCCGTACACGTTCTAATATTAGTGTCAATTGTCGAGATAGAAAATGTTCAAAAAAGAAAAGAAAATAAAATATCGAGACATATCGGCCAAGGTGGCCTTCACGAATAAGTCAAAGCTTCAGTTTATCCAATCTTAGCCAAATTCAATTCAGAAACTTTTTTTTTATTTTTTCTAAAAGCTTACATCCAAGTTGCAAAATTTTAAAATGATTTTTCCGGGAAAAAAAAAAGAAGAAAAAAACAGTTGGCTAGGCCAAAAAAATTATGTGGCCTAGTAGTCCCTAGTCTAACCAAAAATAAAATTATGTAATTTTTATAAATATTACCTTTTAAGATTTACTTTTTATAAATATCAAATATGTTCATTTGTCACATAACTTAACACGTAATATGAATGATAATATAACATAAACTTTTTTGAGCGTGACAAAACTTTTAAAACTATACCATAACATATCATTTTCTCAATAAAATTTGAATAGATCAAGTGGGCTCCAACAACGACTAGGTTTTGAAATCTCTGAACACATGAATATTAATAGTGCTTAGAAAACAATACACTTATTAACAGTTTTTTTTAATCACATTATAAGTTTATGGAGAATTTTTTAGGGGATATAAAAAACTAACTTATCAATATAAAGTGTATTTGTTATAATTCTTGCGTGACATGACAAAATTATATTTAACCAACAGGGTATAATATAATACTTACTAATTTAGTGAAATATAAAAAATTTAAAATTTAAAATTAAAAAAAACTCACAGCATGCCGGGATTTTCTTCTTTTTTCCGACAGCAAAAGTCTCACTTTACAATCACAAACGTAATAAAAACAGTGAACTGGTCAAGCAATATTCCCTCGGGGCAACAACACCAAAAACTTCCTCAAATCAAAACAAGAATTACGCTCTCCATACTACTTTTGGAAAACCAACATAACGTTAGCACTCACTAAAAACCAAGAAAAAACAAATGTCCAACAAACAGCATGTCAATCAAAATTCAAATGACATTGAGTGACGGTTTGGTTCAATGATTCAGCTGGTTTGAACCAAAAATTTTATTCAGCGTTTGGCCCCAAAAAATAAAACCTATTTCAAACTATTAATTATACATTTTGAATCAAAAAGCTACTTAAATCTGGAAATAACCCTGTTTTTAACATTTTAAACCCATTTTTCATACCAAAAAAGCTCAAACCATGACGTTTCGAACGAACCAACCAAATAAATCTGAGTAGCCAAAGCCAAATGAAAAATTCTTTTCTTTTTTATAAATTTAAAACCTTACTACTCATAAAATTATAAGTATTAATCTAACATATAATGTATATTTTAAATTAAGTTTTACTATTTTATTAATAAGAAGATAATAATTTTATAACATATGAATAGAATTGCTCAAATCAAATGAGCCCTTGTCCAAATCCAATTTCGTGGTGGGCCCCAGCTCAGCATTATTTTCGGTGGGTGGGGTTGGAGCTTTTAAAGATAGGGATGAAGTCAGTAAAGGACCAAAGGACTCAAGGACCAAGAGGCTTTTGTGAGTCTTGTCCAATTGGGTTGGTTGGGTCCACTCCCACAGCCCCACAGGCCACAACAAGTCTCTCAGTTTGGGGCCCATCACCAATAACTCCGCCAGGGGCGCAATTTCACTGACTGCCGGGTGGCAAGGCCACAGTTGTGCCTCCTGTCTGAATACAGGGAGCTCCAACAAAAACCTCAAGCTTTATATGCATAATTTGCAAGAATTCTTTTGATTGATTTGAGATTTGTCCTCCAAATATCCAAAAAGTAACTTATAAATAGGTATTTATTTTTTAGCTGATAGATTTATAAGATATGTTTTTTTAAAAAAATATAAAATATAATTTTTGACCAAATTTAATGGTTTAAAAACGTTGACTATTAATAAAAATAGCTATTGAAGAAGGACTTTAATTGATTTCTTAAAACAAACTAACAAAGAGAATCCCCATGGTAATTATGATCTCTTTAAGATATTTTTATTAAATTTTGTATCATATATGGTTTGTATGGATACTTTTGTTGAAAGATGTTAAATATAATTGTTTTTACACAATGTTACTAATTGTTTTTTTTTAACGAATAATACTTATTGTTTTTATAAATATTATGCTAAAATATCTTATAAAGCTTTATACGGTGGAAAATACTTGTAATAATATTTCTAAAATCGTGTTTGGAAGAGTAGTTCAAACCAATTTATGAACAATGTAAAACTCTCTTATGCTAAGTAAAAAACTACATTATAAAGCTTTCATATGTTATCGTTTTTAAACTCAAACTGATGGTTTAAACTATTCTCCCAAATACCCTATAAACATTTGATATAATCAAAACTACATAAAAATAAAATGTATGAAAAACTGTCAATTTTTTTAAAACAGATTTGAGTCAATAATAGAGCCCAATTAATAATCATATAAAAATAGAGCTCAACTAATGATGAAGAGTACAAAAAAACTGGAATCTCATATTATTAAAATGTAACAAAAATACCAAATTGTAAGCATTGGGTCTCTCTACTCCAAATTTGAATAAGTATTTTTTTTAATATCCTTATGTAAGATTCTCCTTTTCTTCCTTTTTTTTTTAAACAGATTCTTCTTTTCTTATTTTATTTTATATATGTCTCCTATAACTTCTACAATTATTTTTTTTATGAGAATCATTCATATTGAGATTTGAAATTGAGAGCAACCCATCAATTGAAACAAGGTTGATATCTAATAGGGGTCTGTCACGTGATGGCCCGTTACACATGTCATATCTCAATAATCAATATTTATTATTAGTTTATTTTTGGTCAAAACCAAATTTTATATAAAATGAATATGAAAAAAATATATATGTCCAAAAATGATTGGGAGCCGTTATGTTTTTTGTTAAATTCAAAATATTATATCTTCTTTAACATGATATGAATCATATGATATTGATAGATGAAAATATCAAACCCTTCCACATAATTCTTCATGATATATAGGGTGATGATTTTTAGTTTCCCTACGTCATTGACTTGCTTTGTCCCCACCTATTTGTGCTGGTATTACCAGTACTGTTCTTGACTCGTCCCCTACAAGATTCTATCCACATGCACCAAATCCTACCTACAGGTGGTAGAAGATATTATTGGGGCTGATTCAATAATGCATTCTTTAGTCCTTTGAGCTAATCACTCTACATATATAGCACAGAGATGGAAGGCTAGGAGATGGATATATTATATAATTAATGAAATTAACACTTCATAAATTACATCATAACTCATAACAAAGGGGGAAAAAAAAGGATTGCCAACCCAAAGATTCACATGAATCAAACTTGGTAGTAACCATTCAAATAGGGATAAGCCATGTCTTTAGTTCTGTAATTTAAGAAAAAAAAGCCATAAAATAAATAAAAGTTTAAGGGGGAAAAAAAGATCAGAATATTATTCCAAGTCAATCTCCTCCTTTTGCTTGGATTAGTAGTAGTTCCAGCATTACAGAGATGGAACTGAGAAAGTAGCTAGAGTTGAACCAAGAACATCATCATATACACTAGCCCCATTAATATTGTTCTTTTTGTTATTAGCTCTTGGACTGCTTTCTGAGCTGCTGTTTGAGAGAGAACAGAATGTTGACTTCTGCAAAACACCAGTTGGGGAAGAACCCACTTGGAGGCCTCCATCCCAACCTTCTGTCAAGAGGTTAAGCGAAGACGGGTTTTTGTAGGCCTTCACATTCCCTGATGTATTTGTCAAGACTTCTCCCAAAGGACCCGCCATTGAACAATTTGAGCCTCCTGCCCCTCCCCAAGATATAGGCGCAAAATTGGTTGGCTTGTGCGATGCTTCTCCGAGGTCATTATTGCTCACCCCGAGATTCATTTGCGCTGGCTCAAACTCGCGAGACAGCCTTAGAGGTGAGAGGGCGAGCTTTTCATGTTTGGGTGAGTTTGAGGACGATGAGAAGTCTGAGGTCGTCACAGGGATTGACATCGAGAGATTGATCCAGTCCGATTTCATCTCTTCAGGCCAAGCAATGACCGATTGGCCGGAGTTGTCCTTGGGCCAATCGTCAATGAAATGGCGAAGCAGGTGCTGGTCTTGGGTTTCCTGGCCACTGAAATCAAGGAAAGAAGAAGCGTCATAGTTTTTGGAGTCTATATAAGAGGTCTCTTGTGAGGGGTTAAGGAGTGAATCAGTAGAGACAAGCCCAAACTCCGAATGAGAGCATCCTTCGGGTACAATTTCTTGTTTCAGAATGTTAAAAGTGGAGTCATTAGATTTCAGATCAACAGTTGAAGAAGACACCACGGATAGGCCCCTTAGGTCTTGCATTCTGCAAATACACCAATCACTTTGCTTAGAAAATGACCAAGAATGAGTAAAAAGCGCCAAAGAGAAGAAAGCATACAGTATAAGAAGATTTTGTCCCCACAGGTAAAACACAGTTTTCAACACAATTTAATATAGCCAAGTGAAAATCTCTATTAAAAACAGTACCATAATAGTAGCATAATTTTTAATAGCCTACCAAAGAATTTCTCCAAAGTATAAACAAGGATTAACAAGAAATAAAATGAAATTCAATGCCCCATTATTGCAAATAATGCAAAACCAAAAGCAAACACTTTCAAGGAGAGAAATTGGAAAACAGTCTCTTGGAGAGGAATCCAAAGTCCAGCTGTTAAGAATAGTCACTGTCACCAAAGTTAAAAAAGATGAAATGATGGGGTCTACAGTTACCATAAAGTAAAGGGAAAGCAAACGGTTAGCATAAGCCTCCAACCACTTCTAAAGATATTAATATCATCTTGATAATCCTTACAAGTGCTAATCAAAAACCCAAAACCAAATTATAAGAAAAACAAGAGAAAGCTCTTTAAAAATTTCACCTGTTGACAAGAGCAGCATCTGTAGAAGGGTTTGTAGCAGCAGCAGCAGCCACACCAGACTGCAAGCCCTTGAACTGGTGCTGCGCGATGGGGGCGAGGCTGTTGGATGCACCGCCAATGGGCATCGCCGACGACATCGCCGTTGGGACGGAGGATGTGATCGGCGGCGCCACCTTTGAGGTGGTGGCAGCGGCCCCAGAGGCGGCATGGCCAGTCTGGCCTTCCACAGGCTTTCTTGAACGATGGCGGCCCCTGTTAATGTGCCTCTCACAGTACTTCTGGTCGGCGACAGCGTCCCTTGAGCACCGCCATTTCTTCCCATCCGTCCGGCGACACCGCCCCGGCTCGGGGTCGGTGTTGTCAGCGAATCCCAGATGGAAAGAGCCCCACCCTACTGCCACAAGACATTGCAAAACAATAATAAAAAAGGGACAACACCAAAAACAAAACCACATTATAGAAAACTCTCTGAAGATGGATAACAAACTTTTATTAGAAAGATGATACAAACGGAATATGACAACGTTAAGACAGGAACAAATGTACATTGTTTTTTTTCCAATTCAAAACATGTACTGAAAAAAAAAAAAAAAAAAAGCTTACATGGATTGGGAGACAAATGAGCAGAAGATGAACCGGACAGGACATAAGGATTGAGGGATTTCTTGAGGGGTATGAGCAAATTGGATGGTACAGGGACATTCGAAGTGATGTACTTATAGATCAAGGCTTGGTGCTCTAGCTCAATCCATTGAGATGGAGTGAATGGTCCTCTAATTCCAGTATAAGGCACATGCATGCTTGTATTCAAACTTCCAGAACCATAACCTGAAAAAATAAATAAATAAATAAATCAAGCTATTAATTTTGATATCCTATTTCACCCTTTTTCCCATAATTTTTGTATCTATCAGAAAGGGGCTATTTTTTTTTCTTTCCAAAAACTGAATAAAAGATTAGTGTGAGAATGAGGAAGTTCCACTTTCTTCCTTTTCTTGAAGGGACTAAAAAGAGACCTGAAAAATTTTAACTAAAATGCCCCATGAAATGACTCTCTTTACATGAAGACACACCCACATGACATTATTAGCATAATAACAAAACAATCTTTATCTCATAATAATATGCCAAAATCTCCAAAAAAAAAAAAAATACCCATCTTATGAAATCCCATTAGTGTCAAAAAAAAAAAAAAGCGAATTTCACATTAACTCGAACCAAACCCACAAAATTTTAAAAAAAGAAAAAGTCCCACTACTCACCAGCATTTCTAGAGTAAATGGGGGTCATTCTTTGGTAATAAGGAAAGGCCAAACCAGCACCATCTTTGCTCAAAAAAGGAGTTTCTGGTTTCTGAGAAGAGAAGCTGAGCATATGCTCTTGTTGCAACAAAGGATTATTAGATCCCAGAAGAGGATTGTTGACATTAGTCCCTTGAGGAAATGGCATTGCTTTGTGTGCTGATGATGACAAATCCACAGTTTTGGCAACTTTTGAGCTCCTCCACTCATCTTCCTCAAGCTCAGGCCTTTCTTGCTTCAAAAACCCAGATCCAACACCCTTTTGCTGCTTTCCCCCAGAAGCAGCTCCTCCACTTTCAGGATTAGGGGGACCCACCAAGCTCTCCAAGCTCACCAGACTAAAATCCATTTTGGATTCTTAGAAGAACTCCACCAATCTGCTACAAGGCTTCTGCAAAGCATAAGTTCATGAGGAGGGCCAAGAGAGAGGTGAAGCTCTCAGATAGCTAGAGAGAGAGAGAAAAAGAGGCACATATGAAGGGTTGGATTTTGTATATACTTGAGAGAGCTGATATTTTTATTTTTTTTATTTTTCCTTGTTCGTAAAGGGGTTGTATTTGAGAACGAAAAAAAAAAAAATTATTGGCAGAGAGAGAAAGGAGTTGAAAATGAGGAGAGAGCAGACAAGCTAGTAGAGTAGCAGTAGTGCTAGTACCAAACACACTTTGGCTTCTCAAGACATGCCAACACAAGTTTATTTGTGTGTGTGTGTTTGTTTTTTTTTTCCTCTTTTCTCTCTCTCTTTTTTAATCCTTCTCTTCTTCAAAGAATGGGTGTAAATGCAAAAATTTTCAACTATTTATGGACTTTTTTTGGGATGGGCAGCTCAATTTACTAAAATCTCCTTGATCCCTGTTATGAAAAGATTTATATTCCGTCACAATAAATCTATTCCGCTTTTTTGATAGATTTTCTTTCTATGGGATTTAACCACGTTGCAACACCAATTTACTAAAGTCTCCTTGATATTAGTCAATAATTACTAGCATGAGGGAGCTACGGCAATTAAAAGTTTATTTATTAGGATTTAAATGATAATCTAAGTAGGATTTCTGTGACATGTCCTCCAATCATATTCTTTCTTTTTGTGAAGAATTGCATCATAGTATTAAAAAGGAAATTTCCACCTCTAAAATTGAAATATTATCTAAATTTATTATAAACGTCTGAATCGGTGTCCTTCATGTTCCTCGTTTTTATTGTGATTATTGTGCTAGTAAACGCGGACAAAAGAGCGATATTAACTGAAAGTTGGGCAAAAAAAAAAAACCAACACGTGGAATTACTAGATTAGTAATATTTTAAAATATCCGAGAAATTTGGATTCTTATTTTGAGACAGCTCACTTTTAGTTAAAAAACAAAAATTGTCACGAATAAAGAAATTACAACAAACATAAAGTTAGACATACTTATATAAAAGTCAAGTAACGATGTTTTATAGAAGCTTTCGACTCAACTGTCAAGTAACATGTCAGAGAATTAGGTTTTTACTCTGAAACATTTTCAATTCCAACTTAATGTCACAAATCAACTTTATATCCTATGTGTTTTTAGGGCTACAACAATAAGGCTAATCACCTATCATTTTCTTAGCACTACATATGTTATCAATAATATTAACAATTAGAGATGAAATATTGTCGCTAAAACCTTTCTTGATAAAGTTTATTGTTGTTGCTAAATCATTGCTAATAACTTCTCTTGGTCATGGTAGGAGAAAAAAAACTTTTAGTATTGTCATCCCTAAATGATAGGCAAAAAACCAAAAAAAAAATGCGAGGTAGCAAAAAATCTTGAGAATCGTCACTAAAGAATTTGAATTTCCATTAAGCTTGTTCTACATGTTTTTTTATCAAAACTTTGAAACATCATTCAACGATAACAAATATTGTCACTAAAAGAGGTAGTGGAATCCAACTCATGTAGTCTGTATCTTTGATGGTACGATGTTGTTTATAATTTCTTTTAAGGATGAATTTTCTGCTCTAGCAACTACAAAACCAAAGACGCCTCATTCGTTTTTTTTTTCATTTGATTGTTTTTTTTTTTTTTACCACCTCTCTCCCCTTCTTCTTCCACCCATCAATTTAGCTACCAACTCTATCCTATAACCCTTCCCTGCCTTTACCCCTTGTTGCATCTCATTTTTAGTCGTTCTCGTTTAATTTCACCTTTGTTTCTTTATTTATTTATTTATTTATTTTTATATATCATTCTTTTCTTCTTTTTCTTGCAAACTCGTTTCGGCCGTACATTGTCATTTGCAATCTTTTGATGCAACTTTAAACCAAATTGTTAAAGTTGTGGTTTGGTTAGAATAAACTTTTTGATTTGCGACTTTAATTTTGTTATTTAGACTTTTTATTAGCTTGGTTTTTTTTTTTAGGTTTTCATGTTTGATTTAGGTATTTAATTTTGTGAAATTTGATAGGGTTTGCAGATGGTTATGATGATGATAACTTTTTATGCTATTAATGTGTATGTGATGAATGCGATGATAGATATGTGATAATGTGAATGATTACTTGTTCATGTTTTGTATTTTTTTAAACGAGTTTGCTAGAGTATTTGAGAGAATGGTTGGAACTGAAAATATTATTTTAAAAACGGTAGCATATGAGAGTTTTACACTATAGCAATTTATGATAGCTGTTGAAAGTTTTACACTATTTATTGGTTGGAATCGTAGTTAGAACTGTACTGACACTAGTAGAAACTGGAGATTACATGACGATTTAAAAGCGTCATGGTATGTTTTCACAATGGTTAAAAAGCCATCGTGTAATTGTCTGTTGTGGTACCAACGAGACTTTTCATGACGATTTTTTACCGTCGTGGAATCTTTATTTTGGTGGAGTTCTAGGAACTTAGGACGAGACTACCACAACAGTTTTCATTAACAACCATCATGAAACACTAAGCTTACATGACAGTTTTTAGGAAAACCGTCGTATAAGCTATGCCTTACATAAAGGTTTTTATGAAAACCGTCATGTAAGGCTCTTGTTTCATGACGGTTTTCATTAAAAACCATCATGAAAAAGTTGGTCTGAAGTTAAAAAAATAACTAGAATTTTTGGTTTCTCATAGGATGAATAGTCCCATATTTTCACCATTAATACAATGCCTTGATTTCATAATCACATAATTACATTGAACTATAAATTTTTTACAAAATCATATATATATTTATATTGTAAAATCATGTACTCTTTTTATGCTCGCACAAGAGTTGATGGATTCTTGATGTCTAAGTCCATGCATGCTGTCATGTGTGAGGTAAAGAAAGAAAAACAAAAATAAATAGAATTAACAAAAATAATGAAAATAAAATTACTTAACTAAAATACAAACACAAACACAGTCATAGAAGCTTTTCATCAAACATGTAGTGGGCATCACAAACATATAGAAAGTAACCTATTCTCACACCAAAATGCTTAATGTTGCTCAAAGCTCTTTCAAACACCAAATACAAGTAACACATACTAAATGCTAAACAACAAAGTAATATAACTAATATTAAAACTAAAGCTAAAGCTAAATAACACTAAAATAACCAAATAATACTAAGTTTAGAACTAACAATAACACTAAAACTAAAACTAAGGGTTTGAAATTTACCAATGGCGGAGGAGTAGGTGGAATGTCAAAAGACAAGTCGAACGATGGTAGAGTCGGTAGAATGTCGAGGGATAAAGATGAACAGTGGCAAACGACGTTAGGTTTGTTGGGGGTTGGGTCAAGCGAGGTTGTGGAGAGAGTGACAGAGGAATGTCAAAGTCAGTGGAATGTCGTAGGGGCTGGATTTGTCGGTGGCTAGGTCGTGAGGGGAGGAGTTAGAGAGAGAATGGGGTTTGAGAGTTAGTGGGCTTGAGTTAGAGAAATTTTGAATAAATAAGGAAAGCCATGGCGTTTGGGCGGGATTAAATTTGGGCTGGGTACTAAAAATTTCAAACATGCAGAACATTTCACGAAGGTTTTTACTAAAAACCATTGTGAAAGGTTAATCTTACACAACGATTTTTATAAAAACGTTGTGAAATGTTGAATCTTATATGACAGTTTTTAGCAAAAATCGTCGTATAAAATTAGACCTACCACAACGGTTTTTACTAAAAACTATCATGAAAGGTCACACATCACTACCACAATGGTTTTCGTATTTTTAGGCGTGCTCTTTGTGTTTCTACCTCTTCTTACCATGACAGGTTTTGACAAAACTTTGTTAAATAAGAGTTGTGTAATCTCAAGTTTTTAGTAGTGTGAAAAGGTTTCCCAAATGAGCCTACATGGTACAAAATCATATGCATAACATATGTGTTTAAGAGTAATCGTATAGCTCAGAAAATTCAATTTCAAATTTTGGGCCACAATTTTTTTAGACACAAATTTATTTTTTAGCAGGCTCTTAATATAGAAAAGTGCAACATGGCATTGATAACTGACACTATTGCCATTATCATAACTCATCGGACTGGGTTAGTACATACAAGCCAGATATACGCCATAAGCATGTAATTTATCTCTAAATAATTACAAATTTGTTCACTTTCTTGTTTTCTAGGTCGTACTTGGCCAATTTATTACATTCTTGTAAAACGCAATTTTGCATTAGTGCTTAATTTTAAAAGCATTAAATATATAGATATATTTGGTTAAATTTAATTAGTGATAATGGAACATAAGTTAATTAAAATATTCACGTGAATTCAATAAATTAATCAAATAACAAATATCTCAAAATTTAATTAAATCTAGTAAAACAAATTGTCAACTTTTTTTAAAAAATAAAAATAAAAATTAGCGGCAATTCACTAAAGATCAAGCAAAAAAGTCATTTTGTGAAGACATTCCAGAATGCCATGAATCACGATTATTTATAGTGTGGTGGTAGCAGATTTTAGCGAATTGCTCTTAATTTTTTACATCTTAAAATAAATATAAAGTTTATATTTTGTTAAATACATTATTGACAATCCTATAACTGATTTCTCTATTTTAGAAACACAACTTTATTAAAATCTAGTTAAAGATTATTGTTTAATTTGTTAGAAGTAGAATTATTACTTAATTTATTCAAAAACCAATAATTCTTGGAAAACTTTCCACTTTTATTGTCATGCATTTGCTCTCAACGTATTTTTAAACTAGTTGTATCAGTACATACGTATATGTATGTGTACACCTTCAAAAATATACACACAAAAATTTTCAATTTCAATGTATAAGGTGCCTCTTTTTTTTTTACCTTGTCCATCTTTCTTTTTCCCTCAAAAGAAAAGGTGAGAGGGGTAAATCCATTTATGTCCTGGTAACTATGCTACCAAAAACAATATGTGAAGTGATTAATTATCCATCGTTAAAGAAAACAATTGTTTTTCTTACTTAATTTAGTCTCTCTTTTTTAACAATGTTTAGTTAGTGGACAGGGCAAAAATGGTAGAAAATGCTAATTGAAGTATCCATACAAGACAGAAACTAGCACTTAAATTTAGTTAAAGAGAAACTTATGCTGTAAAAGATAGTATTTGTGCACAATTAAAAAAAAAATATGATCTAATTATTTAGTTTCTTTCATTGTTTGGACAAAGATAGTCACATATATCTCCAAATTCCAAAACAAAATCCCACATCATGTGATAAACTTTAAAGCAACGAAATTGAATATGATGTTGTTGGAATCCATTTACTAATTAACAACAAATACTAAGCTTCAGGGCGAATTAAAGAAATATTACTTTTAGAGAATTCTTATTCAAATAGATTATTTTGATGAACAATTAAACTTCAAGATTTGTACAAACCTAATTTACACACTAAGTTGACTCATATATGACCTTTTAAAAAAATGTTTTAATTAAAGGAGATCTTTCTCTAGTGGAGACCTCATCGGTAGTATCGGTTTTTAAACCGTTAAATCTAACAAAATCATTTTTTTACTACGATATAACAGCTAAATGATAGATTTATAGATGGAGAAATTTCCTTTAAAAGGTGTAACTGTACATACAAATATACACAAGGGCAATGATGTCAAAGGAGTAGTCAATTTGAAATTTGGATGGATTAGAGTTGTGAAACTTGGACTTTGATGGGGGAGGTTTGTCCTCTAGCAGAACCGCATTTTGGTTTATATTCTTTGGATTACACAGAAACTATCGGTTTCGCTTATAAAGGGCACGGGCATTTTCTCTCTTATCTGTCACTGCTCACGAGTGGTGTGTGTGTGGGTTGCATGGGAAAACTAGTGTTGCCACGTGACCATTACACTTAATACTCTATACTCTCACCTTTGTGCCACCTTCTCTTCATGCATTTTAGTTGGCACTTTCTCTTCCTCAAAATTCTTTTAAACAGCACATTTGTTTTTTATTAGTAGTACTTATCTCGCTTTTTAGATATATATATTAGGGTTATAAGTGGATTACCACAAGCGCATCTTCTCTTGTGGTTTCAAAACAATGACCTAAAAAATCTGTTTACCTTTTTACTCCAGGGATAAGGCCGACATATTTACTGTGGGTGGAGTTAGAAAAGGAGTTTAAACTAATAATGTCTTGTGAATAGTACTGTAAAAAGGTAAAATTTATGATAGAGCAAGCATTTTGAACTTATTGTTACGTCTTGTCATTTTAATCGGATTTTTTCAACAGCCCAAACTATAAAAATAGTCTTGTAGTCATGCGTTGTAATTTTTAACGTATACAATTGTATGTCAGATCATCGAAGTGTCAATCCAATGGTTGTAATTACTTGATCTATTGATAAGATCAAAATACACGTCATAATAAACGAGTAAAAAAAAAAAAAAAACCACATTAGGGATAGTGCTTGAGATTTTTCCGTTAGAAAAGAGTTGCTTGCTAGCTAGCCATGCAGAACCTAGTTTACCACGTGTGCAAGCATTGTTTTAGTTTTAAGCCTTTTAGGTACTTAACAACAAAAACAACTCTTATAGAGAGCACAAAACTGCTTCTGTATGGTTTTAGAAGTTTTAAAACTTGTCACCAGAAGACAACACCTTTTTTTTTTTTTTTTTTTTGGAAAGAAAAGACAAAACTTGTAATATTCTTTACAGACAGGTGGTGAGCATGCAACAAGAAGGTTATTAATGACAGCAAGAGGGGGGTTCTAATTGTTAGCTCGTTGATTGAGGCAAATATAGAGTAAAACCAAGCTCATTTTATGCCCTTGCTAGGATTGAAACGGAACTAATTAATTCACACAACAACTAGAAATTAGCAAATAACTTGTTTGGAATTTTTATCCGTGTTTATTTAGCAGTTTATTATTATTTTTTAAAATAACAAGTAGCTGCTAGCTACTATTCAGTATTTATTGAGTGGAAATTAAATGTGTTTCCTTAATGGGTTTGCCACTTTAAGTAAAATTTTCATCTTGAATTTTGAAATTTTAATGTTGTCAATTAATTACTTGTTAAAAACTACTAACACGTAAACAAGAGGGTTTTAATGACAACAAATGGGCATTATGAGAGTACGGTTATCAACAAGGAATTGAAACAGCAGTTAATAGAAAGTGAAAATTACATATTATGCCATATTTTTTAAAGTTGAAGTCACACCATTATTCATATTAAATGTTAAGTTATGCCACAAATAAATATGTGAGCAAAAATTAATTTGAGCTTTTGAATTTATGTAGCATGAGCTTTATTTGCAAAATCTATCTATCAATGGCTTTTTTTTCCAAAATGAGATTATGTATTCCAAATTAGGGAAAGACCACAAACTACAAATCACGATAAAAAAAATGAGATTCACCAGTAATCGAGTGAAAATGCTCAAGAGAAAAAAAGTGTATCAAGTTTTAAAAGTGGACACCCATTAAGGTAAACCAAAAATCATGCACACACACATAATTAGAGTAAATTGTTCAACTGATCTCTGAACTATTTAAAAGGTGACTCGTTGATTTTTATTCTTTTTTTTTTTAGCTTAACTGACCCTAAAATTGTAAAAGGGTATAAAAGGACTAAGATATTTGATGTCCGTTAATTTCCTTACTTTTTTCGATCACATGCTTGCCACATGATATTTATTTACATCAAAAAGACCAAAATACCCCTAATTAAATCAACTACTATTAAACAAAAATTAAAAAATAAAAAAACACTATCTTTCTTAACTCCGGCTTCCTAACTCTGGCCAATGAAACTCAAATTCCCATCAAACCTAGTTACAAAAAGACTAAAACAAAAAGCTCAATACCCAGTTACAAAAAGATTAAAATCAATCCTATTTACCTATTGCAGCCGCCCTCTTCACCGTCTTCATAGTAGTACGACGTTGCCCTTCCTTTGTCTATGTCGTACTGGCAACAGTTCACTGTCACCTCTTACTTCGTCTTCATTGCAAGCACAACTTGGATTACTGGTTGGTTGGTAATTGAAATTTTCAAATTTTGATTTAGTTTTTGGAATTTTATTTTGTTGTTTTTGGAATGCTATTTTGTATGTCAGATTGTGTTTTGGCATTTGAATTCTAGTTTTTTTCTCTCTTTTTTTCTTAATTTTCAAATTATGACTTAGGAACATGAATTTGTTTGTTGTTGTTGTTGTTGATCTAAACCAACCAAACCGAACATTCTAACTGGTGGCTCACGACGGCGACAAGAAGATTGGGCTCAGAACAAAGAAGGTTCATTCATGGCTGGGAGCTCGAACTTGTGGCGGCCTTAACTCAAACCCGTGGCAGAGAGGGTTGGTTCGCAGCGGCCGTTGGCTCGCTGTCAAGAGGTAAGAGATAAGAGAGACCTGGTAAGGAGGTGGGTCGACAGATGGAGGAGGGATCTTGTGTGGTAGAGGGATATTGTATGGTGGAGCGATCTAGAATGGTAAGTGGTGACCAAAATGGGGATGCCGGTGTGGTGAGATATCTAGTGTGAGGAGATAGAGTTATAGATAGAGAGAGATAAGGGGCTAAAAGAAGAAGGGAGAGTTACGTGAGGTGTGTGGTGACCGAAACGGCGATGCCGGTGGTGGGTGGTGGCTGGACCTAAAGAAATCAGACGGTGAAGAAGAATCAGATTTTTTTTGTTTTCTGATTTTGTTTTAGAGTTTTTGTTTTTTTTTTAAAGCAATTAACCCTTTTTTCAATGTTTTATAATTTTTATTTTAAATTAGTTTAATTTTTGTTTTTAAATGGTATTTTTTAGTTTGATTTAGCTATTTTTTTTATTTTAATATAACAAAGATTGTTATTTTACTTGAATACCCCTGATATTAGGTCATGTGATGGTCACGTGGCCAAGTAAAGGAGGGAAAATTGACGTCCGTTAGTTAAGTAAGTCCTTTTGGACCTTTTATGAGTTCGGGGTTAGTTGAGCTAAGAAAAAAAAGAACGGAAACTAACAAGTCATCTTTTAAATAGTTCAGGGACTAACCAAGCAATTTACTCTACATAATTATTTACTATTGCACTCGCACAATTAGATCTCTTACGACCCGTTTGGATAACTTGTGCTTTACTTTTAAGCAGTAAAAGTTGATAAGCGTAAGCTAGGGCTTTTTAATCACTGTTTAGATACTATATAAAAAAATGTTTTTTGATTTTAGAAGAGCTTTTAAACTTATTTGGTTAAATAAGTCAAAAGCTCTTATTGGTATAAAAAAGTACAATTCAAGAATAGAGATGGAATATTTAATTTGCTATTCCTAAATAATAGGTCAAAATATAAATAAAAAAACTTTTCATAAGCATCAAATTGTTTGCTTCTTCCAAAAGTATTAATGAAAGCCCAAAACACTTGTCATGTTTATCCAAACATGTCAAAATATAGCTTTTAGAGTGAGTAAACTAAAAGCAGCTTGTTTAAGTCATTAAAGGCTTGTTTGGAATAGTTTGTGTTTTTGCTTTCAGTAGTAGAAGAAGAGAAGTATAAGCTAAAGTTTTTTAATTAGTGTCTAGATAGTACACGGGGAAATGCTTTTTAATTTCGGAAAAGCTTTTGAACTTATTGAGTTGAATAAATCAAAAATTCTTACTGTTATATAAAATCTTTCTATCTTTGTTCCCTAACTATCTTTATCTTACTTAACTTTCTGTCCTTATTCATTATCTTTCCTTATCTTACTTTAACTTTCCATCCTTTATTTTTTAACTTTTTTATTTTATAACCTTTAGTGTTCGTACCAACATCTTTAATCATAAGATCATAAACGTGATACTTCCCTTGTGGAAGACTTAAGACCATCAAACTTTGAAGTCATGTACCTTATATCTATGAGGTCAAACTTTAACTTTACTTTATTACCTTACAACGAGGAGGCTGGTATGACACTTTCTTTTTATCTTTACATTACCTTCTACTGTAAAACCTATTGCATAACAAATGAATCATATAACGCAAGCACATTTTGTAAATCATAACTTGTATTCTAACACTTATTGCATAACAAATGTAATTTGTTGCATAACAATTGCATCATATAACTTATAACTTAAGTTGTAAAACATTATGCATTAACCAAATGCAAAACATACTTTAAACATAATTTAAACATAATTATTGCAATTACATTACAAACTTTTACTTGATCTTCAAAAACTTTACGCATGTTATATGCAATCATGCTTTAAACATAATAGTTGCAAGTACATTGCAAATCTTGATTTAAACTTTAAAACCTTTTGTATAATAAATGCGAACATACTTTAAAAACAATTTGCACAACAATTGCAAACACATTTGCAAACATATATATGAACATTTAAACATTATTTACTTCATACTGTAAGTGAGGTCTGAACTTACCCGGACTATATTCTAGCGTTCTCTATTTAGTTCCTATCTCGTTCCTTTTTCTTCCATTGGTCGGTCTCTGTATCCTGATCATACGACAGTCGACTCATTAATTAACTTTCTTTTTATCAATCCACTCGATTGACAATAAAACGTAAACAGTAACTATTCTTTCCTTTTAACTTGACATGTATACTATCGGTTTACCCTTTTCTTTACTTAATTTTATAACCCACCGGGTTACCTTTGTTCTTAAGCGTCCCTTGGTTAAACTTCCCATCTCACTAGCGGTTTCGTTACTTAACGCATTACGAAACATTTTCCGTCTAAGAACGTTATGCTAATTTGGAGTGTTCAACTCTGTTTTAGCCGTTTACCTTGATAATGACGATTTTACACCTAACGAGTTTTTCGTCCATTTCTTAATTCTATAAAACCTATTGCTTAACTTTAACGTTTCATTACTAACATATTACGAAAAAATCCCCACTTAGGAGTGTTTCTTGACATCGCACGTTTCAAGTCCGTTTTGGCTATTTTTCATAAAATGACCATTTTGTCTTTAACTATTTTTCCTCTATTATTTCCTTAACTAAACTTTAATTTCCTTAAAAACTTAGCATATATGGTACTTACTTCCTATAGCAGTGTAGGAAACTAACTTTTCCTAGTGAAAACTCAGTTTTCACACAATTTTATGGTTTTGGCCTAAAACACAAAAATATTTACATTTTTGTCCCCGAAACCAAAAATAATCTTTTTAAACCATTAGTCCCCATCTTTCATGAGGAACATTTTTGCTCAAAGTACCATATTCAAAATCCTTTGAAAAAATGACATTTTTGCCGTTTAAATTTTTTTTTCCAAATTTAACAAATTCTTGTAAAATTAAAATCTCTCAAATGATTGAGAGTTTTGATGAACTGTTCATGTTGCCTAATAGTTTCATCGAAATCTACAACTTTCGTGTTGTAACTTTTCCAAAATTCTCACTGTACAGTGGTGTTTTTTGGTAATTTTTATTTCTTCCGAAAAGAAACTTTTTCTTTCAATTTAGTCATTGGGGCATTTTTGTAAAAATCCGTTTTTAATTAGCATCTCTTCACTTACAAGGGCAGTTCTAACTCTTGTTTCAATCATTTTCATGCCCACTCATCAATTTTGTAAAATTAGTACTAAAATTATAAAAATCATACTTTTTGCAAAAACTAACATTTTCAACAATACAACCCTAAATTTTCATAAGATCAACATGCCATAATTCATGTCCCCATGGAATTTAATCAAAGCTTTGCTTAAAAACCCATATGATTTTTGGAATAACAAAAATCAAACAAAATCACTAAACTTTAAAGAATTAAATCTTACCCAAATAGCACCCCAAATAGCACTTTATGCTTCTAGCCCTCCAAGAGCTCCTTTAAAACTTTTTTCCTAAGCATTTCTCACACAAAATGCTTTGAATTAACTTTCCTTCTTCAACCCAAAAAAAACCAAAAGAAACCTTGAAAAAAGTTAAGGATTTTACCTTAAAACTTGATAAAATCCTTGGGCTTTGCTTCTTGAACTTAAATAGGGTTTATTTTGCAAAAAATGTAAAGTTGCAAAATTCTTGGGAGAGCTCATCAATGGTGGCCGTGGGTCTTGGAGAAGGAAGAGAAAAATTTTGGTTAAACTTGCATTAATTGCAACCTTATCCTCTTAGGTGACTTATCAAGTAACCCATTGGGTTACTAGGTGTCTCAAGGGGATTGGGCCACCTTTCATGGCATGGTGGCCCAATGTAAATGCAATGGGTGTTGACTTGGTGGCCCCACAAATTTATACTGTGTAATTTTTCACCATATAATATTTTTCTTACACTGTCATAGTAAAATCAGTGCAAAATATATTTCTAAACTGTATAAAATATTTTACTTGCTTTTGGTTTATTTTTGAAGGCCACACATAACATTTCTTATTCATCTATATTCTCAAAATAGTATTATTTCTACATTGCTTTAACTTAAATAGTCTAATTTTTACATTGTATTACCTTTATAGTGTAATTTTCATACTGTATAACTTTATCAGTGTATTTTTTTACACTGTATTATTTTAATATTGTATAATTTCTCATGTTATTATACAGTGTTTTTCCTTAAACTGTATTTTTTGTCTTAAAATAATCCTTAATTTAATGCATTTTTTATGTATTCAAAATGCTCGGATGTTACAATAAGTTAGGGTATTTATGGGGCATTTTGTGTAAGTTGCCCAGTTTAATTACCCTTAAAACTAACAATGGTCCAATCGGGACCAATAAATTTCAATTACAATTGTACTTTTACAGTTCATTTCAAACCCTTTAAAACAAACAATGGTCCAATCATGACCAATCTAATAAATCTTATGTAATGGAAACATCAAATTAAATTGAATTCATTTGATCACCTTGATTAGACCATTATGTGTTCAGTTGGTTATACTAACAGGATATAACTTAGAATCTTACCGTTCTAGTGCCCTTTAATTATAGCTATCATGCTACTTCAAGAGCAACACAGATAATTGAATAATATTCATGCTAACTAATTCTATGATTAATTTGAAAAGGCTTTATAATAAATGAGAAGAAGGCAAGAGATGGAGTAACTCTGGTAGAATTGACATCACTCAAGAACTAGGCCGGTAGGGCGTGCAAAGCCAAAAAATTAGTAGGTGAACTTTTTTATTCATTACCCAAAAAATAATAACAATAAAAGTTAACTCTTTTATTGGCCAAATGTAAAAACAAGTGATGATCACACGCCATCTCTATCCAAGTCGGTAGCGTTTTGTGATGTGTTAATTTCTATTAGTATTTCTGCAAATAGGAGTTGATGGGATCATCAACGCCCAACAACATGAGTTCTTCCTCCCTAGGGCCTATCTCCTAGCTACCATCCATCATTTTTTTTTTTTTTTTTTTTTTTTTTTGTGTTGGAAGCTGCTCTCTCTCTTCTCAAGAAAGATATACTACCCATTTAATGATTTTGCAATAAGACAAAACTCATGTAGGATAGATATTTTTTGGCTTTATCAATAAATGCTTTTATTTTAATTGTTAGTTTCATTCAACGGTTTAATTTATAACCAGAGGTAGTCATATATTATATGTTGCAAATTTTTAGTAGATTAAACCCGTTGAAAAGTTAATCAAAGTTAACTGGTAGAACTAATCGATAGAACTTAAAAAAAAATGAATGTCCTATCGTTGCAATAAAATCCATATTTCATGTGGCGACCAATACTCTAGCTCAAAAACCCCTTCTTTTGTCTTGTCTCAACACGCTCACAACGTTAATACACACACATACACACATGGCTAAGTCTTAGATACCGGTGAAGGTTTTTATTTTTCTTTATTTTTTAATGCACTATGATTTTTTTTTTTTTTTTTTTGGTGTTGGATAAAACATAGAAATAAAGAACACAATAGAAGGACTGATGGAGTACTAGACCTTCAAGAGAAGGCGACGCCATGAACGTCCAATTCTATATGTAATATTAATTAGGAAATGCAAGGACGTGCCCATACATAACACGTGTATATACGGGGCATGTGTACGGACTTTCTAAACTAAATAACATTCTTTTTATAGGATAATAACAATGTGTTATATTAAATATAACATTAAGCTTTGATCATTTAATATTGTCATATATTTTATTTTAAAAAAAGATATATATCATATCTTTAATATGGAGACACCAAATTAAAAAAAAAGTGCTAAAATTTTGAAATAACTATGTTTTTCTTTAAAAACATTGCGACTTTATTTGGGAACTATAGTTTAGACCGAAGAATTCAGTCCAAAAACAAACTAATATTTGACAATGTTAAAAGACAAATAAGTTCGAACAATTAGTCAAACTTGAAATTCCCAATTCAAATTCATTTGATACTGTAAAAAACCATACACTTTTTTCTTTTTCACTTTTGAATTCAAGTTTAAAAATCTTATAATTTTTTTATTTCAAATTCTGAGATATTTTTTCTTCCTATGCATTCAAACTATTATCCATGTTGCCTATGAAAATTTGTCATATAAGTTGAGATTTTTTAGTCCTGTTAAAAAATAATATCAGTTCAAACTAATGTTTTGAGCATCTATCTAAACACGAATTAAATAATTTGAACTAATTGTTCGAACTTATTTTTTCTCTGAATTCTATGGTCGAAACTATGGTTCTCAAACAAAGTTGCAATGTTTATAAAGCATAACTATTTTAAATTTTTCGCACTTTTTTTATTTGATATCTCCACATTAGGGATATAGTATATATCCTTTTTAATAAAATAGACGATAATATTGGATAATTAAAACTTGATGTTAAGTTTAATATAACACCGTATTATTATCTTATAAGAAAATGTTATATCGGTTTGGACGGTCTGCACTTTTAAGGGTGCGAACCATAGACATGTCATACATATATATATATATGTATATACTGATCGTCATATTTATATGTAATATAAAATTAAGACAAGAAACCCACCTTAACAATTTCATGTATATATTTAGTTTGTGAATGCAATATGATGCTATTCCTGTCTCAATTTACTATTAGTATTTTTTTCATTATTGCATTTTGTTAAAACCATTTTTAAAGGGATAAAGTGCATTTATGATAGGTTATGTATTTTTGCCCCGTTGATAGGTATTGTTGTATTTTAAATATTAAATTAACTTTTTAACAATGTAGTCTATTAAAACTGTACAGCAAGCCATGTAAAGTTTAAAGCGTGTTTGGTTAGTGATGAGAACTATTAGTGGAAATCTTTTTTACTGTAGCATGTGAGAGCTTTATATTATAGCAACTTTTTTTTAAAACTGTAATATATAAAAATTTTATATTATTTATAATTGAATTTTTGGTGAAAATCACCTTCCACCAAACCGGAGGTAAATATGGAAGCTTGCATACCAATCTGTTGAAAGTTAATCTCAGGATTAAATAACAATACCTATTATAGGACAAAAATGTCTAATAACTCGACATAAGTTTTGCGGAAAAAGAATCAACAGTTGACACATCAAATTCACCAATCTTAGCAGAGACAGGTACTTTTTGCTCTGATTTTCACAACTGAAATAATTATAGGCACGTCCTGCTTATAGTGATCATGATAATGAAATAGATTTGAAGTGTTATGCGGCCAGTGATTTATTACACATGGATTTTATTGAATTCAACTTAAATAGCCAATGAAATTTCTCCTCATGAATTTAATAGAGATTTATTGACACTAAGGCGAATGGGAGCACATTTAAACCGTTTACCTTACTCAACGAGAGAGGAATCATTTGCAAGATTGAAATTTCAAGTAGGGAAAGCATATATTTACATATAAATTATTTATGTTATAGATTTGACATTTACTACAAATATTTTTAAAACATAATATATACTATGATTAATTTTAAAGAATGACTTTTTTTACAATTTTTTATAAAATATTAGTTGAAAGTAGAGACCGTTATACAATATACCTTTGAATTTAAGTAAAAATATTAAGTATATTCTAGTTAAAAGACAAAAAAAAAAAAAGGGGAGTTAGTTAACTACTTAAATTATTGTTATGTGTCAGAAAAACCTTCTCAAATCAGTAAATTTTGCACTTCCCCATTAAAAAAAGTTTCATATCTCTTGAAAGACAACAGTACTCACACGTGGATTTTTTTAGAACAAAAATATTATATTTATTGATTGTAATTTTAGACCAAATTACTTGGAAGATACCATGTTTTTGAATGATCATGTAACGTCAATTAAATAATTGTATCTACTATCTAATCATTTACCCTCTTTATTCAACTTCCGCTCAAGAATCAAAGGAAGGGATTCTTATATCATGAATAAGATTATAAGATTATACAAAAAGAGTTTAAGGCCAAGATATATATGTGCAATCCTTGATTTAGGACATTCTTCATTACAAATAATAGTGATAATAAATAAAAATTGCAGTATCCGGCATAGCTTTTACAGACATCCTTGGCTCTCCATCTTCCACCCACGTAACGTTATTATTAACAGAATATCTCGTCAATATTATTATTATAATCAATGGTCACTTTATTACCCAAAACAAGAAAGGATAATTAATTTTTTGTCTGAGGTAATGAATTTTTTGTCTATAAGCTCCTTTTGGCAATTTTGTTTGGTCAAAAACAAAGTGGGTTTTTGGGGGAAAAAAAATTCTGGGTGTCGACTTTTCTGTCATATAAATTAGGAAGAGTTTTTAAGGTCTTCTACAAATTACACCAAGGAATCTTCCCAGCTTGATTATTCGTTTTCTTGCTGCTTCAAGGAAAATTTCTAGTTTTCATCATCTACTTCACCTCCATTTTTGAAGCTTTGTTCATTCTTCATTCTTCATTCGATTTTTTTTAACCTTAGAGCAGATTTTAAACTCTACACCACAAGGTAGAGTAAGAGGGTTCATAGTCAGTTTGGTAGGTTTGAGAGGAGAACCCACAAATCAAACCAAAAAAATGTTAACCTATTTATGTTTTTTGTTTGAGCAATTTAATATTTTTAAGAGAGAATCAAACCAAATCATATATAATAGATTTGGTCAGTTTAGACTTATAATTGAGATAAAACTTGCTATGTACAAAGTTAATCCATCTTATAAAATTAACTACTAAATTATTTTAAAAATTTTAGCTTTTGAAATTTTACTTAAACTATAAAAAACATAAAATAACATATTAAGGTAAAAGAAAGACAACGTGCATCTATGAAAATGGAGAGACATGGCAAGCATAAGAAACATTATCTTAAAAAGATTTGTCAGTTTGTTAGTTTCTATGTTTTGAAATGTTTAAAATGTTAACTAGAACAATAAAACATGAAATTACAAAATCGATCAAATTCAACTAATTAAAAAATAAAAATTCATTGGTTTGAGTCGATTTGGTTTGATCGGTTTAATGATTATCGACTTTTGTGAACATTCTTAGAGTAGAACTGGTTGGGATTTAATGTAAAGTTATGGGCACAACCACTATTTTTCATTTGACTTCAAATGATGAAAAGAAAAAACTAAGGATGAATATTTGCATGAAACATTTTAAATTCCAGAGGAAATTTTCCATTCCTCATTATCGCCAAATTTCCTACCGAGCATTCAAGATGACTTATGCAAATTATTCGCCCATTATTCTTTTTTTTTTTTCCTTTCTTCATATGCATGAGTTTAGTACCGGTTGAGAAACCCTATGGTTATAGTTTTGATTTTTTGTTCTTCTTTGACAGTACTACAATTTGTTGGTTAGACAAAGGCCGAATAAATGGTTTTTAGGAAATTGTCGTCCAATTCTCAAAAAAAAAAAAAAAAGAAGCATATAGCATGAAGATTTTTGTGATTTGAAAATTCATACCGTGGATTAGGGTAGACGATAGTTTGCTAGAAATTGTCATCTAATGTGTTTAAAACAAATTGAGCGAAGGTTAAAATTTTTACAAAGCCCATACGAAAAGCAAAAAATTCATATCCTTAGAAGAACCTCACCCAAAAATCATTTATACCCCTTTTGAAGCCGCTGCTGTCGCCCACCCCTGCCTAGCGTCGTCACCTGCATCTTTTTACGCCTTTCTTCCTCTATTGCTTTTCATCCTCTGTTTTCTTCTATCCCCTCCCAATATAAGATTTTTGTAATCTTTTGTTAGTTTATTTAGGGTTATTAATATTGTTAGTCCGTGAATTATGAGTATTGTGTCACTCTACTCCCTGAATGTTTAATTGTGGCAGTTTACAGTTATGTTAGTCCCTGAGCTTTTATTTCTTTTTGGTCTCGAATGGTAAAATTGATAAAAAGATTTTTAAAATTTTATAGAAAGAATTACATCTCAATCGCATAATAATTGAAATTTTTCCAAAAATAATAACATTAAATATGTAAATATTTTCTTTATATTATTGTTAAAAACATTTTAAAACCTAAAACATTTTGCATTTAAGGTAACTCTCTTCATAAAAAATTTGATGACTATATGAATAGAATGTGATTATCTCTTAGAAATTTAATTTTAATACAAGAGACTAAAAAAAAAAAAAAAACCAAGTTCAAAGTGTGTTTTAAGAAGTATAGTTTGAACCAAAACTTTTAGTTTAAATACTATAATATATAAGAACTTTATATTATAACTTATTTTTTCTTGACATTATAGCATACGAGAGCTTTACACTAGCAAATAAAAGTTTAGGTTTGAACTAAAGTTGCCAAACACACCATCAGTGACTAATTTATCAAAATTAAAACTGACACAATGCTTATAATTCATATAATTTGAGAGATTGATAGCGTTAATATCTTTTTCACTTATTTTATCGCTACTGTGTTTGGATACATATTCTACTGAGTTTCTTGATGGCGACATGCGAAAGGGGCAAATGATTCTCAAGTTAGGCCCCATCAGCCATCCCAAGTGAAACCTATGAAGTTGGGGAGCTACATAGATATGTCTATCTTTATTATTATTATTATTATTATGGATTGAAATATGCCACATAAAAAAAACTTTATAAAAAATTACCATATGCTACTTTTTTTTTGATAATTTTACTTTTATATTGATTTTTGTAAGTAACGTATAGTGTAAAAGTTTTTTTACAAATAGTAAAAGTTAATCTACTATTCAATAACATGGCCGTGGACATAAATATCTCCTTAAGTTTGAATATATCACGTGAGTTGACACTATTAATGCACTATAATAAATAAATCATTTCCAAGAACCTCTATTCTGGTTATCTATTTAGCTTTGAATAACAGTTTTGAAGGAGGCACAATTTTGGTTGGGATAATTAGATGTCGTGTTCGTTTTAAATATCTATAAAGATTGATGCCTATTATTTATGTTTATTAAATCTCGATCATTATCTTTTCATTTCATTTTTTTTTTTACATTTGTTAATGCTAATGAATTTTTTTATTAAGTTCTCTTATTTAGTAGCCACTAGCGATTGGAGGCTATTGTCATGTGGTGGCTAGAATCACTTCATCTGCCTTGTCCATCATTGGAGTGAGTGGGAGACCATTGGTCAACCGCCGGTGTCCATCTCTAGGGAAAGTGGGAGACCATTTTCTTGGACTAATTGAAACACACGCTCTGCTCGTGCACGCATTCAGTTTGTTGCATTCTTTTTCTCAGGGAAAAAACAAAGAGGGTATGTTGAGTGCGTAGGATTAGAGAGAATTGGATTGGATTAAATCTTATACTTTGTCTAGTGAAAAACTTTAAAGGATTGAATTGGATTGGATAAACTCTTATCCGATTCATGCTTAAATCTCCTTAGAAGGAGATTAAGCAATCCCTTACTAAAATATAAGATTAAATATAAGATTTGTACATTATGAAAATCTTCACGGACCTATTGGCAAAATTTATAAATTTGAAGTCAAACTATAATTTTTGAAAAAATAAGGGGTCAAATGTAATTTTTATGTGACGGAAAATACTATTAATAATTATATTTTTTCCTTTTAATTTAAAAAATTACAATTTGACTCAAAATTTTGAAAATTTTTTAAAAGCTCTCATCGTAATAATACAACGCCAAATATGGGATTCAATGAGCTCAATTTTTATCCTATCATTTTCAATACAATCCAATCCAATTCTCTAAGACTATCATATCTAATGCTATCTTATTCAATGTACTAAATTGGCCTATAATGTGTTGGAGAAAGAGCAAGGAAAAAAATGGAGAAAGGCCACAAAAAGAGGGAAAAAAAAAGAAAACAATAAGTTAAAAAAAGAAGACCAAGATAAGGACAATATAAAGACAAATCAAAAAATACATATTATTTATTTCGTATACATGAAAAATTGTAGTTGAGAGGATTTCAAAAAATTTTAGATGGGGATATTTACAAAAAAGAGTTATTTCAGCAGTGTATTTGGCAAAAAATTTATTTAGGTTCAACTTTTTAAAGAGGAGGAAAAAGAAACAATGAAAAAAATTGGCGAAGGATTAAAAAAAAAAAGAAACAAACGTAAAAAAAAGCAAAAAAGAAAAGAAAATGTTTCGGCATTTCAACACACAGGAGAAGCCTAGGAATTGAGACTCATTCTCTTTTGTAATATATAGTTGAAACGTACGCCGCGCGTGTTCGTATTAAGTATGCTAACAAACAAGTAAGCAAAAAAGCAAGGAGAAAAAAGAAAGAAGGACCAAAAGATGAAGAAAAAAAGAAGGGGATAGAAGAACTAACGAAAAAGACATAGACACAAAAAAAAAAAAAAAAAAACCGAATCTATTACAAAACCGATAGTATTTATATGTATGTTAAAGATTATTTATTGGGTGCATATAAAAAGTGCATTTGAGAGGGTATTAAAACAAATTTTAGATAAAGACATTTATGAAAATATATATATATTTCAATAGAACAATCAAGGAAATAAATTTATTTATGAGGCTCACATATAGAAGCAGTGGAACATAAAATGTATGAGAAAAAGGACAAGAACAGGAAATAATGGGGAAAAGAGAGAGAAGAAAAACTAAAAATACACTTTATTTCTCATAATGTCTTCAAAGAATTTACACGACATGCCTTAAAAGCATCCATCCCAACATATTAATATAAATTTGTATTTAACTTTTGATAATATTTTGAGCTTTGCAGAAAGCTATGGAGAAGGAAACCATGAAAGGGATCCCAAATGATCAAAGTACTACGTTACAACACGTTTGATCTTATTGTTTCTAGCATTTCAAGCCCCATATTATCATTTGATCTTCACCATCAAATTAGCAATTTAATATCTTGAATTGCTTTTCCAGTATCATAAATATTGTTCTTATATTTATGCATTTTCTTTGTAGTGAATAAGGTGGAATATTCGTCTTTAACCGTAAGCAATTGTTGTATGCATAAAAAATGAAGGCACAAGTGATCATGTTCCGTTAAACGAATTTTTAACGTTCGTTGCAAGGTTTCGTCTTTCTAAACTCTTGAACATTACAATTTTTGGTAGGCCAAATTGTTTAGTTAATTTTGTATCAATATGAAATGCTAAGATTTTTATAGACAATAACTAAGTACTATTGTTTGGCCTATTTGATCATCATAAGCTTCACATGGTCACCTGTCCCTTAGAATTAATGTCATCCTTGGTAAAACAAGAAAGGGCATAAAGAAGGTTGTCATCACTCTTAGGTCATGTGAATCTGGTAGATGACTGGAGGTAATCTTGAAGATTACCTTCTTAATTGGCAGGGCAATTTTGGTAAAATATATATTGTTGACCTTTGATCAATCAACTTGAGGTTATATATCTCATGCTTGAATCTAATAGTATAAATTTACATGTCTTTGGATGCATTCATCTAAATTAATTATGTTTGCAGTTTATTCTTTTCTAAGTTGCGTGTAGTTACCGTCTACTTTAAGTACTCTCGAACTAATTTTGATGTGTTTTCTTTCTGCAGATGAATTTTTATGTTGTTGTTCTGTAAGAAAGAAAGAAACAGAATTTTTTGCATCCTTGTCGAGAGGAAAATGTAATAAGAATAGTCTCTTATCCAACAATTAAGAAAATTCCTAATTGGTCAGAACAACAGTTGCAGTCGTTGGATTATAAACGTAAAGATTTTCTACGGGTACCTAATTTATTGGTCATCAGGTCTACTAAATTAAATGAAATCAAAAGGGCCATTGAAAATATTATTATTTTGACAAATAAAAGTAGTTTAATTAGTTGTAAGTTCCTCCACTTCAATCATAGGTCGAGGGCTTGAGTACTTTATACATTTAAGTAAAACGAGGGTTGGTTTTTTTCATAACAGCTCTGAATCTGGGGGCGATTTTGGTTATCAATCCGTACAATTTGAGAATCTCACAAGGTTGAGTCTTGTATTGCTACAAAGCATGGTAACCGTGCGGTCGTGAACTGCAAGCCATTGTTGTCCGGCACCCACTTAAAGTCCATCATGAATTTAGTTATGGGGTTCATGACATGGTATATAGAAAAGGTTATTACAAAAAATTCATGGCTGCATATATACATGCTACAGAAAAAAGTCGTAGTTACTTTCCATAATATATGATAATTTGTAAGCAAGTTAAAACAAATTACCAAGCTCATCTGGTGAAGAAATTGGTAATTTATTTCTCACTTAAAGGCCATACATCAAGATCAATTTAATATTTTAAAAGAATGCATCAAAAAAATCTTTTAAGATTAAATTGTTTGAAAACCATTTCTTATCTATATTGTTTTTGTGTTACAAGATATCTTTTGACTACCGTAAACTTTTCAAGATATACTTTTAGAATAACCATTTTTAATGGTACTATCATAATGTTGTCACATTTCATACTATAAAATTGCATTAGTAAATACTTTTATGAAATCTTATGTCGTGTATAGAATATTTATAAATTTGATTCATTCTATATCTATAATAACTATCTTTGTTGGGCAACAAAACCGCAGGTGTACGGTGTCAAATTTTAATTATAAAAGCAGCAAAAAATATTGTCGCCCTTAGAAATTATAATCTAATTTTTACTAAGTACCATAATTAAAAAATAGTCCAACTTTATTTAGAAATTCAAAGAAGAAAATAAATGCAAAAATTCAAAATGAACAACTATACTAATAATTAAAAGCAAAACGATTTACTTTAAAAAAAAATCAATGAACGTAAACTCTCGATGTTTCGATTTCACCTAACCTTCAACAACGCCTTTTCTTGTCTATTTATTACAAATTAATTCTCCCAGTTTATTAGCCAAATAAACAATTTATTCAACTTCGTCTCTCGAGCGCCACATCAAAATATTCCTTATAACTGATTTCAATATCTGTATGAAAATCAAATAATTAAAAATTCAATAAGATCTATAGTTCTTTAAAATAGCTACAAAGGAACTATAGGCCTTTCGAACTCTATAAAATCTTACATTACATTACCCTATGATCGTATCTAAAATTCCCTCTCTTGAGCCTCAAATTCTAAATGTTTAATCATCCATTTAATGGTCAGTAAATTAGAATCATGAAAAACAAAATAATAAAAATAAATTGAAGGAAAAAAATGCTATAAATAGCTAAATAATAAAAGACTTAGTATCAGGCATAGGTTACATCTTGCTTCTAGAAAAATTAAATTAGTTCATGATGAAAGTTAAAGAAACATAAAACATGTTCTTAAACAGAATGAGAAAAGAAGAAGAAACTAGTTTAGAGGTAGAATTGATCTTCTCTGTCTTCAAAATCTACCGTCTTTGTCTTTGTACCAATATTTCTCTTGGCTGCTCTTTTGAAAGACATAGTATCAGGCATAGACTACATCTTGCCTCTAGAAAAATTAAATTAGTTCATGATAAAAGTTAAAGAAAAATAAAACATATTCTTAAATAGAATGAGAAAAGAAGAAGAAACTAGTTTAAAGGTAAAATTGTGCTTCTCTGTCTGTGGAATCTACCGTCTTTTTCTTTGTACCAATATCTCTCTTTTAGCTGCTCTTTTGATCTACCAAAAGACCCCTAAAAATGTCATTAAGAGTCCTATTTGTAAGCCTTAGGTCAAATTAGGTAACTTAGGGCTGAATCCACCATTAAGGGGGTGGTTGGCAGTGGTGGGAACCACTCAGTTCCCACCACAATCTCAGTTATGAACAGTGTAAAGCTCTCACATGCTACAGTAACAATAAAAAAAAATATGCTACAGTGTAAAACTCTCACATGCTACAGTAAAAGTGGTTCCCACCACTGATTCCCACCACCTTTCCAAACACCCTATAAATTTTAGGAAACCTCGACGAGTGCCACAACTTCAAGCTTCCAGTGCTGCAACGCTAGGCAATGATAAGAAAATGTCTTCATGAACACATGTTGCAGTGCCCACTGCCGGTGCTGCGACACCAAGGCGTCGGGTTTGAGTGTTGGTTGGCGCAGAGTCCATCGCCGCTGTGCCCAATATTCATGGCCATGGCGCTGCTCGAGAATTTTTTTTTCCCTAATTTATGTTTTTGCTCCATTTTTTCCTTTAGCATAAAAAATAAAAATAAACACAAAAAATAAAATAGAACACTAAAATCCAGCTCATAATCTAAGTAAAAAGGCACTCAAATCATAAGTATTAAGTATAGAACTACTTTATTAATCTCATATATCTCATTAACCCTTACTATATCTACGCGGATCAAAATAGGCAAAGTTTATTATATGTTTTTAACCAATTCCTGTGTGACCGTACCTAAGTAATACTTGTATAAACACTATTGGCATCTCTTATGGTATAATACTAGTGCTAATAATGTTATCAAACAAAATTTCGTGTATAATTTCTGACTATATATTTTGAACGAATTCTTATATACCGAATATCACTTATATAAACACAATTCAGATATCTTATGACCATATTAATGTCATCAAACAAATCTCTTCTATTATTTCTGACATCTACCTCTTGAACCAATTCCCGTGAGGCCAAATCAAAGTATCATTATAGACGCCATATAGATCCCTTACGGGATAGTACTAGTGGTAGTGCTGCATCAAATAAATTTCGTGTATTATTTATGACTATATGCTTTAAACAGATTCCCATGAGACGGATATAAAGTATCATTTGTATAAACACAGTTCAAATATCCTATGGCGACAATAATGTCATCAAACAGGTCTGGTCTATTATTTTCGACATATGCTTTTTGAATCAATTTCTCTAAGACCAAAGTACGCCACCTTCGCAACACAAAAATATAATTCCGTGTAAGACTTTGGGGCCAGCGTGCAGAGTGATACGTAGACATTGTTATAATTAGGACCCTTGTCTTAGGCAAACTGTTGGGTTTGGTGCCCTAAAAGCTGTGACATTGTACATATTGTTAATAAATAAATAAAATGACATTTATTATTATTTTGGTTGATTATATGCATTATGAATACATTTATAAACATCAAGAAAATTCCATGATTATTTATGTGACTATAAATTTAGCATATAAGTATTATTTGCTTGGGGATAAAATTTATAGATAATAATCTAAATAGTCCGTAATAATTAATTAAAGTTTGGGATCTTTAATTAAAAATTACAAGTACGGTCCAATCTCATCTAAAATGAAATAGTCATTATCCGGACTATTAATGTAGAGACATTAGGTTGGAGGTACTTTATATAATGAGATTATATAGGACTGGACCAGATAAATTATGAATCTCTAATAATCATCCGTTACAAATAGAGTATTCAAATTTATCACTATGATGATCATATATTTGACAGTCTTAATCCTGAGTATTTATTAGACTCCTATTTATTACATTATGTTTTTTGACTTGCATGGTAAGATTTGTCTAAGCACAGATTGTAACTTAGCATCTTGGAAACATAAAGTAATAAATGGCTGGGAATAATATTATACAGATATGGAATCCATTCCTTCCCTATGGAAGTTAGAAAAATAGTTCTCTTGAGTGATAATTCAAGGTTTGAACAGTAGAGCGCTCGTTCATAATAAGATTATGAATTAATTGTTCATTAGGGAATTATTGGAACTCAAGGATAAAGAGGTAATAAGAGAGGTGAACGGAAATTGAACCTAGCTCTTATTATGAACTATTTATGGAGGACTGACTTATATGTAATGATTATATCAATGGACTACTCGTTAATTTTCTTTGAGTAATTTCACTATAATCTCAAGAGTTCAGTTTCAGGTTTTTAGTGGAGTAACACTGAAACTAATAAATTTGGCACATTAATTAAAGAGTTTGATTAAATGTTAAATTTATTGGAGCTTGGGTTATAGGTCCATAGGTCCCCAATACCACCTCTGTAACACTATATTGGATTTTGCATAGAATGAATTATACATGTTTAATTTAGAATTTTTGAATTCTGAATTAATTTTTCACACTTGAATTATTAACGTGACACAGAAAAATGTTCTCTGTGACGCATAATGTAATGTGATAAATGTTGTCACATTTAACTGAGCATTAGTTAATTAATTGATTATTGTTAAAATCTATTCTTAAATAAATGTGATTTATTTTTGAATTGAGATTTATATATATATATATATATATGGTTTTAAACCAAATCTTTTTATATATATATATATAAAGATTTTATAATCTATTAATATATATATATATATATATATAATATTAAAAAAAAAAAAGGAAAGGGAAAGCCGTGAACCAGGTTCACGCTTTCCCCCACACACACATATATATATATATATATTGACCATTTCGGTCAAAAAGTCAAAATCAAAAAAAAAAAAAAAAGAGGAAGCCAATTGCTTTCTTTATTTCACGGAAACTAATATTCATATACATATGTATGTGTGGAATCCGGAAAGAAGATCCGGGAGACACAAACGGGAAAAGAAAGAAAAGAAGAAAAAGGAAAGGAAAAGAAAAAGGAAAGAAAAATTACTAGTGGCTCAGTTATAAATAGGGAGAGATAACAGTTATCTCAATTAATTTTTATTCACATAATTTTTAGAGAGAAAAACTGAGAGTTCTTCTCTAAAGAAAAAGGTCTGCTATCTCATGTGTTGAGTACATAGCAGATCTAGAAAAGTGTGAGGAAAATTCATTCTTGCAGTTTGACGCCCACTCGTCTTTCCATTGGTGTGGAGGCCTGGTTTGGAAGATCGTGGTGTCAAAGAGGAAAGCTAGGATACCCTGATAGTCTTCAAAAAGGTTAGTAAAAATTCCTAAAGCTTTCTGTAATAAAATTATATATCTATTCCCTGATAAACAAAGTTTTCAGAAAATTTTTGTTTGTCAACGATCCGTTCCTTCCGCTGCGTTTCATGTTTTAATTCCAACAAATGGCATCAGAGCGGGTTATAGCATATATAATTTTAATTAAACATGATTTTATTTTGATGATATCATGTTTTTGATGCATGTTTGTGGGCACTTTGCATCTTTATTAATTTTTATTCATGTGATGAATGGTTGTTTAATGAAAGGATTTTTGGTCGTTAATTATATGGTCCTTTTGGATTAATAATTTTTATTTTCAGTTTGATTAGATCAATCTGTGTAAACCTATAAAGGGGTATAGGCTTTTTGTAATTTATTATCATTATTTTTTTCTTTTCTCCTCTCTTTCACTTGCTACACGTGGAGCGATGAAGAAAAAGATGTCCATTGGATTTTTTGGCCTAGTTAAGAACTATGGGCCTATCAGATTTCAAAGGCAATCAAGCAAATCGTTGCACAATATACCATTTGATGAAGACCACAAAATTGGAGCAGGGAATTATGTATAAATTACAAGAAGACCCCTGTAATTTTATTTTTTTTATTTTTATTCTTTGGGTTGTAATTTTAATTATCCAAAAGGACCCGGTCAAAAATTCATTGTTTATTTTCATTTTTATTATCATATGATGATTGAGATAACATGTTCATGCATGATAACATGTCATCTAGGAAAGTGCCCACTTATAGTTATTGTAACATGACATGCATATGCTTAGCATATTATTTTTATAAAAGAGTTTATAAAATGAATTAATATGTGTTAGCATTAATTTAATAAGATTAAATTAATTGGGTTGGTTTTATAGAAACTTAATTTATTAATCAACCAAATAATGTGAATTTAGTTTTAACAGTTGAGACTTGGTAAAATTCACATTAATTCTAAGTTATCTAATTTTAAATTGTTTAATATTTGGTAACTTAGACAATTCATAATAAATTTAGATTTTTAGAAAATCTGGTAATTTATTTAAGTGTAAATAGAATGAGATTCTATTAACACATAATATAATCTAGTAATTAAAAATTGTTTTTAACTACTAGAATTATGAAACATATGATGTTTTATAAGATAAAACACATCTTCTAAAATAATGAGTGGGAGAAGGTAATATGACAATATAACCTGCGGTCTCCACTATTAGTACAACACCGTGAGATTTAGGTGGCGCCTCGCGACGCTTTGATTTCGTCCTCCCTACGGAGGGTGTCCATTTAAATCAATATCAAGGTTGGCTTCCTTAAGATAGGATTTTATAATGTATTTCAAAATTGACCTACCCTACGGCGGCAATTTTGAGTTAAGTTGTTAAAATCCAAAATAGTGGGTTACACTCATAAAGACATAATTAAATTGTTAATTATATCTTGACCAAAATAAACGGTTATTAATAAATATAGAAAATATGAGATATTTTGAATATATTTATTAATTGAGAATGTCTCAATTCAATTCATAAATAATTTGACCTACCCTACGGCGGCACTTTATTTATTAAAATTGAATAATCGTGGAATTAGTAAAATATTTTTTGTGTTTTTCATATGCATCATGCATCACGTTTACTATTCCAAAACATATATTATGATGTTTATGCAACCATTTTAATTTATGCTATTTTATTTATTTATTACAGCGACAATGTCTAATCCAATCATCGCAATTCTCTCAAATGAAAAATTAACCGGAGATAATTTTGTCAAGTGGAAGAGTAACATGAACATTGTACTAATTTGCGAAAGTTACAAGTTTGTCCTGACGGAGGAATGTCCTCCAGAGCCTGCTTCCAATGCTCCTCGTAATGTACGGGAAGCATATGATCGTTGGATCGAGGCAAATAATAAGGCCCGCTGTTTTCTTTTGGCTGGGATGTCTGACGTGCTTAGGATGAAGCACGAAAGCATGGAGACCGCTTATGAGATAATGCAGTCTCTGCAAGACATGTTTGGTAAACCTTCTGAAAAGGCACGCCACGAAGCCGTTAAGGCAGTAATGAATGCAAAAATGAAGGCAGGGATTTCGGTCAGAGAACATGTTCTCAACATGGTTAACTATCTCCATGAGGCCGAGGTCAACGGGGCTATGATAGATGAAGCTACACAGGTGGGGATGATTTTAGAAACCCTCTCCCCTGCGTTCCTTCAGTTCAAAAGCAACTATTTCATGAACAAGCTGAAATATAACATGACTGAGTTGCTTAATGAGCTTCAAACCTTCGAGTCTATTTCGAAAGAAAAGACTAAAGAAGCTGAGGCAAATGTTGCAGAAGCTCAACCTTCCTCTTCTGCCCAAAAGAATAAGAAGAGGAAGGGGACTGAAGGAAGTGGTAAGTCTAAGAATGGAGGGCAACCTAAGAAGAACAAAAGCAACAAAACAAAAGGAGCTCCAACCAAAAGAAGCCTAAAGGAAAATGTTTCCACTGCGGCGTAGTTGGGCACTGGAAGAGAAACTGCAAGAAGTATCTTCAGGAGCTCAAAGAAAAGAAGAACAACGGTAAATCAGATTTACTCGTTTTAGAAGCTTGTTTAGTTGAAGATGATACTTCACCTTGGATAATTGATTCAGGGGCAACTAACCATGTTTGTTCTTCTTTGCAGATGCTTAGTTCTTCAAGGGAGCTTGCCGACGGGGAACAAACGATGAGAGTGGGAACGGGAGAGGTTGTTTCGGCAAGAGCAGTGGGAGTTGTTAAACTTTATTTTAGAAATAAGTTTTTAATTTTAGACAATGTTTATTACATTCCTTGTTTTCGTAGAAATTTGATTTCTGTTTCCAGGTTGTTTGAACAAATGTTTAATGTTTCTTTTAATAATAATTATGTTAATATTTCTAGAAATGGTTTGGATATTTGTTCTGCGCATCTGGAAAATGGGCTTTACACCTTAAGGCCCAACGAAAAAGCACTGCTCAATACTGAAATGTTCAAAGTTGAACAACCTAAACCCAAGAAGCAAAAGATTTCTTCTAATAATGAAACATACCTATGGCACCTTAGATTAGGTCATGTCAACCTTGACAGAATTAACAGACTGGTAAAGGAGGGTCCTTTAAAAGAGCTAAAAGTTAGTTTTCTACCAGTTTGTGAATCTTGTCTTGAAGGTAAAATGACTAAGAGGCCTTTCTCTGCAAAAGGCGAAAGGGCCAAGGAACCACTTGAGCTAATACATTCAGACGTCTGTGGTCCAATGAATGTACAAGCCTCGTGGTGGTTACGAATATTTCGTCACATTTATTGACGATTATTCAAGGTATGGTTACATATACCTAATGCAAAGGAAATCTGAAACCTTTGGAAAGTTCAAAGAATTCCAAGCGGAAGCTGAAAAGCAATTAGGTAAGACGGTGAAGAGTCTTCGATCTGATCGAGGAGGAGAATACCTTGATACTGAATTCAAGGATTATATGATAGAACATGGTATTCTATCACAACTCACCGCACCTGGAACACCACAACAAAATGGTGTTGCAGAGAGAAGAAATAGAACGTTGCTTGATATGGTGAGATCCATGCTTAGCTACTCATCATTACCCACTTCATTTTGGGGATATGCACTACAAACTGCAGTATATCTTCTAAACATAGTTCCATCTAAGTCTATTTCAAAAACACCTCTAGAGTTATGGAATGGTCGCAAACCTAGTATGCGACATATCCGTATATGGGGGTGTCCAGCACATGTGCTGAAAGGTAAGACTGGGAAGTTGGAACCACGTTCTGAAGTATGCTTATTTGTGGGATACCCAAAGGGAACGAGGGGAGGTTTGTTTTATAGTCCACAGGATAAGAAAGTATTTGTATCGACAAATGCCACTTTTCTCGAGAATGATTATATGACAAACTATAAACCTCGTAGCAAAATTGTACTTGAAGAGTTACTTTCTGATCAGATCAGACCGCAACCGACAACTGTTGTCGAAGGACAAAATGAGGAGGCCACATCTTCCTATCAGAATGTCATACCACCTCGACGTAGTGGGAGGGTTGTGAGACCACCTGCTCGCTACAGGGAACTTGGAGAAGCAAATGTTGCTATCTCTGATAATGGTGAGGATGATCCATTGACATATCGTGATGCAATGGAAGTTTCTGAGAAGGAAAAATGGCTGGAGGCTATGAACCTTGAAATGGAGTCCATGTACTCCAATTCAGTCTGGGATCTTGTAGACCTACCTGAAGGGATAAAACCCATAGGGTGCAAATGGATTTACAAGAAGAAAAGAGGAGTGGATGGGAAAGTTGAGACTTTCAAAGCTAGGCTTGTGGCAAAGGGTTATACCCAAAAGGAGGGAGTTGACTATGAAGAAACTTTCTCGCCTGTAGCTATGCTTAAATCCATTCGGATTCTTTTATCCATTGCTGCTTGTCTTGATTATGAGATATGGCAAATGGATGTCAAGACTGCCTTTTTGAATGGCTATCTTGAGGAAAGCATCTATATGGTGCAACCAGAAGGGTTTGTAGTTAAAGGTCAAGAGCAAAAAGTTTGCAAGTTGCAGAGGTCCATCTATGGACTCAAGCAAGCTTCAAGATCTTGGAACTTGAGATTTGATGAAGCGATCAAATCTTATGGTTTTGATCAAAATGTTGATAAACTTTGTGTATACAAGTACCTCAAAGAAAAGAAGGTGGTCTTCTTAGTTCTTTATGTAGATGATATCCTACTCATTGGGAATGATGTAGGAGTATTATCTGATGTAAAGAAATGGCTCGCCAGCAATTTCCAAATGAAAGATTTAGGAGAAGCAAGTTATGTTCTTGGAATCCAACTCATAAGAGATCGCAAGAACAAACTATTGGCGCTGTCTCAGGCATCGTATATCGATAAGGTGCTTATCAGATTTTCGATGCAGAACTCCAAGAAAGGTAATTTGCCTACACGTCATGGAGTTTATCTTTCAAAAGAGCAGTGTCCTAAGACACCTCAAGAGGAAGAAAATATGAGACGGGTACCCTATGCATCTGCAGTAGGAAGTCTAATGTATGCCATGTTGTGTACAAGACCTGACATTTGCTATGCGGTGGGTATAGTCAGTCGGTATCAATCCAACCCAGGATTAGATCATTGGGTAGCGGTTAAACATATTCTCAAGTATCTTAGGAGAACGAGAAACTATATGCTAGTTTATTCTGGTGAGAATTTGATTCCCATTGGATACACTGATTCTGATTTTCAATCAGACAAAGACACACGTAAATCTACGTCTGGATCAGTGTTTACTTTTGGTGGTGGAGCCATAGTTTGGAGAAGCATCAAACAATCTTGTATTGCTGATTCAACTATGGAAGCAGAATATGTGGCTGCTTGCGAAGCAGCTAAAGAAGCTGTTTGGCTCCGTAAGTTCTTAAATGATTTGGAAGTAGTTCCAGACATGGATAAACCACTCATACTGTATTGTGACAACAGTGGTGCAGTGGCAAATTCAAGAGAACCTAGAAGCCACAAAAGAGGAAAGCATATAGAAAGAAAATATCATTTGATTAGAGAGATAGTGCATCGAGGCGATGTGGAAGTTGTGAAGATAGCGTCGGAAAACAACCTTGCCGACCCTTTCACCAAGACGTTACCTGCAAAGAGCTTTGAGGGACACTTGGAAGGCTTAGGTCTTAGAGACATGTCTCACCTGCTTTAGGGCAAGTGGGAGATTGTTAGGTTTGGTGCCCTAAAAGCTGTGACATTGTACATATTGTTAATAAATAAATAAATAAATGACATTTATTATTATTTTGATTGATTATATGCATTATGAATACATTTATAAACATCAAGAAAATTCCATGATTATTTATGTGACTATAAATTTAGCATATAAGTGTTATTTGCTTGGGGATAAAATTTATAGATAATAATCTAAATAGTCCGTAATAATTAATTAAAGTTTGGGATCTTTAATTAAAAATTACAAGTACGGTCCAATCTCATCTAAAATGAAATAGTCATTATCCGGACTATTAATGTAGAGACATTGGGTTGGAGGTACTTTATATAATGAGATTATATAGGACTGGACCAGATAAATTATGAATCTCTAATAATCATCCGTTACAAATAGAGTATTCAAATTTATCACTATGATGATCATATATTTGACAGTCTTAATCCTGAGTATTTATTAGACTCCTATTTATTACATTATGTTTTTTGACTTGCATGGTAAGATTTGTCTAAGCACAGATTGTAACTTAGCATCTTGGAAACATAAAGTAATAAATGGCTGGGAATAATATTATACAGATATGGAATCCATTCCTTCCCTATGGAAGTTAGAAAAATAGTTCTCTTGAGTGATAATTCAAGGTTTGAACAATAGAGCGCTCGTTCATAATAAGATTATGAATTAATTGTTCATTAGAGAATTATTGGAACTCAAGGATAAAGAGGTAATAAGAGAGGTGAACGGAAATTGAACCTAGCTCTTATTATGAACTATTTATGGAGGACTGACTTATATGTAATGATTATATCAATGGACTACTCGTTAATTTTCTTTGAGTAATTTCACTATAATCTCAAGAGTTCAGTTTCAGTTTTTTAGTGGAGTAACACTGAAACTAATAAATTTGGCACATTAATTAAAGAGTTTGATTAAATGTCAAATTTATTGGAGCTTGGGTTATATGTCCATAGGTCCCCAATACCACCTCTGTAACACTATATTGGAATTTGCATAGAATGAATTATACATGTATAATTCAGAATTTTTGAATTCTGAATTAATTTTTCACACTTGAATTATTAACGTGACACAGAAAAATGTTTTCTGTGACACATAATGTAATGTGATAAATGTTATCACATTTAACTGAGCATTAGTTGATTAATTGATTATTGTTAAAATCTATTCTTAAATAAATGTGATTTATTTTTGAATCTAGATTTGGATATATATATATATGGTTTTGAACCAAATCTTTTTATATATATTTATAAGATTTTATAATATATTAATATATATATATTAATATAATATTATTAAAAAAAAAAAAAAAAAAGCCCCACACAACACACACATATATATATATATATATATTGACCATTTCGGTCAAAAAGTCAAAATCAAAAAAAAAAAAAAAAAAGAGGAAGCCAATTGCTTTCTTTATTTCACGGAAACTAATATTCATATACATATGTATGTGTGGAATCCGGAAAGAAGATCCGGGAGAAACAAACGGGAAAAGAAAGAAAAGAAGAAAAATGAAAGGAAAAGAAAAGGGAAAGAAAAATGACTAATGGCTCAGTTATAAATAGGGAGAGATAACAGTTATCTCAATTAATTTTTTATTCATATAATTTTTAGAGAGAAAAACTGAGAGTTCTTCTCTAAAGAAAAAGGTCTGCTATCTCATGTGTTGAGTACATAGCAGATCTAGAAAAGTGTGAGGAAAATTCATTCTTGCAGTTTGACGCCCACTCGTCTTTCCATTGGTGTGGAGGCCTGGTTTGGAAGATCGTGGTGTCAAAGAGGAAAGCTAGGATACCCTGATAGTCTTCAAAAAGGTTAGTAAAAATTCCTAAAGCTTTCTGTAATAAAATTATATATCTATTCCTGATAAAACAAAGTTTTCAGAAAATTTTTGTTTGTCAACGATCCGTTCCTTCCGCTGCGTTTCATGTTTTAATTCCAACACAAACATCATGCAATATCTTCTTCATAGCCATTAGTTTATTATCACGACCCGCACAGGGGGCTGCGATAATAAAATAATTAAACAAAAGTAATGTTTGGCTGAAATCACATCCACAATAGTAATCATCATCACATAAAGCCCTGTCCATGAAAGAAGTTACATAATTAAATTACAAATAATATGACAAGACTGACTTCAGGACAAGTCGTATAGTACACGTCTTAATGAAAATACCATTTTTGCTCATATTCCGTGATCATTGAACTCAGTCCAACCCCGACTAGTTCTGCAAAATGTGGGAGAATTTTTAAAACAATAAAACATGAGCAAAAGGTTCCGTAGGATAATCTGTTAAATCACCTTGTTCAACTCGCATTTATGGATAAAAGAATTATTCTTACAGTAACAGAATCTCATGATCTTAACAAAACCAATGATACTTATTTGTTTGAAACTTGATAAAACACTATCGTGCGAGTTTTGAGAATTGAAAAGAATATTAAAACACAATTCTTTAAATGCATAAAATAACTTCAAAATCAAAACATAAATAATTCTCAAAAATCATTTAAGAATTAAATAATTGGCCAAAATCATTTATAAAATGGGCTACCAATAAAAGGATAGAAAAAGTTCTACCTCTTTGCTAATACAATCTATAGATACTCTCAATTTTTACAAGTCCTACCTAACGCAACGTGAGCTTCTAGTACTACGCAGAACTTAGGAGTCCTTTAATGAAGTCGATGAACAACAACTAAGAACATAATCAAGTTTCTAAGTTTCTTCTATGTGTAAATGAACCATTAGTGTGCTTTATTGTAAATATATAGTTATGGAATGCAAATGATTTTTCTAAGGTTTTAGAACATGAAAAAGGGGGGTTTTATAAGCATTTTTTTGTACTTCAAAACGTCAAGAAACCAAACTAGTGTATGTCGGGAGGGAGGAAGGTGGCAACCCATGGCTACTACCATGTGGTCGACCTCATTACACATTATGCGGTCGACCCCCCATCAGAATTGGGCTTTGCCTAGTTCGTCCTTCCCAAGTAGATTTGACTGATCTAACTCAATTTTTCAACTTTAAATCAGTTTTTAATGTATAAAACTCATCCAAAACGTTTTGTTAAACATGCTAAGATATAAATAAACAAACTTCCTTGAATTTTCATACCCAAATCACAATCAAAAGTCACAAATTTAAAGTTTAGGTAAAACAAAGACCAAAACATATTTGTATTTGACTTTTACACTTCAAACGATGGAAATCTCTTTCATGCATCAAGCCAATCCATGATTTAACCTTTCAAATATGTGTCTAACATTCATATGAAATTAGATTAACAATATAAACTCTATTTGTAAAATGTAAACTCAGATTTTGTTCATCAATATTTAAAACATATGCATGTTCAAATTAGAGACAATGGGAGGAAATTGAAGGATAAATTTGGAGTGATTCTAGGCTAAGGAAACCAGTTTCGTTTTTGGAAAACTTACGTCAAAATCCTCTTAAAAGGTTGGAGAAACTCAGCTAGAAGTTGTCATGGGAGTTTCTCTTCAAATTGTTTATGGTGTGAGCAAGAATGGGGCTGGGTTCTCTTCAGAAATTGTTGAACATAGAAAGAGAGGGTGTGAGAGAGAAACACGTTTGAGAGAGGAAGAGGGAGAGCTAAGTGTTTTAGTTATTTAACTTGATATTTGTCCAAGATACTTCAGACATGAAGAAGTGGCTCTTTGGCATCTCAAGAGAGGAATCTGGGTACTTGAGTCTTTAGGCAGGGAAAACATGTGAAGTCTGAATTGTGGAAAGTATGGGGTCATTTTGTAGTTTTGTAAAATGTTGGGGTTTCCAGAGGGATTAATGAAATATATATGGTTTATGGGAAATAAAATAAGTAGGTAAATATTTGAAAATAATATATATATTTTTTGCTAATGATAACAAATTAAATTAAAATTTAAACTTGATCGGCACACTAATTAACCATATTACACACTAATTGTAATGAATTTTAAACGGGATATTACATTTATTCATCTACTTTACTTTTTTCTCTTGCATTTTTCGTAGGCTTGATATTGGTTTCGTACTCCATATGTTAATTTCGGTATGCAACTTGTTTTTCTTAAACCATCTAAAACTCTATCTAGTAAATCATATCTAGTTCAAAATGGCCTATCTAATTATTTCATTGTTTGTCTATACACCAGATTCCCTTGATCTTATCAATACAATTTGGATCCTAATCTTACTACTTACCTAAGTCTGCATTTTCATATGGTATAAAGTGCACAAAAGATTTGAATTTGTGTTGTTCGATTTGCAAATTGAAGTATTGGTTTGCTGGAAATATCTGGACCTATTTCAACAACGCCATTCTAAAGATAATACATATAGCAACAATTTGGGATTACATTTCTAAAATGTTTTATATTGTTCTACTTGTGTTATAGCCAATGTATATGAACCTATTGGAGCAAACACGCAGACTATCTAGTTGCATCCTCATTCTCTTGATATTACATACAGTTGTTTCCATATATTACTATTATTAGACACTTTATTACAATTTTGTTGTCTTATTGCTTCTCAAAGTTATATATTTCTCTACGTCAACTTTTATTACTATGCATTTACCTCTTTACCTTTAAACTCACTATAATATTATCAGGGAGCTTGGGAACGTCACTGTAGCATGGGCAAGTGTAGCGCAAATCCTAAACTGCGCCTAAGAACGTCCCTAGAGTTTTTCTAAATGGCCCTTTCTATACAGACTAATGCAAAATTTTAACCATGTGTATGTCGCCTGATGGAAAAATTTGTTCGGTGGCGCAGCAAAAGTTTTAAATATTTTTATTCAATTGCTAGGAAACTAACTCATGGTACTATAATTATAAATTATGTCTGATTTTTAAAACTTGTTCTTCAAGACAATAGCACTTCTGGTTGAATAATATTTAACTCTGAAGGGACTTCAACCACATCTGGCCTTTAATGTTGTTTTCTTCCTTAAAAAGGTGCTTATCGGTCTGTTTTTGGTCTGTCATTTTTCAAAGACGGCGATCGGTTTAAAGAAAGCATAACCGAGAAGCCGATCGAATAGACAAAGAGTCCACTGGTTTTCGACCAACAATGGTAGGTTCTGTAGTGTCGGCTTCGGTCAATTTTTGACTAGTGTAACAAGCCAAGATACTGAAAATTTGAAGAGCGATCTGCGAGTGTGAAGTATGGTGAGGCCTGTGAGGTTCTGTTCTTTATTATTATATCATCATTATCATCATCATCATTATTATCATTATTGTCATTATTTTATTTTATATATATATGTTATAATATGTATTTAAATGTAATATGTAATGCTAGTAGCGTGTTTGGCAATCACAATTCAAACTCAAACAATGTAAAGTTCTCATATGCTTAGTGTAAAGCAAAAGTATACCACAATATAAAGCTTTTACATGCTACAGTATTTTTAATCCTAACCCTTAGTTTCATCTCATTTCCCAAAACACCATACAATATGTATATTGTATGCAAGTTTTGATTACCGACAAACCAAAAAATGGCTTCCGATAAACAGTCGCCAGAAACTCATGGGCCGTCAATTTTTGACCGACTTGGTCAATTTTTGCCTCTAAATCAATTTTTTTTCAGGTTTTTCAGCCAGTTTAATGGTTGGTTTTGGTCAATTTCAGTTTTCCATTTTTTTCTAATAACCTTACTTTCTTATATCGTTACGTACGTGGGCACAACACAATAAACCTCTTACATAGCTTCACATCTTCCAACAACTTAAATGCATGAAAGACAATTGATGAAAGAATAATCTACTGTTCTTCATCTCTGAAAAACACTTAGGTAGGACAAAATAAATGATGACCGAAGCCCTCAATTTCTACAATCAGTTGGAGTCAGAAGTCTATTGAAAATCAGGATAAAATCTAACCACTTTCTCTATCTTGTCACATGCTATCATGTTGGATCAAAATCTAATTATGGGCTAATATATTAAATAAATGTAAATTAAAGGCTATCAATAAGATTGTCCAATTAAAAGTGATTAATTTAGGTTTTGGACTTTTAATGCATCATTAAGTGTGGGCCTCCTATGTGTAGAGACTAAAAATATAATTACTAATTTTATGATAGGCTAAATTGGTAATTAAGGTTAATTGCTAGGGTTTAGCAATTATATAAAAGAGTTGTGGTCCCCAAGTCAGTACGTACATTAAACATCTACAGAGAGATTACAGAGCAGTCTGAAAAGGAGGATTTACATACCAAACTTGGAAGATCCTCAACCAAAAGACTCAAGAATCACATTCTATCAATGGATTCAGGTTAGCTTCCGCATCTTATTAATATTCTTGATGATTTGACATGAACGATCCTGGGTGATGATAGTTTTCATCACAATTTTATTCTAACAAGTGGTATCTAGAGCCTCTTCATGTTGAATCATTGAGAATCAATAAATTTTCTAGATGTGATTCTCATAAAAAAAAAAAAAAACTCTCAAATTTAACAATCTATGGTTTCTTTAAAATTGTTGAATTTGAGAACAATTATCTAAGAAAATTTAAGGAATTAATTATTCGGTTCTTCAAGAAACAATTCTTTTGCATATGCAAAGGGAATGTGTATAACAATTCCGGTTGCAAAAGGATTTGTTTTAACATATATGCACATATTGAGGACTGATTGGTGTTAAGAATCTGGAAACTTTTTTTTTTCGTTTGATTGTGAAATACGGCAGCTTTGCTGCTGAAAGGAGAAAGCGAAAATAAATATATATATATATATATATATATATGTTATGGGTTTTGGCCGGCGGCTGGCCTTGCCAACATCGGCACCGGTCGTTCGCCGGCCGGAGAAGATAGCCGTGGCCATGGCTGCTGCACAAGCTTTAAGCGGCGTTCAGGTTCCTAGCAAGCAGCAGGCCTTAGGGATTTTTTTTTTTCTAGAGTTTTGGGCTGTGGCCCAACACTAACAAAAAAAAAAGAGTATACATGGGCCCAGCTGGGCACGTGACTGGACAACGGGTAGAATACACGGGCTGGGCCCGTGACCAGCTCTCACCCAGGGCTGCCCCTGGGTAACCCAAATTTCACCAAAAAAAAAAAAAAAGAAAAAAAAAAAGGGAGCTTGTCATGGGCCTAGGCCTATAACACAAAGGAAATAAAAGGGGGGGCTGGGTTAGGATCCGGGTAGGATTCTTCAGACCCAGTCCAGCCCTGACTCAGTCAATATTGACTTTGACAAAAAAATTTATTTTTTTAATTTTTTTATTATTATTTTAATTTTGGTCATTTTTTGGTGCAATTTTAAATTCAAATATTGGTATTTTATATATATTTTTAGAAGAATTAATTGAAGCAACATGTCACCAAAGTGGCATCTCTTGTGGAAATTAATTTGTTTTGAAATATAAAAGGTTGTGTTTATGTAACTTATGTGAATATTGACCGGCCCAAAGGAAGGCAATATTTGACAGAATTGCATGTACACCTGTGGTGATAAACACGTGATGATTATTTGGTTTTACATGTAAGCAATAAATCAGCCCAAAGGAAGATTTATTGTTTGACATGTTCTTATTGTCAGTGTTTGATTACTACACCAAGATATCACTTACAAGTTAATATTTCTGTCCAAAGACTAAATATTAATGGAGTGCCTGATATCTTGAGATGGGGTTACCTTTATTTGGATTTATTATTGTTATTATGGATTCTTATGTGAGCTTGTTTTGGTTTTGTTTATTTTGTTATCTGTTTCAGCTACTAGTTCTACCTCTAATATTACTGCCAACATCAATTCAATTCCTATGCTGAATGGTAGAAACTTCAAATCATGGCAAGAGAACCTCCTAATAGTTCTCGGAGTCATGGATCTCGACCTTGCGTTAAGGGTTCCTTCTCCCACACCTCTTACAGATAAAAGTTTATCTGATCAAAAGATGAACATGGAAAGGTGGGAGAAGTCAAATCGCATATGTATGATGATCATGAAGAAGGCCATTTCAGAAGCATTCAGGGGTACTATATCGGAAACGATAAATACAGCCAAAGAGTTCCTTGAGGACATTGAGAAGAGATTTGCCAAAAATGAAAAGGCTGAAATAAATACACTTTTGGCAAACCTCATCTCAATGAGATACAAAAGTAAGGGAAACATTAGAGAGTACATTATGGAGATGTCTCATCTTGCTTCAAAATTAAGAGCACTTAAGCTTGACCTTTTTGAGGACTTGCTAGTGCATTTGGTTCTTATATCTCTTCCTGCACATTTTAGTCAGTTTAAGGTGAGCTATAACTACCAAAAGGAGACTTGGTCTCTTAATGAGCTCATCTCACATTGTGTGCAAGAAGAGGAAAGATTAAAGCAAGAAAATACAGAAAGTGCTCACTTGGCTAATACTTTCAAGGACAAAGGGAAGAAAAGGAAAAAGGATAAGGAAGCTGCAGTTACGGCACCTCAAAAGAAGCAACAAAAGAGACCGGTTGATCCGAAAGGTACGGGCTGTTTCTTCTGTGGAGCTGCAGGACATAAGAAGAAGCATTGCACCAACTATCACACTTGGCGTGCTAGAAAAGGTATGCTTCTTAATTTGGTTTGTTCTGAGGTTAATTTAACTTTCATACCTGAACACACTTGGTGGATGGATTCTAGTGCAACCACTCACATCAGTGTGTCTATGCAGGGATGCCTGAGATGCCGAAAGCCAACTGATGGTGAAAGACACATCTACGTGGGCGATGGCAAGAAAGTTGAAGTTGAAGCAATAGGAAAATTTAGATTATTGTTAAAGACTGGATTTTATTTGGATCTTGATGAAACATTTATTATACCGTCTTTTAGACGAAATTTGATTTTTATTTCAGCTGTGGATAAATCTGGTTATTCTTGTTCATTTGGAAATGAAAATTTTAGTTTGTTTCATGATTCAAAATTAGTTGGTTTCGGTTCTTTATCAGGTTACGATAATCTTTATTTACTTGATACAATTGCTTCATTTAATGAATCCTTGCAATTAAGTACACAAGGTATAAAGAGAAAATTAACCAATAAGAATTCAGCTGCGTTATGGCACAAGAGATTGGGTCATATCTCTAGAAGGAGAATAGAGAGACTTGTGTTAGACGAAATTCTCAACCCCTTAGACTTTACAGATTTTGATATTTGTATTAACTGTATTAAGGGGAAACAAACCAATAAAAGGAGATTTGAAGTCAACAGGACTTTGGATGTCTTAGAACTTATACATATAGACATTTATGGGCCATTCCCTATGGCTTCTTGGAATGGTCAACAATATTTTATAACGTTCATAGACGATTTTTTCAGATATGACTACATATATCTCATTCATGAAAAGTCACAGTCGCTGGATGTGTTCAAAAATTATAAGGCTGAAGTTGAAAATCAACTCAGCAAAAGGATTAAAAGCGTCAGATCTGACCGTGGTGGTGAATACTATGGCAGATATGACGGTTCAGGTGAACAACGTCCTGGACCATTTCCTAAGTTCCTAGAGGAAAGCGGTATCGTCCTATAGTACACTATGCCGGGTTCGCCCACTATGATTGGTGTTGTTGAAAGACGAAACAAAACTCTTAAGGACATGGTGAGGAGTATGATTTCTCATTCTGCCTTACTAGAATTACTCTGGGGAGAAGCACTTAAGACTGCAGCGTATATCCTTAACAGGGTTCCAACTAAAGCAACTGCTAAAACCCCTTACGAACTTTGGACGAGCAAGAAGCCTAGTATATAGCATTTGCATGTTTGGGGATGTCTAGCTGAGGCAAGGCCTTATAGGCCTAATGAAAAGAAACTGGACTCAAGGACGGTTAGTTGTTATTTTATTGGATACTCTGAAAGATCCAGAGGGTACAAGTTTTATGATCCCATGACCAAATCGATATTTGAGACGGGAAATGCCAGGTTCTTTGAGGATGTCGAGTTTGCGGGGGGAGATATGGTTAGAGACTTTGTCTTTGAAGAGGAATATGTTAATATTCCCACAGCTGTTATTGACATTGATCAGGTTTCTACTCCTGACATCGTTCAAGAAGCAGACCCAAATCAAGACAATGTCGGAGAACCTCCCATTCCAGAAATTGTTCCAGAAGAACAAACTCAACCACCTTAAGAACCTATGCCATTAAGGAGATCCACTAGAGAAAGGAGAAGTGTGGTGCCAGATGATTACATTGTATTTCTCCAAGAACATGAGTATGACATTGGTATGGTGGAAGATGATCCAATCAACTTCCGTCAAGCCATGGAAAGTTCTAGATCTCAAGAGTGGATTGATGCCATGAATGAAGAGATAAAGTCTATGAAAGACAATGACGTTTGGGATCTTGTCCCATTGCCTGAAGGTACGAAACCAATTGGTTGCAAATGGATATTTAAGACCAAAAGGGATTCGAAAGGCAATGTGGAGAGGTATAAGGCTCGTCTTGTAGCAAAAGGTTTTACACAGAAAGAAGGCATTGATTATAAAGAGACTTTCTCTCCGGTTTCTTCGAAAGACTCTTTTAGGATTATAATGGCATTAGTGGCACATTTTGATCTTGAGCTTTATCAGATGGATGTTAAGACTACATTCCTCAATGGTGACATTGATGAAACAATCTATATGGTGCAACCGAAAAACTTTGTGTCAGGAGATGCAAAGAAGATGGTTTGCAAATTAAAGAAATCTATCTATGGGCTCAAGCAAGCTTCTCGTCAATGGTATTACAAATTTCATTAGGTTATCATCTCGTTCGGTTTTGAGATGAATTTGGTCGATGATTGTATATACCACAAGTTCAGTGGGAGTAAGTATATTTTTCTGGTTTTATATGTCGATGACATTTTGCTTGCCAGCAACGATATAGGCTTGTTGCACAAAACCAAGAGATTTCTATCAAAGAAATTTGAGATGAAGGATCTTGGTGACGCCTTTTTTGTGTTGGGTATACAGATACACCGGGATCGCTCTTGGGGTATTTTAGGATTATCACAAAAGGGCTATATCGAAAAGATTCTTAAAAGATATGGCATGCAGGATTGTAAACCAGGTGATACCCTTGTGGCTAAGGGAGACAAGTTTAGTCTCAATCAGTGCCCTAAGAATGATTTTGAGGTTAAGGAAATGTAGAAGATTCCTTATGCGTCAGTAGTAGGGAGTCTAATGTATGCTCAGGTTTGTACGCATCTGGATATTGCGTACGTTACAGGGATGTTGGGCAGGTACTTAAGCAATCTTAGAAAGGATCACTGGGTAGCAGCCAAACGAGTCTTGAGGTATTTTCAGAGAACAAATGATTACATGCTCACGTATCGGAGGTCAGAACAACTTGAGATCATTGGGTATACTGACTCCGATTTTACTGGATGCCAAGATAGTATGAAAACTACATCGGGCTATGTCTACCTTATGGCTGGAGGTGCTGTCTCTTGAAAGAGTGCTAAAGAGTCTCTTATAGCATCTTCTACAATGGCAGCAGAGTTCATAACGTGTTATGAGGCGTCCAATCACGGAATATGGCTGCGAAATTTTGTCACGGGGCTGCGTATAGTGGACAGTATTCAAAGACCACTCAAGATATTTTGTGACAATAAGTCAGCAGTTTTCTATTCTAACAACAGCAGGAGCTCGACGAAGTCAAAGCATATAGAGATCAAGTTCCTAGTTGTGAAAGAAAGAGTTTAGAGTAAACAGTTGTCTATAGAGCACATCGGCACAAACTCCATGATTGCGGATTTGCTTACTAAGGGATTGCCACCCAAAATGTTTCATGAGCACACTGCTCGTATGGGTGTCATATCATTTAAGGATATTTAGTTTTAGTGGGAGTTTGTAATTTTAAATGCTCTTATGATATAGACATTTTTAGTTATTTCAGTTTATGGATGTTTTAAGGTTATTTTCTGCAGAAATAAAGTTTTCAGTTTATTCACACTCTGATTTTGGTATGGTTTGATCTCACTAAGGTTTTCAGGTGGACCAGTTGGAAATAGGCATGTTAAGATCACATTGCATGAAATTTTCATGCTACACATCCATGCTTGATCTTGTCATTAGTTGTATTGGTATATGTGATCATTGATGGGTCTAGTTACGATATATGTAATGAAGGTCTCTTTGGTCCTATATTGATATGGTTAATGGACAAGATTGATAAGGTGCATAAGGTTTTGATAGCAAAATTCATGAGCTCATAAGGTATAATACACATTTATAAAGTTTCATATATAGCCCAAGTGGGAGATTGTTGGATCAAAATCCAATTATGGGCCAATATATTAAATAAATGTGAATTAAAGGCTATCAATAAGGTTGCCCAATTAAAAGTGATTAATTTAGATTTTGGGCTTTTAATGCATCATTAAGTGTGGGCCTCCTATGTGTAGAGACTAAAAATGTAATTACTAATTTTATGATGGGCAAAATTGGTAATTAAGGTTAATTGCTAGGGTTTAGCAATTATACAAAAGGGTTGTGGTCCCCAAGTCAGTACGTACATTATTTTTCTGTTTCCCATCTACAGAGAGATTACAGAGCATTCTGAAAAGGAGAATTTACATTCCAGACTTGGAAGATCCTCAACCAAAAGACTCAAGAATCACATTCTATCAATGGATTCAGGTTAACTTTCGCATCTTATTAATATTCTTGATGATTTGACATGAACGATCATGGGTGATGATAGTTTTCATCACAATTTTAACAACCCAACCCCTCTCTCTTTGAGCTCGGTTTGCTCAATCTTGCGATTTTGATTGTTGAAGCATTAAGACAGATGCACTCAATATGTATAAAGTTGTGTTAAATTTGAATCCTCGAGCTTGGGAGTCTAATGTTGTTGAAGACATTCGAGATGCGATTTCTCAAAGCTAGTAGCAGCAATGTTTGGTATGTCTCTCAGGGAAAGTCATGGCCTAATTCTTAGCTAATTATGTTACCTCTAATTTTGGTAAGTTTAAATAGATAGATTGTTTGTAAAAGTTTATCAGTTTTTTTTTTTTGGGTAAAGGCAGACTCTTTGCCTATTTAATGAATTCTGAGTTTCAATTTAAAAAATAATTCATCATTTTATCTTGCAAAACAATTTTTCTTCTTTTTAAAAGAAAATATTGGAAAACAATTTTTCTCTTTAAAAAATACAAAAATTCCTCCTTAACTATAGACCTTATAATCTTAAATAGTTAACCTTATAATCTTATGTTCCTTAAACTTCAAAACATAATATTTGTTCCATTCGAAACTTCAAAACATAACATTTACTCCCTCAATCTACACAATATTAACCAAAAAATACTTAATTATGATTCTAAGCATAAATGGCATAATATTTACACAAATAATAAGATTGTTAAACGATTTAGTAAACCATTAGATTATAAGCTTACTTTAATGTAGTCACAAAAAAGTAAAAAAAAAGCTTATTTGTAAAAAAGTTTTTAAGATTTTTTAGTTTATATTTTTATCAATTACAATTTTAAGTTATAACAAATTTTTAAATTTAAATTAGCTTTATACACGACAGAGTTATCAAGTACCCTTAAATTGTGTATAAGGTTTTATAAAAAATTTTAACAAAAAGCAGTTTTTTGTTGATATTTTATAGTTCATAGGGATGCATTTTAAATTAATTCAAAAGAAAAATGATTTCTTGCAAGGAAAAAAAAAAAATGGAAATGGGGTCATGTACTCACATATGTCCTCCCGCCACACAGCCACTGCCAAGTGCCATGGGTTTCTTATTTATTTTTAATTTCTAATATTTCTTCTCAGACTTTAGCTTACCCAAGTTCATTCTCGCTTAGAAACTCCAAAACTCATGGCTCTCAGCTCCGCACGGGCTTTCCACGCGCCGGCCCTCTCTTTCCCTTCATCTCCGTCGCTCCGTTCCCGGCCTCCCCCTCTCGAGCTTCCAAAACCCTACGCCCCGTCCCTCTCCGTCGCCGCACCTTCCGCAAAGCCAGCTACGTGTGTCGTAGGCCTTAGACGACATGTCGTCGCGAGAGCGGCGGTTTCCGATTTCGGCCCAAACGTCGGGGAGATCCTCGGCGATGTTAGGATCTTCACCGCCGCCGGCGAGCCCGTCGTGTTTAAGGATCTCTGGGACCAAAACGAGGTTAAGATTCTCATCTCAAGTGTTTATCTCCAGATTGTTCTTTTCTCATTTTGGTCAAAATACTACTAATTACAGTCGAACGACTCAATAATATGGTCGTCTAATTTAATGATGTATTTAAATATTGTGGAAATTTAAATTTTTGGCCTTTTGTTTGATAATAAAGATTATTGTGGGAGAAAAATGTTTCAAAGCTTTTTTTTTTCCCCTATTACCTACATCACAAAAGTCATAGTTTCCTGCATAAAGGAAAATTTCAAAAAAAATAAATAGTGGCTTTAACATACAAATGAGTGGGATGGGTTAATGTGGTGTTTTATTTAGTCAATATACACATATATACACACACACACACACATGAGTGTAGTTTAAATGATTAAGTTTTCGATCAATATTATTATTATTAACCGTATAATAAGCATTAAACGGTTGTAATAAATTAGGTAAATGATGAAAAAATTATAATAATTAGTGAAATTGAATTTTTCTAACACCACATTATTAATTATTGTTAAAATATATTTTATTAGAAATATAATTATTAGAAACATACCAATAGACAACAATATCATATATATACATATATCATCTCAACATCTCAAAAACAAATATATATACATATATATATATATATATCATCTCAACATCTCAACTGAGGCTCATATTGTTAAGGAGTAGAAACAACAAAAATAACCACCTCAAAACAATTAAGTGAATCTGTAAAAAGGTAAACCAATATAGTCCCTGTTGGCATAAAAATCCAAGGAGCTAGAACAAGGAGACCAACACATCCTATTACTATTAATGATCCCAAGATTAGCAAGCTTGTCTGCACACTCGTTAGCTTCTTAAAACACATGGGAACACCGAAACTGCATCCTCTGGGAGGAAGAAAGAGCCCTGCATTAGTTATTACACAGCCTCTAATGAACCTTCTAAGACTTGGAGCTCAAGAGAGAAGTGATCAAGGAAGAATTACTCTCAAACCACAACTTATGACAACCATTCTCGTGCAGTGGAAATAGCAATCAATCACAGGCTACATTTCAGCTTCAAAAGAAGTACTTTCTCCAAGGAAAAAGTTGAAACAGCCACAAACAATTCCTGAAACTTCCACCACAAGCAGTCACGCCAGGAGCGCCGTAGCTAAACCATCAGTGTTGTTGACCTTTACTTAATCTAAAGGAGGAGTAATCTAGGAAACAAGAACCCTAGGACTGCAAGGCAAAAGCTAACAAACATGTAACTTATATAGAATGCATGTCTCAGAAGCTGAATTATACAAATAACCAAACTTGAAAAGCCTAGACTACCTAATAGGCTAATATAGCTGAGAGCATAGGTGCAAGCAGCAACCAGTGCACACCATCCCCTTCGAAATGCACCTTATTCGTAAGGTCCCATATGAACAAACAACCAGCCATGAAAGCGAGAAGCCAAAGTTTCTTGACTAGAGGACTATAGTAGCTCTCTAGATACAGTGCCTCACCAATGCCACTTCTACAAAAAACTTTTTGGTAAAAAACACAACATATTATAATACATGTATGTATTATGTATATCGGTATATAGATGTAATGTATGTATATCAGTATTTATCGAGAAATGCACGTATGTCATTATGTGTATAACTGTACATATATATGCACAAACATCATTTTATATAGCGATAAAATGCAAACTTCCTTTTTTTTTATTGAAATGCTCAGTTCTACCCGACGTTTTCAAAAATGCTAAACTTATTCTTTATATTTTACAAAACTTGTAAAAAAATTATCCTGTGAAATTGACAAATCATGTTAAAAACGAACTCTTTGGGAAGTAACAAGTAGTGTTAAGAACTTTTTTTTCCCTCTGAGTAGGTTTTTAACACAATTTGTAAAACGTAAGATATAGATGCAACTCTTTTAACACTTTGGAGTAATTCTTTCTGTTGTTTTTTGTTCCAGGGAATAGCTGTTGTTGCTTTATTGAGACACTTTGGTTGTTTTTGCTGGTAAATAATATGTACAAGGAGCTTTTTAGTGTCGGTTTCGTCTGAATTGTTGTATTTTTTTGTGACTCATCGCTTCTTGCGGTTGCTTCTAGTTGGGAGCTTGCTTCAGCTCTGAAAGAAGCAAAAGAAAGATTTGATTCAGCTGGTGTAAAGCTAGTTGCAGTTGGTGTTGGTACTCCAGATAAAGCTCGTATTCTCGGAGAAAGAGTTTGTTTTCTATTTCCTAAGATGATAGTTTTAACAGCGTCTTCAGTGTCAAAATTGAATGTGTAATGAATGTGTCATGTTTGTTAGATAGTCATATGTTTGGCATCTATTGGATTTGACTAGGCACACGCTAGCAATTAGCAAGCTGCAGCGGAAGTCTGTAGAACTAAAGGGGACATGTCATGTAGAAGTTGATACCGACTTCACAAAATCAACATCTGCTTATGTCAAGCATGCAGTGTCTAACCTTCGAAGTGCCTGTTGTCTGCTTTGATAGCATTGCAGAAACATTATCTTGATATACATAGTAATTTTATCAATTTAAGGTTAAGGTGTATTGTTGAGTGCTATTGTGTTGCACGCACTTAGAAACTAGGATTGCAACCTTCGATGGCTCTAGGATGTGCCATAGATTGAATATAGTGATAACTTTCTCAACAATATTAAAGAAAAACATATAGCTGCCCTTGTTGTGTATGGGTGCGCTAAAGATGGAAAGCATGTAGTCGTAGATAGTCACCCACTATCATGTCATGTGGCGTACTTATTTAAAGTATAATTCAGTTACTAAAGCTGTTGCGTGATTGATGTTCATGTTTTTGGCTGCTTCACAACCATGATATGTTTCAAAAGGTTCTGTTTAACAAGAACCCTTGATTTGAACAATTAGAGAATGGAAATCAATAAGGTCAAGTCTGTCAGACATGACATCATATGTTGGAATCCAAATCTGTTGCCTACATTTTTGTTCTCTCGTTTGCTGTCTTTTTAGTTAAAGATGTACCTCATTAAAATTCTGAACAACAGAGACTACTAAAGTTGCTATTTACGATGTTCACTTACCATAAACTGATCAGCTTCTTTTTCAACTCTTTATTGCTGTCAATGTCATTATAAGTGTTGACTTATCTTTTCAATATCTTCATCTTTCTCTCTTTCCTTCTTTCCTACTTAAGCCCTTTTTTTTTTTTTTGTGGGGGGGGGGGGGGGGGGGGTGGGGGGGTGTGGGTGTGGGTGTTAGACTGTCTCATCGAATCTAGATAGCTAGCTATTCAAATGAGAGAAAACTTGGAGGCTCTCTCATAATAGCAACTAGAATCACATGCATCGCACAAGCACAACCTGGCTATAAAAATCTCCCCTCTAGTTTACTTTAGAGATACGCTCAGAGGGGTAGCGGTCTGGTTCAGTCTTTCCTCTTTGAGGGGAGAGACTAACCAAATTCCTTTGGGGAAAAAAACTTGTCTGAAGAAAAGATGGTTTATACTGTGTTTTGGTACTTAGCACAGTTTGCTGTACTGTTTTCTCGTTTTTCTTGTTTTTGTATATCTGTTCTGAGCCAAAAAGAATTTAGAAAAGAAAAGAAAGTTCAAGCTTTGCAGGGTTCTTTTCTACTCCTTCGTGCTTCATCACTTCATAGTTAACACTGTGAATAGCAACTTTCTTAGTATTGTCAATCTTTAATTGGAGGGACAACAAATACGACAGTAAAAAGAGGACAACAAATTTGAACTCGGCTTTAATTCCTTTTAAAATAAGCATGCCGCAGAACATGATTGTGGTTCATTATCCATGTTACATGCTTTAAAATTAGACGGATGGGAAGTGTGATGGATTACTACGAACTGCACATATATTTGGATAAAGCAATGTTGAAAGGTATTTTGAATTTGGGATATATCTTATTTTTATCAATGATCTTGATTCATTTTCTCCTTTTGTTTCATGTTTAGTTGCCATTTCCCATGGATTGCCTTTATGCTGATCCTGATCGCAAGGTAGTGCTTCTATTTCATTAGTATAACCTTTTTTTTTTTCTTTTTTCCTATTAGTTATTGGATATCTTGCTTGTTTAAAAAAATTCAAACGATGGATGACACTTTCTTTTAGGCATATGATGTTCTGGGCTTGTACTACGGATTAGGCCGTACATTCTTCAATCCAGCCAGTGTAAGATTTGTTTTTTTCCTCTTCATTTTGAAATCTTATGCTTCTTGAGTGTTTACAGAAGGGTGTGTTTTGAATGATCGATTACATACTATTGTTAAAACTTCTGTTATGACAGGCTAAGGTATTTTCTAGATTTGAAGCTCTGCAGAAAGCTATGAAGAACTATAGCATTGAAGCGACCCCAGATGATCGAAGTAGTGTGTTACAACAGGTCTGATCTTGTTCATTCCAGCACTTCAGGCGCCATATTAGCTTTACTTTTGATCTTCAATACCAAATTATCAATTTAGTATCTTGAGTTGCTTCTTCAAATATTGTTCTTATATTCGAGCATTTTCTTTCATATGAATCAGGGTGGAATGTTTGTCTTTAAAGGTAAGCAATTGTTATATGCAAGGAAAGATGAGGGCACAGGTGACCATGCTCCATTAAACGACATCTTCGACGTTTGTTGCAAGGTTCCCATATCTTGAAACTCTACGCCGTTACTATCTTTCTGGTAATTGGCATGTCTAAACTATTCTGAGCTAGTTGGGCGTCTGTATGAATTGCTAAGAGTTTTATGGATTGTCTGCCTCATTTCATCGTTGTAGGTTTTGCAGGATCACCTGTCTTTACATCTGTAAAATATGTGTTTATATACATACATACATACATATATATATATATATATATAGATAGATAAAAAAAAAGCTAGAAGAAGGCTGTTTGCCAATGTCATGTAAATTGCAAAACACGAGGAAGGGAAATTAATTTTACCTCAACTAAATATATGGATTGTGGTTATTAGTTTTAGTTGCTTGTTTTGACGCTACGGAATCCAAGCTAAACCAAGCATATTATTGTCCTGGGAAATTTAAGTAAATAGAATTTTTACATGAAATAAAAATAGGTTTTAGAAATATTTGCAATAAATAACAATAAATAGAAAATTGACTTGGTAATTTATTTTTTTTTACTTGAAGGAAAAAAATTTTTATCTAGTAAATTTTTTATACTACAAATATTTTTAAAATCTACTATTTACTTGCAATTAGTTTTATAAAAGTGCTATTTACTACAATTTTTATGTTTTTGTTTCACTCCTTCTGTCTGTTTGTTTGTTGCTGTTTTTGTTGTTGTTGTTATTCAACAATTCTTCTGGCATGTTTTGTGGTTGTGTTTTGTATTTGGAGCAACCAAGAGAATTCCTAATCATCCCCAGTAGATTCAAGTGATCATAATCAATAAAGAAACTGTACGGAATTCCCTTTTAGGACACGTATTAATTGTCGTCATTTTTTTGGTTATATCCTCATAATTCAATGGTGATTTACTTGGTAAACTGATGAGTCATTTTTTATTAAGCCGATCATTTAGTGAAACATGAAACATGATTTAAAAAAATTGTGGACATTTTATGGGAAGGTGGTTTAAAGTTCTAATCATTGATCCATATACCTAATGAATTTTAAAGTTTATGGTCTCTTTTCATAAGTTGAAATATGATGAATATAGAGAATGTTATCTCCTTGGTAGGTTATTTGTCAACCGGACTTCAAAAAGAAAATCTAGAAAATCCAGCACATTAAAAACCCAGAATGAAGTCCTTAAGATAAAATTACAAATGTTAAAAGAAAATGAAGTTTTTGAAATTAAAGAAATATTTTTAGAATTATCTTCAGACAAAGATCTTCTATATAAAGTAAGAAAACTTCCTGGAGCTATTCAAGAAGTAATTTTAGAAAAAGCAGAACATGGTGGTTACAAGATAGAGATGGAATTACTTTCTTATCGTTTAGAATATCTCATAAATATAGAAGGAATACAGGTAACATTTATTATCCTTAAGCTAGTAGTAGAAACAAAGAAGTTTGAGCAGATTGTTATCAGAGACAATCATCAATAGAGCAACATTGTTTGATTATAGTCTAATCTTAGAATTACTTATTGAAGACTCAAAAGTTCCAAATAAGTTTCCTCCAGTTCTTTTTCAAGTCTTTAAAAGATATTCTAAATAAGGAAAGTTTGTTTTAGTTAAGATTGAAGCGGTTCCAGCTGAATGGATTGAAGAAGAAAACAGGTTTGTAGAATTTATCCCAGCCTACAACAGAGTTTTAATCAGTATCATCACTCAAGAAAGACCGCAATTCTATGATATTGAGATAGCCATCACCAGCTTTAGCCAATAATTGGGAGAAAACACAAGTTTACAACTACAGATCTCAATAATTATAAAGGCTCCATAGATTCAGTGTTTGAGAAGTGGAAGTCCCCCAACAAAGCACAAAGCACATGTGATCACAGCCACCAGCCTTTATCAACAATCTAAGTGGACCAGATACAATTTATTAAAAAGAGAAAGAGATAAGCTCTTAGAAATAAAAAGGGATTTTGATATTGGAATTAATTAGGGATATAGAATAAGAGAAAGAAATGAACAAGTAGAAAACTCTTATCAAACTAGACATTTTAGTGAATTTGGAGATGATGGTGTTCATGATTAAATAAGTCTTTAATAGATATATTATTAGAATTAGTGTAAAATACAAGTAATAGAGAAATTTCACTTAAGTCTCTAAAGTGTGGGTATGTTAGATTAGATTTGTTTCTTTAGGAAAGGAAACGCCCCTTTGGTGTCAGAGCCAGATTCAAACAACATATAAGAAATATTGATTACTTAGATTTAGCCATAACCAAACTATCTAGTAGAAAAAGTACAGTAAATTAGTAGAGTATTTTATGTTACATGCCTACAAATGACTATAAACATATAATCCATTTTGAAAATGAACATCTTAAATAGTATAAGTGATATGATCATTAGTTTAGCTAAAAGTGTGAAAAGAAAGCATGATAACTTTTATAGTGGTATAGGAAAGATAAACTGAAGATTCAAACAATCTTCAAGAATATGGATTATTTAAAATCCCAAATTAGCTTAGGACAACAAAAAATCATTACAACCCAGAAAAAGATAGATAATAAAAAATATTCGAGCAAAAAAGATATTAGAGAATTAATAACAGCCATGAACTTATCTCAACCCAAGAAAATAAAACTAGAAGCTCATAGATTATTAGAAGTAGCAAAGAATAAATTAAGAGAGATAGAAGTTTACACTAAAGAAATTTAAAATATTCAGATCCAATTAAAAGAAGCATTATTAAGAACATAGTGTTAGGATGAATGAGTACAAACTCTTAAATCAAAAGGAATTAAAATGATACTTGCAACAAAAATATCAGGAGAAGATTTAATAGGAACTGAATGAGACTTACAAAAATTAAAAAAGGATCAGTATTAATTCTAAAAACTAGTCAGATATATGAAAATAGAAAAGGAGAAGTCAGCATAAGATTTGGTAATTATAATAGAACAACTACCTCAAGAAAAAGAAAAAGAAGAAGAAGAAGAATACAAGTATGAATAGTTTAGAGGGAACTTCCTCCTTTTCTGAAGAAGATATGTGGGAAGAAATATCCACTTGGAAAATTGAAAACTTAGAGGAACTATTGGTGGATGAATTAAAAACAGATAAGAAAATGAAGAGAGAAGAGCACTTTACTGAATCTCAAATGCTATGACCAACCAACCCTATAAAGAAGCATCAGTATATCCTAGAGAAAGTATGGAAGGTAAAAGTAAATATGAAGGAAAAAATTTAAATTTAGAAAAATTACGAAAACCCAAAACAGTAAGCCAAGAAGGGTATCTCTTAGAATTAAATTGTGACCCTCAACTTTGGCCATTAGTAATTGAACAATGGGCGAACAGTTCAGTATTAGCCTTTCATGATGCTAATAGCATATTAGAATTTATAGACTCAAAAAATGTGGAAATGGTGTGAAAGCATACTTAGGAAGTCTAGTTAGCATTCATCTAAATAGATATAAGCAAAAATATCTAGTAGAATATAATACCAGGATAGCCGCAGGACTAAGTATTCATAATTTTGTAAACTTAATCAAAGAATTAGTATCAGCAAAAAAAAAGATCAATTTATACAAAACATATATGCCAGATAATTAGAACAATTAACTTGTCATAATCTTAGAGAAATTGTTAGTTTTAGCCAAAGATACTTAGAATTAGCTACTAAAGCAGGATTAAGTTATGATTTGCGAATAGCTGAAAGATAAATGCTAAAGATTTTAGGAAGAGTAGGAGAGAAAATATTACAAGACTGGAATGCAAATGTAACTTCAAAAAACACCTTCCTATGGTTTGATTTCTTCTTATAATTTATCTGATACTTGTAGATTTTTAAATTATTATGAGATTTCATCTAAGTTGTTGGAGAAATCTTTTTGTTCTATTTTTTCCGAACCTACTTAATTTTTCTGCAATTATTATTAATAGCTCTATAATGGTGTTATTTTGTGCTATTATGATGGCGTGTGATGCTGACTGGGGTTTATAGGATCTTTTTCCTTCTACCTTTATAGCATATTTCTGGGTGTTTTTTTAAAGCTATATTGTACTCATTCATCCTAACACTATGTTCTTAATTTCTTTAATGGTTTTTTTAATTGGATCTGAATATTTTGAGTTTATTTAGTGTAAATTTCTATTTCTTTTAATTTATTATTTGCTTCTTCTAATAATCTATAGGCTTCTAGTTCTATTTTCTTGGGTTAAGATAAGTTCATGGCTGTTATTAATTCTCTACTAAATTCTCTACTACCTTCTTTACTCGAATATTTTTTATTGTATCTTTTTCTTAGTTGTAATCATTTTTTGTTGTCTTAAGCTAATTTAAGTTTTTATATATCCATATTTTCTAAGATTGTTTGAATCTTTACATTATCTTTCCTATCTAAGTTATGAAAATTTTCTATAACACTATAAAAAGTATCGTGCTTTCTTTTCACACTTTCAACTAAACTAATGATCATATCACTTATTCCGTTAAGATGTTGGTTTTCAAAATAGATTATATGTTTGTAGTAGATAAAGTCTATACTCTGACGTTAGAGAGAGAAAGAGAAGACTAAGAAAGAGAAACAATTTTGGGAAAAATGAATTGTAATTCTCATTAATTGATCGAGCTTATATACAACTTAACTTGCTAACAGGAAACAGTTACAGAGCTATACAACTTGCTACAAAACTAAGCAACTAACTTGTTGACTCAGCATTTGTGATGCTACTAGTAACTAGCTGCAAATAATACTTAATAGTAGTCATTTGTAAGCATGTAACATAAAATACTTTGCTGATCTATTATACTTTTCCCACTAGGTAGTTTGGTTATAGCTAAATCTAAATAATTTAAATTTCTCATATGTTTGAATTTGGCTCTGATAGCATAGGGGCATTTTCTTCTCTAAAGAAACAAATTTAATCTAGTGTACCCAGGCTTAGGCGAAATTTCTCTATCACTTGTATTTTAGACTAAATTCTAATAATATATCTATTAAAGGCTTATTTAATCATGAACACTATCATCTCCAAATTCATTGAAATTTATAGTCTGATAAAGTTTTTTACCTGTTCATTTCTTTCTCTTATTTTATATCCCTGATTAATTCTAATATTTAAATCCTTTTTCATTTCTAAGAGTTTATCTCTTTCCATTTTTAAATAAATAGTAACTGATCCACTTAGATTGTTGCTAGTTATTATGAGTTTTATTTATCTGACCTATTATTTCATGTATTTCATCTCTTAGTCTTTTCTATTTTTTGTAATAATTCTTCTGAATATCTCTATTGCTCTCTAAGAACATCTATTCAGGGACCGAAATTCATTGGCTACGGTTTAAAGTATTTACTAAATTATATATTGTTCTTCTAGTATTATCTAGTTCTATGGGATTCACAAATTCTGCTCCTAATTCATCCTGATTTTTTTGGTAATTTTCATTCTGAGCTTGCAATTGTTCCTCTAGATTTTATTTAGCGTTTTAATTATTCGTTTGTTTCCTAAATCTATTAAACTTAGATTTTCACAGATTTTTTCTATAGTCTACATAATTTTATTTTTATTTAGCTTTTTAATTATTCGTTTTTTTCATAAATCTATTAGACTTAGATTTTCACAGATTTTTTCTATAGTCTACATAGTTTTAGTTCTTTTGTTATTTCTTTTAGGGTGTGTTTGGTTTGAGCACTTTTTTTACTCGAATCACGGTTTGAATCATTTTGCTACAGTATTTTCTCTCACAAAAATTTAAATCTTTATTCAAATACTCTATTTAAATACTTGAATCAAACGGACCCTTAGTATATTGTGTTGTCTTTCTTTAAGTCTCTCAATGTTTTCTAAGACTATATTTGTGTTTTTTGTGTTTAGATCAATTCTTAATTATGTGTTTAGCTGCTTATGAACTCTTGTTAATACTTCTTATAATTGATGAAGGTATGCTATTCTTCTTTCTCGGTCTTTGACTACAGAATCAATATTTACTATAGTATTTTCTTTTGATATAAAAGGGTTTATATTTAAACGATATTCTCTCCTCATTGTTCTATTTCTTTTCATGTCCCACTCTTATCTCTTTGCTTTTTCTTAGATTGCACTTAAATTGCTCATATAGAATTTATTTTGCATCAATTGTAGAGGTTATGCTTTACTAAATCATTGGTTCTCGTTTTTCCTTTGTTTCCCCTAAGGGATTCATTATTGCCTAAATGGTACTTCATAATAGTACTCACCTTTCGAACTAGTTTAGTTTTTAGCTTTAATCCTACAAAGGATGTTGCTACTTTTTCTACATGAGTCTTACTGTTCTAATGCACCAAAAAAAAAAAAAAAAAAATCGTGAAGAGATAAAGGTACTAAATAAAGAAATAAAAACAACTTTCAAGAATTTGAAATTTCTTAAGACATACTTACAATACATTACAGACTCGTAGTTTCCCTTGACTTCTAAACCCTAAACTTACAATCTCTGTTGTTGGCAATACTCTCTGTTTGTTTTCTTGATTGCTTCTTCTTTTTCTTTTTCTTGATTGTGAAAACAAAGAATGCTTTTTCTATTTATAGACACGAGGACGGACTGGAATTGAAACATAATTTTTTAACAGATAAGACGCATGGTCTTTGATAACAGTGCTAGATTCCTACTTTGATATATGCTTTGTTGGATATAGCACATGGACTACTGCCTTTAGGTGAATTATCGCATTTAACTTAAAACTCTATGGTACAAGCTAACTCAATGGATAAGAGGAATCCAAACTTTATGGTATAGACTGACTCAATGAATAAGATAAATCTTTATAAAGCCTTATCCCCGGTTGGCTTTAACTCTTCTTTGCTACATCTAAGTTTTGCTGTCGTAAGTGCCTACAATTACTATTTGTTGTCTACCAGGTCTTTTGGACCTATTGTCTACCTGTCCTCCATTTGGGCGTCTTCTTTGTTAGTTTTGCAATATTCGAGAGCTTCTGTTTATTGGCCGCTTGTTCCACTTCAAACACATTGGTTATTTTGATTATTCTGGACTGGACTAGAATCTGACAAAGGCTAGTGGTTGTGATCACGGTTGTTTCGTTAGGGGAGTTCCACTTCTCAAAAATTGAATCTATGATGGAGCCTTTACAATTACTGAGATCTGTAGTTATAAACTTGTGTTTTCTCTCAAGGTATCGGCTAAAGCTGGTGATGGCTATCTCACTATCATAGAATTGCGGTTTTTCTTGAGTGATGTTACTGATTAAAACTTTGTTGTAGGCCGGGATAAATTCTATAGATCTGTCTTCTTCTTCAATCCATTCAACTGAAACTGCTTCAAGCTTAACTAAAACAAACTTTCTTTTTTTAGAATATTTTTTAAAAACCAAAAAAGAACTGGAGGAAACTCTGTTGGAATTTTTGAGTTTTCAATAAGTAATTCTAAGATTAGACCATAATCGAACAATGTTGCTGTATTGATGATTCTATCTCTAATGACAATATGCTCAAACTCCTTTGTTTCTACTGCTAGCTTAGGGATAATAAATGGATACTAAGTTCTGAGTTTTTTTTTTCCATTGTTACATGTATTCCTTCTATATTTAATAAGATTTTCTGAAAGATAAAAAGTAATACCATCTCTATTTTGTAACAAATATTTTCTGCTTTTTCTAAAATTACTTCGTGCATAGCTCTAGGAAGTTTTCTTACTTCACTTAGAAGATCTTTTTCTGGAAATAATTCTAGAAATATTTCTTTTATTTTGAAAACTTTCTTTTCTTTCAACATTTGTCTTCTTTTTTTAATCTTCTTCTCATTAACTTTACTTTTCTTTCACAAGATTTTCATATCAAGTGATTGGGTTCGACCGTATCTCAATTTAAAAAAAAAAAAGTGTACTCTATTATGCCTTTAATTAGATCGAATTTGGACAATTATGACATTTATATCTGCAAGAAAAGACACTAAACTTTGAAATGTTACATAGACGGATGAGTCCTTCTTTATTTGTTTTTTGTATTAGTTACAATTAAGTTGTTATCTTTTGTGATTTTTCTGATTAATGTCATTATTTTATTGTTACCCTAGATGGTTTTGTTTTCTTTTTTTTTTTTTTTGGTGATTGAAGGGGGTACGATAGACCCGATGTTACTCTAGATAGTTATTCATCCAAAAACATACATGTGACCTGTCCTTACAATGTGATATTTAGAAGTACATTTGGTCACAAAAATAAAAATTTATTTTTGTATAAAATACTGAAGAAAGGCAAAATTTCCTTGTGTTGGAGGTAGTTATATTAGTGACTAAGGGATATTCATGTGCAAACAAATCGATTATAGTTAGGATTTCATATGATTATTATAAAGGTCCTGGGAGAATCTATTGTAACATTTTATCTTGGCATGTGTGAACAACTTGACAAAGCAAGCTTTGTTTCGTAATAGGTTTAATTGATTTTTAATTTATACTGTTTTTATATAATAGGTATTGCCTAGTTTTACATCATAGGTTTATTTTATTATTTTTTTTTAAGATTATGGAGTAAGAATAATCATTAATGTTTTAAATTTTGAAATGTAAAGAAACAAATCTATACTATATATAATGATGGTTGAAGAAAAGGGTTGAAGGTTTGTAAAAACAAACGCATCCGCTCTTATATATTTCTACTAGTAGTAAAAGGGACGGGTCATGTGCTTTGGGCATGTTTCTCGTTAGTAACGAGAATATTGTTTATCTCCAACGTTTTCTTTTTTACATCAAATCATTTAAAATACCCAAGTACAATTAGCAGAATTTTAACACAATTTTCCCCTAATTTTCTATTAATAACGATGCTAATTCAATTTACAATTTGAGTTAAACTTGACCATGTATAGCATTTGTCTCGCAAAGTATAAAGATCCAAACATGATCAAATACAACAATTAGGTTATTGTTTTTTATATTAGAAAACAATATTATAAACGAAAGTTATGATATATGACATATGTAAAATCATTGTTGAATAAACAAGTGCATATTTTTCTTCTTTATATGATACAAAATGTAGAGACTTGCAAGTTGAAGTGTTCATGAAAATAGTTGAAATCTTTGTTTGGCATGGTAGTTAAAACTATTGGTTAGAACTGTAACATTATAGCATATAAGAGCTTCACACTATAGCAACTTTTTTTTTTTTTACTGTGGCATGTAAGAGCTTTATATTGTTCCTAATTGAAAGTTGTCAAGTAGGCAAATAGAAGAAAAGAAAAATAGAAAAAGAGGCATCTACCTTGTTTAATTGTCATTGTAGGTTTCTAGTGAGAAAAGGAGTGGGCTAAAAAAGCTTCAAAACTTAAAATAATCCAAGACTCATTATGACAAGTATGGGACTCAAGGTTCAATTAAAGATATATTTGACCATAACAATCTGTTGATCATGGGATTAATAATGATCAACTTAGCATTGTTTTTAAGTAAAATTGCACAAATTTGAAGATGGGCAAAGCTATTAGAATTTGAAGGAATTAAAATTGTTAAAAGTTGGAAGACAACAAGATCACAAGAGTAGTTAATATGTATACGATTTATATTTAGTCTTGTTTTTGCTGTGCAGCTTTTCATTAACTTCTTGTTTCAATAAATTTGACAAAATGCATACACACTTTAAGCTATCATATTTTTACAAAATTGTATGAGTGTTTAAAAGGTTTTTTAAAAGTGATGAATCTATTTTTACATCGTCTTGGTCCTAAATTGTACCAAAGCCAAAATGTTTAAACAAGGTTTTTAAAGCACTAAAAATTGGACAAAGATTGTGCTATCATCATCTTGTCAACCGGTGGATTACTTTGGTCAACCAGCGGGATACAAAAAACTGCGTCTAGATGTGCTCTCCGCCTTTGTCATGTTGGAACGATCATAATTTTGAATGTTTAACGTTGAGCTAAAACAAATTGGCTTTTTATGCATATAAGGACATTTTGAGGTCCAAGATTGCTAAGGACTGTTGCTAAAGCTTTCTAACTTGCCTCAAATCTTCTCATTCACTTTCAAAACAATATTTGCATTTATTTTGCAGCTTGAAAAAAGTTATTTATTTCAATCATACCTTGGAGAGAATCTTAAGGTAAACAAACTGTCCTCTCTAAAACAAAAATTATAATCCAAACCCTTGTGAATTTATCGCGAAAAGGATTGTCAATATCCTAGTATAAAGCTTAGCGGTCATAAAGTGTGCATTGGTTCTCAGTGAAACAAATCACTGTTTGCACTTTGAGTGATCATATTAGACATGCTCATGGTGGAACAGCTGAAATTGCGGCTTCCTTCATGAAAATGACGGTAAGTATATTGCTGAACTACTATATAAATTGCATTTGCATTATCTTTCCCTAAATATCTTTTATTGTTTTAATTTTATATCTTTAGTGTTGTCAACCCATGTGGGCCAAAAGGAAGGGGGGAAAAGGCCAGCTCAATGGGGCCTAGAATCATTCTCGGTCGGCCTGAATTTATGTATACTTATGTATATATATGTATATAATATTTTACGGAAAATTTTTATAAATATTATCTTTTAATATTTATTTTTTATAAATACCACATACGTTTATTTGTGGCACAACTTAACATATAACATGGATAATATTTTTCTAAGTTAAAGCTTGATATGGTGGGAAACGGATTTTCAATGTCCTAAGTCAAAGCTTAGCGATTGTAAAGAGTGCAATGAGTCTCAGTAAATCAAATCAATGTTTGCACTTAGAGTGATCATAGTAGAAAGACTATTGATATGGTGGAACAGGTGAAACTGTGGTTTCCATAATGGCAATGGTAGTAAGCAAGCATATTGCTGAACTACTATATAAATTGCACTTGCATCATCTTTCTCCAAATATCTTTTATTGTTCCAATTTTATATCTTTAGTGTTGTCAACTTATGTGGGCCAAAAGGAGGGGGAAAAAAAGGCCGGCTTGCATGAAAAAGAGGATCAGACTATGATTGGCCTGGAGAAGGCAATGGGAAGCCTAACCTAACTCGAAACCTTAATGAGCCTAGAATCATATTCGGTCGGCTTGTATTTTATATATTCATACGTATATATATATATATATAATATTTCTAAGAGGAATTTTTATAAATGCTATCTTTTAAGAGTTTTTTTGTATAAATACCACATATATTTATTTGTGACAATTTAATATATAATATGGATGATAGTGTAATATAACTTTTTTTAAGTGTAACATGAATAAATACAACTTTTAAAAATGCGAGATAAAATATATTTTTCTCATAGTTATTTAAAAAAAAACTAATTGATTGGGCCATTCTGGCCTAGGTCTTGTACAGACTAAAGATCTCGATGTAGCCCGACTAGGGGCTTGGGGCTGTTGCCAGCTGGGCTTGGCCGAGCACCTAGTCAAAAAGGCAAGCCTTGGGCCATCCTTTTTGACTCAACCAAATTCAAGAGCACTATTATTGATCATTTAAGTGGAAATTTATAATCTAATTCTTAGCCCATTTTGTGATTTAGTGACTAGTCGATATATAGTACTTTGACACTTTGTTACTAAGGTATCTATTTAAATATCTATTACTCGTGTTATTGTGTGACTAGTAAAATCATTTCATGAATTATAAAAGTTTGAAAAAGTTTTCAAAACTCAATCTCATGGGTGGCCATTCTTAAGCTAACAATTGACATCATTGTAGAGTACATATACTTTTGAAAACAATTTTACGATCTTAAGTATAACTATTCAAAGTTTTTAAGGCATGCAAGGTTTGTCTATTAATAGACCTCATCTTTTTACTGGGATTGAGAATAACTTTTGGAAGACTACAACAGAAAATTGATTTGCAATCCTTGGAACATTATTTATGGGAAGTTGTAGAAAATAGTTATTTTGTTCCTACGAAAGAAGCTGACAATGAGGGACTTCTTAAAAGTGCCGGTGGGTATGGTGAAAATGATAAGAGAAATGCGTCATTGAAGGCTAGAGCTATCAATATACTTTTTTTTTGTTCATTTGGCAAAACAGAATTCAATACATATTTAGCACAAAGCATTTGACACATATACTTGACGTTGTTCATAAAGGACTAATCAGATGAAGAAAACAAAGATAAATTATTTTCTTTAAGATTATTAAATGTTTGGAATGAATGAAAATGTTTATAAATCAAATTCATCGACGTTTTAATGGTTTGAAAACTCTTGGTATATCATTTCTCACTTGTTTGACAATACCAGATGGTGCCCACCGGTTGGCTGAAGCAATTTTACATGCAAGTCTTCTATATCATGCTAGTTGATTGTCGAATCAACCAAATCACCAAACGATGGCAGCACAACTTTTGTTCAATTTTTAACATGTTAAAAACTTAGTTTAGCATTTTGGTTTGATACAACTCAGGCTAAAAGTATGTGTCAAAATACTTATCATAATTGACAAGACATTTATACTCATTTTTATGCAATTTTATAAAAATTTAAAATTCTAAAGTGTATGTGCATTGAGCTAAATTAACGAAAAAAAAGAATTTAATGGAAGGCATGTTGAGAGAAATGCCCTTAAAGCATGCGATATTTTGTAAATGACTTACTTTTTTTTTTGAACTTTTGTAAAGGACCTACGAATAAACAGGCGTTTGCACTCTTTTATTAATTACAATTTTTCTTGCCAGTTTTAGAGAGAAAGCCAAGAGATAGGTGTTCTTCATAGCCACCTTTGGAGTACAAATTGAGGACCTAAATTAGAGAGTGTGTAATTCGTTCCTATAAACTATAGACGCCCACATGCCCATTCCAACAACCAGAAACTAGGCGTGGAAAATCTAATGAGTCAAAAAGTTGAAGTTATTATATTTAATCGCTTCAAGAGTTAAATTTTTTATTTATATTTGTATATTAATTATATATCAAGTATATAGCTATAGAATATGACTAAAAGTTTTGTGAAATATTTTTGCTATGACGGTTCTGCTACTTCCACTGTTTTTACTGTTTTCGGTTATTTAAGGTGCCGATTTCTCTCCTGTCAATTTTTGGTTAAAATAATTTCCTCTGGTGCGGGTAATTTTTTTTTTTTAATTTTTGGTTCAAAAGTGAGAATCTTTGTGTTTTAGGACTAATTATTAGATCACAACCAACGAGATACAGTTGAATTTTGCAGTATTATCTCAAACGTGAAAGATCAATTACAATACCTAAAAATAAAATATTAGTTTTGTAAATATTCAAAACAATAGCCTTTTTTTAAAGTTATATTGGTTATAACTCGAGGAATATTTTCTAGCCTTAATAATCTTTAAATCGTTCAAATTATTGTAAATTTTAATTAAAATTTTGATTGACTTTTTTAAAACAATAGATAAGTTTCTTCTCTTTTTTTTTTTTTTTTGAACTAAGATCATCATTTGTAATATTCAAAATTCATACAACCTTTTTTTATTAAAAATATCGTCTTAAGAACTATCAAACCGACATTGTCTAGCCTTAATATCTTTTTTAGCGGAAAAAGGAAAAATTAAAGGTTTGGGTTTCGATATTCGTTTGAAAAAATATGTTTAATCACAAATTAATTAAAGATTAGTCTTCAATTGAGATAAAACAATAAAAATTACAAAGACAACTCATATTTAATTCGGTAAAAAAAAAATTTTTTTTATTCCATCTTTTATTATTTATACTAGTAGAATTCCTATTCCTGATCGAATTATGTTAAGAGTTTCCTTCTATATTTGCATATAAATATACAAAATTCAAACCAAAATATAACAACTTGTTTTTCAGATTGAGGAGCAAATTTAATAGAAACCAAGTGCTATACCCGCAAGAAAGATGAAGATTTTCGTTGGTGGATTACCTCATGATCTCTCACATGAAGAATTCAAGAGCTTCTTTGAGCGTTTTGGCACTGTCATAGACAGTGTAATAATACACAAGAAAGAAACAAGGGAGCCCAGGGGATTCGGTTTTGTAACTTTTGATTCTGAAGAAGCCGCAGAGAAAGTTTTGCAAAACCAATTCTATGATTTGAAAAATAAAAGTGTTGAGGTCAAAAGGGCCAAGCCTAAGGAGCAAACATCATCAATAGGAGGATCATCATCAATATCGGTGCCTTTCTATCCAAACTTGGGTCCCACACAAGATTTATCATCTGCTTGTTTTATACCCTTCGGCTTAACGTACCCCCCATATTATCCTGTTTATTATTGTCAAGATCATTATGGAACTTGGTATGGATTTGGCCAAAACCCTTTTCATATGTACGAATATGGTCATCCAGATTGTTATGGTTATTCAAACCCAAGATTTGGCCAGAATTATCACTAAAGAAGGTTATGACGCCAAGAATTTTTTAGAGAGCAATTGATGAATTTCTATCTTTCTAGTAAGATTTAAAACTTATGCACAGTTATTTTTCTCCTCTTCTTTTTTGTTATTAAATTTTAATGTGTTTAGTTGTCGTAATATTGCCTATAATACTATAATTCCGTAGTGATTATAGATTGATGCATGCATGTGTGTGTATATAATATATATATATATATCTATATGCTTAACTTTCTTGTCTCTTTTGGTAAGAGAATATCATAATGTACGTATAAGCTTAAATTATATATTTGAGAATAAGAATGTTTGTGCTGCATTTGCTTGCGTCCGTTGTTGACGGGAAAAATTCGTCAAACAGATAATCTCTTACGATCGTCTCAACATGCATGTTCATATATTTGATAATGTCATATACGTTGAGGTGAACGTGAAAATTTTCTTGATTGAAGAATTTTTTCCGTCAACATCATTCTTATGTCTTTTTGTTCTTTTTTTTTTTTTCAATTTCTTTGCTTCTTATTTTCAAATTGGATTCCAATATAGGTATATAGACAAATTTATAATCATATTCATGATATCGAACATATGTTTTGTTTGTGTTGCAGTAACGCGATTCACTGGGAAGTTGGGACTGGAATCAATTGGAGAGGACAGTATTGTTAACCATGGTGTTATACCAGATATAATTTATTGTTTGTTTATTTATCATCCTTTATTTTATTTTTTTCTTGTTGTTGAAAGTTTTCCGTTTGTTTTGGGATGATAGACTTGCATATTCATTAAAATCAGTTCTATAAATCTCTTATAGTTATTGTTTTTGTTTACTTTTTATTTATTTATTCGTATGTAAGAGCTTTTCTTTATACGTTGATTGATTAGTTGAGAGTGCAACCGGCTTTTAGTGGTCATGGAGGAGGCTTCATGGTATACTATATATATATCATATTATCATTTATATTACATGTTAAGTTATGCTACAAATAAATATGTATGACATTCATAAAAAGTAAATTTTAAAAGATGGCGTTTGTAAAAATTCCCCTTATATATATAGGGTTTTTCTATCATCTCTTCCAAAGGACCATAACACATGAAAGTATAAAACTTAACATGATGCTCGTTAAACGAAGTCTAGGAACTGTAATATGTGAGAGCTTTTATACAGAAGCACTTTTTGCTTTTTACTTAGCTACTTTTTACACTATTTACAATTAGAATTGATGAGTTGAAATTAAAGTGTTAAACAGCTATTAAATTTCTTGTTGTTATGCGAATCCAACAGCAATGTACATTGGAGATATATAACATAATCTTTGGATGACTAAAAATTTTTAGTGTTATGTCATATTACATTTAATGACTTTCTTATTATATTTTTGTTATATATGTTTTGTTGGAGGGATCTTCGTACGAAAGAACCATAGAAAAGCCCTATATGTGTGTGTTTTGCTACTTTCCTCATTAGAAAATTGCGCTTTCACATAATTTTAAAAATAAAAGAACGTAAGATAGCATTTGTTTAATAAAATATTGGTGTTAGAGCGGTATAACATAGAATTTTAATCATGACAACTGTTACAACTCTACGATGTTTGCTTTATATTAAATAAATGTCATATTATGTTTATGTTTGTTTCTTTTATATGTTACATTAAAATACGGTCCTCTTCGTGTTAAAAGAACGGCAAACAAGTCCTAAATTCTTTTTATATATTTGACACAGCTGATATAGTTTTCCAAATATTGTTAGAGGAAAAAATAATTCACTCATTCCTCTGTTGTTGCAACGACAAGGGAAAGTGGGAAATCAAATTGGATCCATATTTTCAGGACGTTGTGGCAGAGACTTGAAAGGCACCTCTTGTGTCCAAGGCGAAGAGGCTTGGATTTTTATTTTTTTCCTAAAAAGAAAAAGAAATTTAAATTCTTCCACCGAAGAAACCCCACCAACCAACCCAGTTGGGATATAAATTCAATAATTTAATAGTTCTTTCTCTGTTTTGCACGCCCTTTTCGATGGTCTTGCGGTTCTAGGAATTTTGGTATATTGGTGACTGGATTTTGTAATGGCCTTTTAATTGCCTGTGCGGTAAAGGTATAGTTAGAAACAGGATAAAAATCCTATATATAAAATAATAAAAAAAAAGTTATATAACATAAAACTTTTAGGTATTGTAATATTTATAGTTTTAATTAATAGTTTTAATTATCATATTAAATATATTTAATTTAAAGAAAAGGTTTTTTTAATTTTTTTAATCCCACGTCTTCGTTTTCCAAATTCAGGTGGTGTTTCCCCAGTCTGTGAAAGAAATATTTTTATAGATAAATAAAGCCTCAACTTTGATCGATTGGATACTCATAATATTTTTTGCTTATAAATATAATATCGTTTATACACGTTTATATAGTATTCAATTTATTTAAATAAAATATAAGCATCAATAGTACAGATGTTGGATTATTTTTATTAATATTTTATTTGACAATATCGTTTTAACTGACTGTATAAAGATCTCATATTTTACATTATAAAGTAAAATTTTAATACAATTTAAAACTTTTAAATATTATAATATTTAAATTTTAACTTAATTTTTAAATAATCTGCTACCTTTACGCTAAAACAAATTAAATGTTAAATAAGTAATAAATGATGTTACATGGAAAGAAAATATTAGAAATACCTTATTGATTTTTGTACCTGTGTTGACAATATCTATTTTTACAAATACATCGAATCTGGTAGGGTCACCTCTTGATCCAGGGCTAGATTACCCAATACAGTCATAGAGTAGTCTATACAGTCCTAGCCTTTCCTTTTCAATTTTTTCCAACCCAAATCCAGCAGGAAATAAGTCCGATAGTTTATGCTGGAGCAGATAACAAGGAAATTCCATTCAAAAAAGAAAGAAAAAAAGCAGATAACAAGAAAAGAAAATCCCTCAAGACACCAAAGAAGAAGAGATTTATACAACAGCTAGATGTTGCAGTTGTGTGCAAGTAGCCCTGGAGAGAGAATCTTGTGTGTTGATTGTGACATGACATTATTTCTGGGAGAGAGAGAGAGAGAGAAGAAGAGGGTAAACAGTCAATTAGGAAGCAGAAGACGGGTTAGGATATTGCAGAGAAATGGGCATTAGGATAATGGAAGAAAACATTTTTAATGGCTATAAGGGTACAATGTATAGGCACATAGCTCTTTAAAAGGAAAGGACCCCAGAGACCTTTTAGTCCTTAATGCATGCTGTGCGATGCACAAAACGCAGGTCTCCGGTCGCTCTCACTTGGGTTGCTATCCTATATTTTTATTTCTTTTTTTTTTCTTTTTGTTGACCACAGTATTGCCAGTTGTGCAATCTTATTGGATTTCCTCTTGGATTTTGATGCTCCCCTACTTGAAATGACCAGAACACCCTTCATTTTCTTCTAGGGGTCCCCGATTCTTTCCATAATTAATAACTTGTTTAATATTAGTTGATTTTAACTAATTTTTTTTATTAAAAATAATATAAAATTTTCAATAATATAATAAAAACAAAAAAATTATTATAATATAAAACTCTTATATACTACAATGTTTATAGTTCTAATCAATGGTTTGACATCTTATAAGTTTGTTAATTAAGATAAACTTATTTTTTAAAGTATTTAACAAACTAGTTAAAACTAAATAAATTAATTTAAAAATTATAAAATATAAAAATTTTACTTTATAACATATGAGACTTTATATTGTTATTGGTTAGAATAATTGGTTCGACTTGATTTGCCATAAAGAGCCGCTATTTTTAGACTACTCCTGTTGTATATGTTTTTAAAAGTTTAGTCTGTTTAAAATTACGTTAATACAAAAAATTATGCAAAAATGACGTAACTTTGTAAAGATTTGAAAGCTTAAAACAAAGCCTTATCAATCCAAAAACAAAGCTTAAAACTCTCATTACTTAGCATTGGTTGTTTGCTTCTTTCGACTTGATTCTATGACAGTGACAACTTCTCTTTAGTTTATTTATTATTCACTAAAAAAGTTACAACAAAACCATGAAACATGTTTTCTGCCAAATTTTTCGCTCTTGGTGTACACTGTGATATGATGTGTACTCAACGCTGTTTATACACCCTTTAGGTGTGGGCATGTCAAGCAGGAGTTTGTTCCACCCTAAAAATAATAATAATAATAATAATAGTGTCGCAGGACATACAGACGAACAAAGTTTACTGTCAAATTTTTGACAAATCTGTTAAATGTAGGACAATTCTTCATTCCTAACACAGAATCTTCGATATATCTAAGAAGGTGTTTGATATAATAGTTAAAACTGGTTTTATTATAGTATGTAAAAGTTTTATATTGTAGCAATTTTTTTATTATTATTGTAGCATATAAGAACTTTATACTGTTCATAACTAAAAAAATAGTGAAAACCACAGCTGCAAAGATTCAAAACAAATTTCAGATTGTACGGATACTATTAGAACACTCACAATAGTTTTACAACTTAAGAACTCTCTGGAAACTTGGTGAAGGAGGAAATGGTGGAAGTAGATAAAAGTGAGTGGGGGAATATACATTCCCCTACTCAAATTCTAAAAATTCAATTTTTACCTCTTGTTTCTATATAATATTTTAATTGTGCCTCCAAGAATTTCAATTGTGTTCTTATTTTGTAAGAAAAATTTTATAACTATGCCTCACACTTAATGATTGAAACATAAAATTAGTAGTGTCTCCGTTGAAAATATTTTACGGCCCTGCCACTGGAAGGAGGAGAAAGGGAAAGGAAAAAAAAAAAGATACCGAGGGTGAGGAGGGAGAACGGAAGGAAGGAGGGGAGGGGGAGAAATAAGGAGATAGCAATAATTTTCACATAACATAAGGTTTGATATGTCCTTAGCTATGCATACATTCTCTTCTCTTCACAACAAAATAGAAGTATTTAAATATCCTCTTTCCACAATATATGAGGAAATAATTTCTATTCCTTTCTCATTCTGAACCTACTAGACATTCCATTCATATTTGTTAATATGAACGTGCAACCATCAAGCCACGTGCAAATGAAGAGTTTTGGACTATATCAAATCTTATCCATCCTTATTTAGCCACATCCAATTTAGCATCTCCAATTCCTCTAGTATTTACAAACATATATGCATTAGCAACGCAAAAATCCATTTTAATACTTATCATAATTATGCTACATATCCAGAAGTAAAATAATGACAACGAATACAAAACTTAAATGTGTTATTAAGAAGCTGTTTGGTATTGTTTTTAAAATAGGTGAAAATGTTTTTGTTTTGAAAAATAAAAATTTGTTGAAAATTGTGCCGAGAGTGTTCTCAAAAATCGTACGAAAACATTTCTAAAAATTTTGAGAACAAAACCGTCCTCATATTACTTAGCCTTAGTTTAATTGCTTTTTTGATAATGCCTCTTTTGGTCGCAGTAGACATATGACCATAGAAACATGTCAAAGCAGCGTATGTCGTACCTCCACTTCATGAAACTATTAAAGGTCAGATGGCACACAAAAATATGTAATTTCCATAAGAACTAACTCAGTGAATAAGTAGATATTTATTCTTCTATTTTCTTATTTTGGTTGCCAAGCCCATATAGTATGAAACACATGTTGCAGTAGAGTTCTCTTCTAAAGAGCGTATGTCCTCTACTGATACGCCATAAGGATCTTAGTCTAGTCACATTAATGCTTCTAACCTTAATTCTCTATATGCTCGTTTAATCTAGAAGCATATTAAGGTTTATTATATGCAATAAGATCTCAAGCATTCATCTATAAATGGTCTTCAAAAGCTTCATCTTGGCTCATTCCAAGATGACACTTTAAACAAATTTGGCTCATCATCTTTTCTTATCGTTTTAAGCCTAATGTGTTTCATCTTTTACCATTTACTAAACACCAAAGGTGATTGCTTGTATTCCACACTCTTCACTTACTTCTCCAAGCAAAACAATAATTCAAATTAATTACACCATCAAAAGACACATTATATAACAATTGACCTTTACATTATCTTCTTTTAACTTCAAAACTACTTTTAAGAAAGACTAAAGCTCCCACTAATATTACAATTTACAATTCAAATCGTGTAACGATACTCTTCTCCTTCACCAAAAGGTTTAATAAACCTAAATAAACTTAACAGGACCTTCCTATGCTGCTTCCTTTTTTTTTTTTTTTTTTTATAAACACATCATAATGTCTCGGACAGTTACTTCGTTCTCCTATAACATTACTGCCTTGTCTCAATGGGATGTTAACATGTCGTTTTTTTAGTGAGGCCCCTTCAGTTTTTTAATGCTAAAAAATGCACACTTCATGCTATAATGACAATTTACTCCTTCATAAGACGAATTGTGACCAAAAAACAAAAAACAAAAAACAAAAACAAATTCACCAATTGAAACCTATATCTCCTGGTTTGACCCTATTTCCCACCTTACTCTCAAGCCCAACTTGCAAGATCTCTAAGGGGATACGATCTTGTCAGGAGATCTCCAACAGTCTTCACTAGACGGGGGTGAAGTTTTGGTAATTATAATGTACCGCAGCACACACACACACACACACACATATATATATATATATATATATATATATATATATATCTATGTATGTATATTCTACTTTAAACTTTCCCTTTTCGGTGATTTTAATTAGAGGTGAACAACAGACAGTTTGACGGTTTTTGGACGGGTGCGGGTTGGTTTTTTTAAATAGCGGGTTGGTTAATCGCCAACCCACAAACCGCTCGTGGAATGGCGGGCGGTTTCGGTTTGCGGGCGGTGTGGGCGGGTTGGGCGAGTTGAGTCTACACTAATGTACAATATAATTTTTTGAGCTCTTTTTTATTAAAAAAAAGTAAAAAAAAATTGTAGAAAATATAAGATAATAATGTATGAAGCATTCTCAACAACAACCAAGTTTGACGCCTAAAGACAATGACCATATTCACAACAAATTAAGAAACATAATCATTCATTGCAACAAGAAACATCAACTACAGATGATGTGATGAACAAAGTCAAGAATTTTTGTTCTTCTATAAAACCTATTCATTGAGTTCGAAAATAATAGGATACTACAGATGAAATAATGAACAAAGTCAAGTGTTCTTTTTCTTGTTAAAGAATGAGGAGTGGGGGAGATTTAGATTAAGATTTTTTTTTTTTTTTTAAGAATTAGGTGGGCGGGTTCGGGTTGAACCCGTCCCCTAAAATTTAAAACCGTACCCACCCGCCAACATATATAGGCGGGCGGGTTGAACCCGCAGACTCCCTTTTTTTGGGCGGGTTGAGCGCGGACACAGACGCGGGCGGCCGGCGGTTGCGGGACAGTTTTTGTGCACCCTTGATTTTAATCCAAAAAAAATTCTTGTCGTATCGAGTATGACCAAGCACTGCGTGGCAATAATCGGACGATACATTTAGTTAGAAACTTATAAGGAGATGTGCATGAGAGCTTGAAGGGACCAAAAAGTGTTTGGGAGGATTTCAATATGGTGAAATCAGTTTGGTTTCAAAAGGGAGCCTAGTAAAAACACCTCAAGGAAAAAAAAAAATCCATTTTTTTAACTAAAACGAAAAAACCCATTTAGTTATTCTTTTATATGGGTAGTGGAAGGATATTGGGAATACTGGAGATAGAATCTGTTCCTGCTGTTTGTAAATCGAAAGATATAGAAATTAATTGTTAGAAAATAATTATGACAAGTGAAAAGGACATGTAAATAAGAGCTGTATAAAATAGTCCGATATTACTATGTTCTTGCATAAATGTACATTTCTGGCCAAAGTACACATCAAAAAATAACATAAAAACCACTAGACAAGCAAATAAGTCCCAAATTGGCGGGCCTTTCTCCACATTCTATACAATAGAAAGTCATATTCTCTATGCCCTGACGCATATTCTCTATGCCTTGACTATAAAGTAGAAAACTTGGTGGTCTCTTTAATCTCGATCTTAATGAGAAAAAACCAATCAATTACCAAAATCAAATTTACGACGTGGAAGACACTAAGGTACTTCTAGTGACTGGCTGTGCCAAAGGTGGCATAGGTTACGAGTACTGCAGAGCATTCGCGGACCAAAACTGCCACATTTTCGCCTCCGACATCCCCCAACGCCTAAACGACATTGTAGACCTCCCGCCCGACAAGGTCAGGACGCCAGCGTTAGATGTCACGTGCGAAGAAAGCGTATCCTCCGCGGTGAAGACCATCATATCAAAATGCGGCCGTATTGACATTTTGGTCAACAATGCAGGGATAGGAAGCACCGGCCCATTGGCTGAACTTCCATTGGACACAATCACAAAGGCATGGGAAATCAACGGCTTGTGACAGCTGAGATTGGTCCAAAAAATTGTACCCCACATGATTTCTCAAAGAAGTGGGACCATAGTGAACATTGGAAGCGTAGTGGGAAAAGTCCCAACGCCTTGGGCAGGGTCTTATTGTGCTAGTAAGGCCTATGTTCATGCCATGTCACACACTTTGCGTATGGAACTAAGGCCTTTTAACGTTAATGTTGTGCTTGTTTTACCGGGGTCTATAAGGTCCAATTTTGGCAAAGCAAGTTTGGAGAGGCCAAGGGATTTTGATTGGAAACTTTATTGAGAATTCAAAGAATCCATTGAAGAGAGAGCTAGGGCTTCTCAAGGGAGCAAGGCTATGGATGCTGGGGCTTTTGCTAGGCATGTTGTGAAGGGCGTTTTGAGTCGAAAACCGCCGAAGCAGATTGCATTTGGGCACATGACTGGTTAATTTGCCTTGCTTTCTTGGTCTCCTCTTTGGGTTAGAGATTGGTTCTTTTCCAATCGTTTTAAGCTAAACAAGAAAGTTTGAGGTGGGTTTTCTTTTAGTACTAATTAAAGTCTTCTTAAACTAGGGACCGGGAGTGAGGAATAAATGATAAATCTTGACAGTTGATCCATTAGATTTGTATCATATATTATCTTATGTTCTTCTAATTGAGGTCTTTTGCCGTCGTACTTTTGTGATCTTAGCCGTTTCTCGCTTGTATTTGTGTTCAAATTTCTTTAGGCATGTTTAAAAAAGTATCCTCCTCTAGACAAAGAGGGCTTTTATATTTGCTTGCATCTCACCGATCATCTTGATTGTCATAAAAAGTGCTCTTAATTGCGAAAAGCAAAAGTGAATGTGGGAAAATTTTTTTGGACCCAAAGGTATTTTCCTTGGTTGGAATAGGATGGCGTGGTCACGCGAATATTAAAATGAGTTATTTCGAAATCTTTATCGTTGTATGATATAGAACATGAAATTAGATATTATTTCAAATGAAAATTTTTAAATATTCTTGTTGCAAGTATAATTGTAATTTTATGAGTTAAAGTACTTGTTGTTCTTCTAATTAAATTCTTAGTTAAAAAAAAAAACCTAATGAACCCTTAAAAAATGCCTATGGTGAGCTAATAATTCAGGGCGGAGCTACTTATAAGGCTTGGGCTGTTGCCCCATGCCTAAGGAGGTCTCCTTATATTTTTGTCCTTAAAATATTCTTTTTACTTTTTTTTATTTACTAGATTGCTTCCGTCTGATTGCGCCGTGCAATTTTTTATTTTAGGGAAAAAAAGTCTAACTATACTTTAATATTTTACATTAAAATATACTAATATTTCAAACTTAAAAATCTTGAATAAATAAATTAAAAAAACAACTATACTACTACATAAACTTAATTTTTCAGACTTAAACTTTAAAAAGTGAATTAAATAATATTGTAAGCTAAGTTTTTTGAAAAGAAAAAAAAGATGTAAAATAACTAATAATTACATTAACATCATTCTTAAAAAAAAAGTTTTGGCCATGTGTCGCTATTAATAATCCTAGCACCATGCTGAAAACTGCACTTGCCACTTGAATACTACCGTAATTTTGATATAGAAAGATAATTGATTGTATTAAAATTTACAAGACATGTATAACAGTAAATTAGACTATAACTTAAAAAATGTTATTAGCTATAATTGGTACTTTTTAGTCATATGGGGAAAAAAATTCAGTTCCATGTTTGTAGTTCCAATTCTTCGCTTTTAGTTTTAAGAAGAAAAGAAAGCATAATACATAGTATAGTATATATGACATATGTCTTGTCATGTGGAGTGCTTAAAATAATATATGAAAATAAAAAATTTAAAATGTGTTTGTTTCGGTTTTTAAATGATGATTTGAATCATTTTGTTACAATATTTTCTTTCATAAAAAATTAAATTTTTATTTAAATATTTTACTTAAATCCCCGTACCAAACACACCCTTAAACTCTACATTCGGTAAGATGAAATCATGAGTGAAATTATAGTTATACTTTGCATACAATCGCATTTCTTATTTAACATATATATTTTTTTAGATAGAATATATTGAATAGACGTTACTCTTTGTAGTAATAGGCGACTTTTTCCTTATCTTTATGTGGCACCACTAACAATGTTTATTATTCCTCAGACAAAGTAAACTAAACGGTTTCTCTTTGGTAAGATCCTAATTCTTGAGTTGGATTCTAATTGACCACATGAGTGGTGTCACGGTTGCTATAATGGTGTCCATGGCATGGTAAACGTTGAAAACATTTTCAAATATTTCCACGTTACCTCAATGCGCGAAGTTTTTTTTTTTTTTACCCTGAGAAGTACAGCGAGGATATTTGATTTGGACACCTTGACAAAGGAAAAAAAAATGCGACTGGTAGTGTATATTTTTAAATGTTATCTTTAAAAAAGAAAAACACCCATCAAAACTTAAAAAGAAAATGACATGAGGATGGTTTGAAACTCAAAACCTGCTCTATTGATAAAGCAAAAGGTCTCAAAAGTTTATCTCTAATCTTATTTTAGTCCTTGAATTTTAAAAAGTCCCATGTTAGCCTTTAACTTGTCATTTTGTTCCAATTAATTTGGTCTTTTTGTTAAACAAATGTTAAATTTTGGACAAAAAATTCATATGATGGGCATGTGATTGAGACTAAAATTGGATTATAATCGAAATTTTAAGGACCAAAACTGAAAAAATCTAAAGTTTGGGGACAAAAATTGAAAAATATTTAACATTCAATTAAGGTCCAAAACCGAAAAAAATCTAAAGTTTAGAGACCATTTATGGATCTTAATTTTTTTATTTAGTTCAAAACCAAAAGTTGATGTTGAATAAATCATAAATTGAGCACGCAACATATTATACTAGCTTGTGTTCTACGATCACATATATCATAAAAAAGACAATTTAAAGCCATGTACAAGATTAAAAAAACCATCGAAACAACAAATAGGCTACTTGCAAGGCCTCTAAGTTATATATCAAAGTTTTCCATATTCTATCCGTTAGTTTTGATGTTTTTTGTCATCATTTCTTTGTCATTTTAATAGGTTTAGCTAGTTAAACTAATAAAAAGAAACAAAATTAATGCCACATATGATCCCTAAACTTCAGATGTTATTATATTTTGTTCATAAATTTTAGATATTTTTTAGTTTTGGTCCTTAAACTTTAATTTCTTTTCAATTTCACTCCCAAGCGCATGCACATCACGACTTTTCCGTGCAAAATTTAACATTCATATAACAGAATGACAGAAATTGGAATGAAGTAGTAGGTTAGAGAATATAATAAGATTTTAAAAAATCAATGACTAAAATACAACAAGAAGTAAACTTTAGGAATATTTGTGGGATTAACCCAAAAGAAAAAACCAAGTTACCTACTAAATCCAATTACCAGACGTGAATGCAAATGCTATTAAAGGCAGACGATTCTAATAATAATAATAATAATAATAATAATAATAATAATAAGATACTAGTAATAATAATTATAATAATATATAATACATCAGAAAAATGAAAAAAGAGAAAAGAAAAAAAAAAGTGGCATCTACCTGTCAAACCCTTCCCCATCTGCTTCCCACTGAAAGGGTACTGAAAATAAAAATTCAAGAAAAAGCTGGATTTTTTTTTTTTTTGGTGAATGCATTATTTTTAGCAAAAAGCATTGTTGGCGTCTAGTGCAATTGGTGGGTAAGAACTTGGTGCATTTTCTCATCATTACAACAATCAAAAAAGAGGATTTTCCTACAACGTTCTTCCTGGTCCTCGTTGTCTTTCACTCCTAAAAACTCACCCCTTTTTCCAAACTCAATGATGCCCTCTTGAAAATCTGTCTCCATGAACTCGCCCATGCAAATTTGCATGCAACACCTGAATTTATTACGAAATATAGGTACATCCTTAATTAAAAAAAAGAACCGAAAACTACTAGTTGCTCATTTAGTTTAAATTTTAAACAGGAATTTAAATTTGAGTTCAAATTACAAAACAAACGAACCTGCTACTTTTATATTCTTGTGTAGTGTAAATTTCCTCAGAGTTATCATAAAAAAATATATTATTATAGGGTATTTGACAAGTATGTTTAAAACTAATTTTTTGATTATCAAACAATGTAAAGCTCTCATATGTTACAGTAAAAAACAAAAAATTGTTATAGTGTAAAGTTCGCATATGCTACAGTGTTTTGAACTAAAAGTTAGTTATAACCATACTTGTTAAAAGCCTTATTATTTTCACGAGATAAATAAGATGTTTAAACCCTCGTTCCCTGTCACGCGGGTAAACACAAGGCTCACTTTTTATTTTTGAAAACTTTACAAGAAAAAATAAATAGACAAAACTTAAAGATTAGCATCAAAGAATGCAGCACTTGTAAATGATTGTAACATGATTTCGAATCAACTAATTATTAACCAAGAATATTGAAGAATGATTTTCATAGAGATAAAGCCACAGAGATATTATCATATATATATATATGTATATAAAAAGATGAATGAACTTCGCTTTTAAAACAGCATTATAATGTTTCAGTAACGCCAGGAAAATGAGGTCGAATGTGTTCAGAAAATGTTTGCAAAGAAAATATTTGTGATCAAATCACTGACATAATTGTAGTACTCTTTTAACCCCCTCAAACCAAAAAGAAAGGCAAAAAAAAGTGTCAGTTCTAAGCCTCATATCTATGTATTAATAATATATTTGAAAGAAGGGCATAAAATATATTTTACCAAAGTTACTTAGCATTAATTAAGCTATGCATTTTATAAGGTACTAATGATTAGAAAGAATATAAAATGCATATCCCACGAGAAAATTAAAAGAAAAAAAAAAGCAAGTTCTTTCTTAAAGGGCCCTTCACTTATCATTTCCAGGAATATCAACTTTGAACAGAGTAATTCTCTCTCTCTCGTAGACAATGAATTGGGGCATTATTATAAGCATTCTTGAAATTGGTGTGAAGTTTTTAACTAAACTATATATACCATTTCTTTCAGCAGTATGTCCATTAATATGAATTTAATGAAAAGAACAGTAAGGAAAAGAAGAGAAAAGAAAGGAGATGTGAACAGAAAGTTCATTTAGCAATACAGTCAAATGGTTCATGCATGTCCCTGGGATAAGGTAAGTTATTTGATCTGATCTTATAATATATGATCTTACCTTCCCACTTGAAGTTCATTACAATACTGACCCACCTCTTACTTTTTTGTCAGGAGAAGCAGGTGTTGACTACGACCAACTTAAGAACCTAAAAAAGCATACATTAAATCAATGCCATGTTTGATTCATCAGTTCGGAAAGATTTTAATTCAAACCGTTTTCTTATAATGTTTTCTCTTACATAATTAAATTACTATAGTTTTTCAGTTTAAACCGATCAGAGATGTAAGCATCATAAACTGTACATCTTGAACATAATTTCATTAATGTGGTGCAATATGATGTTTCTAAACTGTGAGTTAAAACTTTGTCTGTAATATATAAAAGCATTATACTGTAATATATTTCTATTTAATATTATAATATATAAGAGTTTACACTCTAAACAGTTAAAATTATTTAAGTTGATGTAAATGGCATGGAGGATATATTGAGACTTCCTTTAGGCAAACAGATATGACCAGTTATAAGATACGTACATATGGCTAGCTTTAGTCCATTTGATGGCAAAAGCAAAGCTGCCCTTTATGGCGTTTTGCCCTACTCTTTTTCTTTTGGAAAAAGAAGGGGGGTAACTGCTGCTGCAGAGTGAAACAAATATTTCATTTCTCCATTCTTTTTGGCTGGTCTGAAATTACTGTTGATATTATTAATTATTAAAATCATGAGTCCTACTTAAGCTGGACACATTTACGATCCGTTTGTTTTAAAAATCTTTTAGATTTTTTAGATTTAAATTTAAATTTAAGTATTAAAAATTCTTTTGATGTATGTTTATTTCATCCAAAATTTAAATCCTTTGCATATCAAGATTTTAAGTTTTTAGAGTTCTGACTTTACTATAAACTTTTAATATACAGATATCTCTAATATAGTAAAAACTAAAATTCTCTCTCTTATATTTGAGGAAAAAAATCATAACTTCTTCATTTGTTATCTAATTGAGATGGTTTTTTTTTTCATTGTGTTCCTAGTGAAGAGATAAATAAATTAAAATCCATATTACATATTTTTTAGATCACTATCATTAACATTTTATTAGATTTGTTGATAAATTAAAACTACTTTCACTATTTTTCCAAACACAATTTTAATTTTATTCTATACTTAGATTAAAACTTAAATGCACATCCAAACATTAATTCGGATAATAATTTAAATCACTAACTTAAATCAAATCATTAATTCAAATCTATTTATTGAACAGACCGGTTTTATACACCATCATACGCCAAAGATCCTATTTAGTTATAATAAACATTTTGTGACAAAAAATTATTTGTACTCATCCAAATTAATTTCTTCTGAGCAGGGGCTAGTCCATTGTTGACATTTAATGGGACCGTTTTTGTGATTCAATTCCATTTGAACTGCGAATTACTTGCACACTATTTAATGTGGTCAGAGTCCTTGAAGGCCAAGGCAGGACGAGTCAGCCTGGACACTTGCCCAACACCTGCCGTGCTGGCCAAGGACTTTTTTCAGGAAACTACGTTAGAAAGAGGAATTGTCTTGTGGTACTACAGGACTAATGTATTTGGACGTATACTCACTGGGGAAAAAAAAAAAAAAAAGAATTCTCTTTTAGGATTTTGGAACTTTGTCCGGGAATTGCACTTTCCCCGGTGGAAGGAAATATGTTTTAGCCGTTTGATTAGTTTTCCAAGGTCTTATTTATAATTAAAAACAGTTTTATGTCACATAAATTTTTAATGCAAATTGTGAAAAATTAATCTAATGGTTATAATAGTGGCTCCTAACAGCGGAGAAAAATAATAAGAGGAATAAGAGTTTGCATTTGGAATGCTTTAAATCTAGAGAAGAAACCATCCTATTCATTTTCTAAAGTAGAATATCGCTCCTCGTGATATATATTTTTAAACCTTAAATCTTACAAAATTATATTACATTGAAAATATGCAAACTGACTACTTTAAAATAGAGTCCATCGTTCAATTCTTCAAAATAATTTTTTTTATGATTTTTTATCATTTTGGTATCATACGTTTTTACATGATATTGATATTCTATTATTTAGAAAATATAAAAAATGGGTTTTTCATAGTTTTCAAAAATATCATAGTGAGAGTTGAATCCGTGTTTTAAAACATGAAATGTTCAAATTACCCTTTTATTAATAAAATATCTAGTTTTATATTTATTTTCCTTTTATTTTAATTAATCTTACAAAATTAATTTGTGGTTTGTTTAAAAAAGGGCAAAATGGACATTTTACTTCATAAAAAATACTTAACGTTCTATTTAGCAACAATAATATTTGCACACATCATGAGGTACCTTAATATTTTTCAAACAATAGAGTATTAAAGTGATGTTACGTTAAATTATAAGGAATTAACAATAAAAGCCCTTTTTTTGTTTATTGAAACTATTAGTCTTTGAATTTTGTCCATTACGACAATTTATAGTCGCTGAACTTTTAATTTGGGTAAATTACTCTTTACACTTTTGTTTCTTCGCAGTTTTGGTTCTTGATACTAAATTAACAAACGATCTTTAAAAGTTAATACAGATAATCACATTCTTATTACATAACCGATAGGGTGTTGGGCAAATCAATTTGAAATGAAAAAATAAGTTTAAAATGTTGTAGTATGTGCAAGTTTTACACTGTAATTGTTAAAAACTTTATATTGTAGAGGTTTTAATTGATGAGTTTAAACCGGTATGCCAAATATACTATGAAAGTTTTACATAAATGGTTACAATAAGGGTTCATGCGGTTTTAACCCATAAGCCTAGTTCAAATTAGGCATTTGGATGTGAATTACTTTTATAGTTTTGAACCTTGACTATAACAGAGTCAGAATCTTTTTTCAACGGGGGTACTATGAAAAGCATTAGAGATAGTGTTTTTGATGTAGTTGAATGTTTTAACTATTGAATGGGACATAACTTATAAGGTTTTTTAAAAAGTGGGGGCATAATAGTAAATTTTACTTATTTAGTTTTTTTGGAGCGGGGAGAGAATTATAATTTTTTTTTTGTAAAATGAAGACGCAATAAAAACTTATAAAAAAAAGTTGGGGCAAAAAATCAAACATTTAAAAGTTGAGTAGGGCCACGTTCCCTTACCCGTTATCAAGTGACTCTGTCACTTAATCTTGATGTGATATTTAAACATATCTAAAACTGGTTATGGAGAACTTATGCCCCTTTAGATTCATATAGTTTAGAACATATTTGCTAAATTAAAGCCATGTCTCTGTCTTTGGTTTTTTCACAATTCTCGCACTATCTAAACGCCCTTTCCCTTCGTATGATGTTCTATACACAATTTAGATGATTTGCATTTTCAAATGCTATTTCGGGCTAGGGTGTTTTTCATGGGTTGAATTTCATGGATTAAAGGTCAAAGCCACAATCTAATTCAAAACTATTGGGTTGGAAAAATCCCAATATCTTACCATTCGGATTTCATAGATTAGATTTATTAGTTTGTGGATTGAACTAGGACCTTTAAAAATGAGAATATTGAAGCCAATTTTTCAACATCAAAAATTAAAATAAACATGCCATATAACAGAACAACTCGTAATATCCAATGTCTAAATTGGACTGGTATCTTTAAAATAATATCATATTGGTTGGCAATACGTTAAACTAGTCTAATTATCCAAAAATTAAATTAAAAGACAAAAAATTGGGGAAAAGGTTTTTTCTTAGGAAAAGGAAAAGTTTTATGTAATTATGTAGATTATCAAAGTTATATATTCCTCTAAAAAAAAAGTTGTACATAGATAATGTGTGTATGTATGTATGATGTTGGATTCATGGATTTCATAGATTGAGAATTGCTTAATTCGTAATCCAGCCTAAAACCTTTAGATTAGGATTTTGTTAATCTGTTACCAATTTAAAACTCTTCCCAACCTAATCCAAAACCCTTATATTGGACTAGAATTGATGGATTTCGTATACACCCCTAGTTTAGGATGCGGTTTGAACGATAAAAATTTAAAACTACCAGTTCAAACTATAAAGATTCAAAACAATACAAATTCGAACTCACTGAAGCAAGCAACTCAATAATTTTAACCAATTTCAACGGTAGTGAAGAGAACAATTTCTATATAATTTAGCTATTTACGTAAAAGTTCTAAGGCCCATTTGAGATAGTTTATGCTTTTACTTTTAATTGGTTGAAGAAGAGAAGTATAAGCTAAGACTTTTTGAATAGTCTTTGAATAGTGTGTAGAGAAGTGCCTTTTGATATCAAATGAGCTTTTGAATATGTTTAGTTAAATAAATCAAAAACTCTTATTGGTATAAATGTAGTGTAACTCAAGAATATTGATAGAATTCTTAATTTATTATTTTTAAATATAAGCTCAAAAAATGTAAATAAAAAACTTTTCTAAGTACTTTTTTGTTTTTTCATCAACTTCAAATAGTTGATTTCTCATAAAAGTGTTTATAAAAATCAAAAACACTTTTCTAGGGTAACCTTTTCTAAGCCATTTCAAAAAATCCATGCAGACCTATCACACGATCATAATTTTCTTTTGTTAAGTTATAAAAATCCATGGTCAATTTTACAACGAGGGACAAAACTTGTCAAATAAAATCAGAGTTTGTTTGAGAAACATGTTGAAACTTGAAATTAAAATTTAAACATAATAGCATATGAAAGATTTATACTATAGTAAATTTTTACTTTTCACTATAACATATAAAAATTTTACATTATAATAATTAAAACTTATTTTTTAATGTATTTTTCAAAAGAACCCTCAAAAGTTCTAAAAGTATTATGCCAAAATTAGAACTTCATGAATTTCATTTATTTTTGTACATTTATTAATTTAATAAAGTTCTGATTTAATTCGATATTCGCAGATTTTTTTTTTGACAGAAAATTCGTAGATTTTTCTTGTCTCATGAAGATAAAAATGTGTAGATTCCTGTCCTATACTCGGGAAGTATTTTCGTAGGTCCAGACAGAAGCTGCCCACTGTTATGAAGTGATTGGAGGGACAGTTTGTCTTCTGCCCGTGAAAATATATTCAAGACCCCAGCAGAGCCTGGGATCATTAAAAACCAAAACCCATTGCATTAACATGCTGCACCCACTAACAAAAAAATATCCACTAATTTTCACTTCCCTTTTTTTTTGGCTTTTTTTTTTTACAAACAATATAAAGGGGGGTTTGTTTTCTTGTTTAATGGGTTTTAAGCTCAAATTCTTACATGAAGAAGCGTTTAGAAGAAAAAATTAGAGACTTTTTTAAATTATAAATTTGATAGTTTAAACTTAATTTTTTTAAAAAATTTGAAAATACTTTTATTTTATTTGTAAGATTTCAAATTCAATTTACTTTTTAAACTTCGTGAGCTTAAACTATCATCTTTTGAACAGAAGTACGAGGCTATGGTAGACTTATGGTTGGGGAGGGGCAACTTGGGTACGGCCGCAGGGTTTTCCTGAGCACTAACCAGTGTTTTGTTACCAACATGACAAAATGAGAGTGTTTTATTTTGTTACCATATTTTTTTTTGTGATCTGGGTTTAGTATTTTTGGTGGATTAGTAATAGTAACCTGCTTTAATGGGGGGTTTTAATCGGGTCTAAAAAGGAAAAGAGAAAAGGAAAGGAGAAGAGATGGGGAGGAGCGTAGGGTAAAGCTAAAGAAGAGGTCTTTCTCATACACAGATCCCCATGGAATGCGGGAAGGATGCCCAGCATTGCTTGCTGGAACTCATTCTTTTTGTTTAGTTTAAAGGGACTTGCTTTGTTCTCTTTAGAAATCTTTTCAGATAGAAAGAGAAAGAAGAGAGAGAAAAAGGGCAACATTACAACATAGCAATATACTAGCATCATATATAGATTCAGTTGCAGGAGTTGGATTTGTTTAGAGGTGTGGTTAGATTTGGTCCAATCACTTTCTCTATCTTTCTCTCTCTCTCTTTCTTTCTCTGCAGCTAACAAACAAACAAAAAAACAAAAAACCCAGTTTCAAAATTAGAAGAAAAAAGCAAAAAAAGCAAAAACAAAAAAAAAAAATGCTGGTATAATTAGTAGTGTGTTGTATTTGTTTCCCAATGATTGCGTTACCAAATGCTTGTTGAAGAGAAACTTGCCAAGAATCTCTTCTGAAGTTGTAAAAAAGAAAAAAAAGAGAAAGATGAAGTCCATGAACAATGATGATGAGAACAACAACAACAACAGTAATAATAACTGGTTGGGTTTCTCTCTCTCCCCTAATATGGAGGTCCCTTCTTCTGACCCTCATCATCATCATCATCATCAATCCTCCTCTACTTCCTCAACTGTTTCCCCTTCAATACCATCAACAAGCTTTTTCCACTCTTCACCAGTACCATCACAACTTAACTATGGACTTTACTATGGAGTTGAAGGTGAAAATGGTGGCTTTTACTCCCCTCTTTCTGTTATGCCACTTAAGTCCGATGGATCTCTTTGCATAATGGAAGCTTTTTCAAGGTCCCCATCTCAAGGTTTGCTCAAACCCAGACTTAAACTTTCTCTTATTTTTTTTTAACTACCCTCATTTTTTTCTGACCTTTTTTTGTTTTTTTTTCATGTGAAGCAATGGTGACAAGTTCAACACCAAAACTAGAAGACTTCTTTGGCAGTGCGACAATGGGGACCCATCACTATGAAAGCAATGACAGAGAAGTAATGGCTCTGAGCTTGGACAGTATGCTCTACAACCATGAACCAAACAACAACCAAAACTTGCTCAACCAAGATCATCATCATCATCCACAGCAACAACACTACTCTTATAATAATAATAATAATTACTCAGAGACGCACATTGCAAACTGCAATCTCCAGCTTCCAACAATGGCAAATGATAATGGGGTTCACCATCATGACATGAAGAGCAGCTGGGTCTCAAGCCATGCAATGTTGGAAAATGGTGGTCATAATGAATCTGGGTCTAATACTAACAATAATCATAACAATAACATTGGAGGAAACATGGGTTATGGAGATTTGCAGTCATTGAGTTTGTCAATGAGTCCTGGCTCTCAATCAAGCTGTGTAACTGCTGCAGGTTCACAGCAGGTTTCACACAGTAGTGCTGTTGTGACTGATTGCTTAGTGGCCATTGATACCAAGAAAAGAGGGCCTGAAAAGGGGGATCAAAAGCAAATCGTTCATAGGAAGTCCCTAGATACATTTGGGCAGAGAACTTCTCAGTACCGAGGTGTTACAAGGTTTGTTTAAATTTGTTCTTTCTCTTCAAGGTCTTGGTTTACCCTTTTGTTTTTTATTTTTTATTTCTAGGTTTTTTTTAGTCTCTGCTTGCTAGTTCGGAGTTGAGCTACTTCATGTTCCTCTTTTTTTTAAAAAAAAAAATTTTGTGCTGTTATTCTTTCTGTTTTCTACTTGTGTGTAATTGTTCCTTGGTGGGTTTGTGTTGATCAGGCATAGATGGACTGGTAGATATGAAGCCCATTTGTGGGACAACAGTTGTAAGAAAGAAGGCCAAAGTAGGAAAGGAAGACAAGGTTAGTGAAGAAACATTTTTTCAAGTCTCTTTCTGCTCCTATGACCAAATAACCAGCTGATTTTTTTTTTTTTTTTTAATTTTCTTGGGTTCCTCCTTTCTTGCTTGACTGGGATGCCATGCCATTGCAGTTTATCTTGGTGAGTTTTCATTTTTTTATTTGTATTTAATTATAATCAAATCATTTTAAAACATGATTTTTCTATGATATATTTCTGAAATCATTCCCAAATTTTGTACTGCAGGTGGGTATGATATGGAGGAAAAAGCAGCAAGAGCTTATGATTTAGCAGCACTCAAGTATTGGGGACCCTCTACTCATATCAATTTCCCAGTGAGTATTCAGATGTTATTTATTTATTTATTTTTTGGACTGTGATGGGGTCTCTTTGTTGTTCCTTATGTAAAGCCAAAAATGTTGTTTTTGTAGTTGGAAAATTATCAGAAGGAACTTGAAGAAATGAAGAACATGACAAGACAGGAATATGTTGCTCATTTAAGAAGGTAGATCTTTGCTTCTGTTCTTGCTATTATATGACATATTTTGTTGTACGTTTTTCTTGATCGTCTTATTATCCCTTGAAATCTTTTTTTTTTTTTTTCCAGGAAAAGTAGTGGATTCTCAAGGGGGGCTTCAATGTACAGGGGAGTAACAAGGTCCAAAATTTGAATTTTGGTCTCAAAACAGGAAACAAAACAGTTTTTTTTTTTTTTGGTGGTTCTGAAATCTGTGTTTCCTGCTTCAAAATGTTTACAGACATCATCAGCATGGACGATGGCAGGCTCGGATCGGCAGAGTTGCTGGAAACAAAGATCTTTATCTTGGGACATTCAGTGAGTAACTTCAAACCGTGACTTAAAAAAAAAACCTGTTCTGATGTTGAAATTTCAGTGCATGATATTATATCAACCATGTCATTATTATTAGATCACAAATAAGAGACTTAAAAGAATTATGACATGATTTCAAAAAGCCAATCTTTGATGAGAGTCATTCTTGGCTCTTTGAACTCTTCTTTTTTAGCCACTATTTAACCACTTTTGACACTGTACGGCTCTGCAAGTCGGTGTGACTGAACTTTTGCTAAAGTTCTTTCACAGACGCATACACACTGAACTTTTTTAAAATTTGATGCTCACTTTTAAAGATGAAGTTTTATTTTAAGTTTTTCACTAGTCCAAGTTAAAAGCTGAGCTAAAAATTCATTATGATAATTTTGCTTTGGAATTTCTCAGGTACTCAAGAGGAAGCTGCTGAAGCATATGACATTGCAGCCATAAAGTTCCGCGGGCTAAATGCAGTAACCAACTTTGACATAACAAGATATGATGTCGAGAGGATCATGGCAAGCAATACCCTCCTTGTTGGAGACCTTGCTCGGCGAATGAAGGAGACTGGGTCATCTGGTAGCGAGGCTGCAAATCACAACTCTTCTAGTAATAGCAGAAGTGACGAGATCACAACGTCAAAGAAGGACAATGAGAGCGAATCGGATTGGAAAATGGCGCTCTACCACTCGTCTCAGCAACTAGATCAGAAGCCTCTTGGCATTGATACATACAAAACCGAACCTTTTTCAGTTGCCCAACTGAGTATGATTCACCAAGAGGTAGAAGATTCGGCAAAGATGGGGACTCACTTGTCCAACGCTTCGTCATTGGTAACTAGTTTAAGCAGCTCGAGGGAAGGCAGTCCGGATAAGAGCAGCCTTCCCACGCTTTTCGGAATGCCTCCGACGGTTTCCAAGTTCTTTACTAGTCCAACAAATGCTGTGAACTCTTGGATCCCTCCATCCCAACAGAGGCCTGCAATTTCCATGCCTCACATGCCTATTTTCGCTGCTTGGACCGATGCTTAGACTTGTAATGTTTTGCTAATTCACAAAAGGGCGTTCTTATGGATGGACAAAAGTTAAGATAGCAAGAGTTACATGTAGGTTTCCATTGTGGGATTAATGGTTGTTGTAAGTGGAAACTGTTGGTTAATTTAAAATTTTCGACTCATCATCCTTTTAGGCAAATTTTGTGAAGAAAAAAAAAATTTTTTAAAGAAAAATGGAGGGAAAGGCAGAAAAGGAGATCAAGATTTAAGTTTATGAAATAATTTTTGCAATATGATATTTTTAGTAGTTAGATTTCGTTTTTAAAAAAGTAGTTTAAACTATAAACAATATAAAAATTTAAAAAGTATAAAAATGTTACATGTTATAATAAAAATTAAAATATAAAATCTTTATATATTAAAATTTTTAAATTTTTTAAATTTAAATGATGGTTTAAATTATTCCTTGCGCTATCAGCTTTATAGGTGTGGTTTAAGTACAGTACAGAAATGCTCAATTTGTGTCCTGAATGATGCAAGAGAGATATGGTCTTTGGCTTTTTTGTGCTTTTGACCACCCAATATCTCCTTTACCGCATCATCAATAGTTTCTCTGCGTCTATTCCAACATCATTACCGATTTCCTTTTTACTTGAGCTTTCCCAAAAGATAACAGACATTCCTTCCATTAAAGAGAAAAAAGGGGTGAATTTGATGGTGTGTCAATGGATTCCCACGAGGACTTTTTGGATTAATTAATCATTTTGTGACCCATAAGTGCTTGGGAGTTTGTCTGGTGTGTTTGTGTATGTGAACATATATATATATATATATATATATTTGTGTGTGTGTGTGTGTGGAGAATGGGAGAGGTTGGGAAAACCTTAAAGTTGGTTTCTCAGTGCACATACTGTAAAGTGTAAAAGTAATGATGCTGGGAATATATAAAAGCAATCCCATGTCCTATTATGGCCTACTCAAATTTTTCTCAAACCAATCCAATTCTGAGCATTTTTATGCTTGAATTATTGCAGAAATAGGGAAGTTGAGAGACATACAAAGACAACAGACGAGCCAAGTTTTCATGGTTGTTATTAAGTTTTTATCTAAAAGAAAACAGATGGGCTAACCATAAACAAATAGATAAATAAATGCCAGGGTTCAACATAAGATTGATTTAGCCAGCCCTGATTACACTCAAAATGCATTAATCTTTTGGCAACATTGGACTGTTATATATAAACTTTCACATGCTATAGTTTTTTGAACCAAAATGGCTTGAGCTATTGATTTGAACCAACGTCGTCAATTACACCAGTCACAATGCATAGAATAAGCACTTTTAACCTTAAAAAAAAAATATCTAAAAACTAACATGAGATTGGGCTAAGTTAGCAGGGTGAGTCCCTGGATTTCAAGCAAAAGATGTGCCATCAAATATTTACAGTTTAGATTTCTGGCCTATGTCCTACCAGCAAGTAATTTTTTACACTCTACTCTAACATTTTCCAAAATTAGCAAGAATAAAAAATTAGGAAAGAAAATAAAATCTGACAAATTAAATAAATTCCTTTTTTGTTACTTGGATAATCAAAGCATCATGAGTTCTTCTTGATCGTTAATGATCATATAATAACTCAAACATATGCGAAAGCGGTAACAAAGAAGTCATGAATGAAGCTTCAAAGATCCAAAAAAACTGTTAGGGTGCTTAGCTTTTGGTTAAAACTGATTAGTTCTAGTCAACAAACAGTATAAAGCTCTCAACAGTCATAATAAGAAAGAAAAAGTTGCTATGATGTAAAGCTCGCATATGTCAGTGTTTTTAACAAAAATTGGTTCTAATTACTCTTCCCAAACACCCTATGTGGAGTTTCGTGTAGAGCCAACTCTACAATACAATAGGCACATAGAAGTGACTCGCGAAGTTGCGAACTACCTTGTATCTTTTCGCGGAGCTTAATAAAATCGCTCATCAAACATAGCTAGAAGGGGAGATGGGATTTAGACTCTACTTATTTGAGCTTAATTTTGTCTTTGTACGTTTGCCTTCTCTAGCACTTCCAGAAGGAGTGGGACCATGAACAAAGGAGGAAGAATGATGTTGAAGCTTGTATGGACTGTATTTTGCCTTGGTTAACAAATTAGCTGGGAAACGCTTTATCTGGCTGACGCTCAATTTCACCATCCTTTTCTTTTCACCAGCTATAATTGCTTTCCCACGTTTCATACCTTTCATATTTTTTTGAATTTTTGGTGTTCACGTTTGAAAATTCAACCTGCCCACCATGTTATGGCACTGAAAATTTTAGTTCATTATGGGCTACCTACCTGCTTCCTAAATGTGGAGTTTCATAAATATGCCACTTTTTAAATTGTTGATTGAAATATGTCATGTGAATTTTTTTTTAAAAAAATACCACTAATCACTCTTTTTTTTTTTTTATAATTTTACTCTTGCATTGATTTTCATAAGTGACATATAATGTAAAAATTTTTTTTACAAGTGACAAAAGTCAATCTACTGTTCAATAAAGTGACATTGTTTATAAATATCTCTCCTACATGTTGTACGACAAGCCCAAGTTCTTGGTTGGAAATGATCTAAGCTCTCAAAGTAACATGATAGACCATAATTATTTTTGTTCTTGGCTGCAAAGTCATTATTTGAAGACATTTGCATGGAAACAAAACCATAAATTTCAAATCATGCCTCAAGAGTCTAGAGACATTGTATTTTTCTTAAGTTTACACATTAGTATGAAATTTAAAAATACATTTGCCAATTGGAAAATTGCTCTAAAGCTAGGATAGAGTATGAAAATTTCCTCACAAAATCCATACTTTGATAGAAGTTGAGATCTTAACAGCCCATTTAAGCACACATATTTTTGACACACAAGACAACTTTAACGCAAATAAAATAAAATAAAATAAAATAAAATAAAGGTTGATTCCCCTTATAAATTAACCATCTTTTGTTAATTAATGGTGGAATTTATTGACACGAGTCCTAAAAGCATGAAAGTATGTATTGCTATAGTCAAAAGGGGTTAAACAACTACGTTTGGAGAAGATTGCTAAAGTTGATAGCTAATTGTCCTTAATTACAAAAAGGTGTACGGCTTAAAAAGAGTGGATCGTGTTCTTGAAAAGAAAAAATGGTGTCACGTCAAAAAGATATGCCATATACTGTCTCACTGATATTCCAATTCCTTGATGAAATTGTTTTTTTCTCAATAGGTTGAATCACCGAAATGCGACTTTGGTGGTTCATGATAGTTGTTCTCAAGCTGTAAAAAGGAATATAATAACAATAATAATAATAATAATAATAAAGTGTTGATCATGAAATAGTTGGTCGGTGAGTTTTTTCTTCGATAGTAGTGAGAACAGGCAAAGGAAATTAAGGAAGAAGTTACTATTGTGTCAAGAAGTACTTGATTGGATTTAGCAGGAAGAAAATTTTCTAACCATGGTGCCAATTATGGAAGCTGAGTGTTGCATTCAACACATTTTTTCTAGTGGCCATTCTTTTAAATGGTAATTGCTTTCCAAATTAGAGAAATACAAACACTAATTTATATGCAAATGAGCATAAATAACGATGCAAGCTCCTGACCATAGACCACAACACCAATAAATTCGACTGAAATGCTTAAGGGGATAATATGTATGCCAAGTTTCAACAAGAGAAAATCAAAAGACACACAACTAATCGAGCATACAAATGACTTTTTCAAATGCACCATTATAAACGGTGGACAAACTTCAATGGACCGAGATCGAGAGGCCAAAAGATCAAGAAACCTACTACAACATTGCGACAAAGACTTACAGACTAAACATATAGTCTACACCAAAAGTGAGAAAATCACTTCCGTTATTACAAAAAAAAAACAACAGAAACATAATAAGACGGTGAAAACATTCATGCTTTTATTTGATGAACACAAGAAGGGTAAAGCCCAAGAAACACCAATAGGATTTTTGATGACAAGTCGACCACCATCGAGGTCACAACACCATCAACGAGTAGAAAAAAATAAAAAAACGAGAAATGTATTAAGCCTATGACGTATGAGAACCACACGTCGCTGCCCGTGGTCGCTAACCAGAGATCGGGCTTCCTTCCGGGACCTGTTGCCCCATAGAGCCAAAGGCCCCAACAGGCCAAGACCCCAGAGTACCCACACGCCTCCACGCTGCCACAAGAAAAGCGACTTCTCCACCGTCTCCAACCACCGCACCACACACAAGCGTTGTCCAACAGAGCACCAAGTCCATTTGCCAAAAGTGACAAACAAAAAAGTATGTTTCTATTAAAAAAAAAAAAAAACTTATGGTCATGCTTGTAATTGGCAACTGATAATACAATAATACTATAAATATCAATTCTAATCCTAAATTTTTATTAAAAAAATTTGAATTTTTATTTTTTTATTGGTAGTCATTAATTAAAAGACTGCCACACCAACTAAAAAAAAAAATTGCATTTAGTGAAGAAAAGATGATAGCTCAAAGTTAATACAAAATGTTAGGGTTAGAGTTAATATTCCTATTATTACCACTAGTCAAATAAATGTGTAAGATTTTAATGTTCCATCAACTTTTTCTAGTTATACATATAGCCTAATAGTAAATCTCAATTGGAAGCTTAAAATATTGAAACAATGGAAAAAGATGTCACTCATAGACTTGAAAACGACTTCTATATATATATATATATAGCTATATATATATATATATATCAAATTGAGCTAGATTCACTAATAAATCAATATTATTAGGGCCATCTCATAGAATGCTTTTAAAAGAACCAACATGGTATCCCTACAAACATTATGCATGGAATTGTAAGTCAATGCTGAAAAGTTATCGCCAAGGTACTGCCTAGCTAATTAAACAATTTGCGTACCACATCACTAATCATATTGTTTTAGTACAAATAAATCATGAATGAACCGTGAACCAACAGTACAAAGATTGTTAATGTTAATCAAAGCAAAAGAAATTCTGTTTAGAATTGACCGATACATTATGCCCAAAGCACATATATTATGACAAAACATTGCCCCCTAATTTCTTTGTTTTTTAATTAGCATTATGAGACATCTAGTCCATGGCTAGATCGTTTTATTATCCCAAAAAGTACTTGATGTGAATGCTTAATGCTAATTAAAAAATAATTAAAAAAGGCTGATCATTGCTCTTATATGTGTGTTCCACATTAATGTCAATGATTGTAATTCCTTTTTCCATTTTCATATCTACAATTTATCAAGTGGGCTTAATTTTTAAGGAAATTGGGCCGCCAAAGTTTAGCATTAAGAATCTCACAACAATTTGGGCCGGACGAAACATTTCTTACTCATGCTTCTCTGTCGGCATTTCCCCTGAGCTTTTTAGCAGGAAACAACCACCAAGCTGGTAGGTCCTACTATCGGTATAAGGACCCACTAATCTCTTTGTATTCGGCCCCACACAATGACATAAGCAAGAAATTGTCTATTTTTCACGGGGGATTTTGCTAAATGGTTTAAGAAGTTTTTTTTGATAAGTAGACCAAAATATTTTAAAATTGGATAAATGGCTTCAATAACATGTCATCCAAAATAAAATAAAAGAAAAAACTCAACAAGATGAAAAAAAAAAAAATTAAAGCAAGGAAAGAAACCCCAACAAGATAAAAAAAAATTAAAGCATTAATTTTTTGCCTAGAAGACTTGATTTTTGGTGAAAAAAAAAAGATGTCATTTCTCTAATTAAGTTTTTTGGGTGACTCTTTTATCAAATTTTGCCATTTTGCACGTGGGGGGACTTTTTCGGTGAAAACTTACTAATGATATCGACGAGTATTTTTTATTTTTTTGGTTCTCACAAGAGAAATGCCACAAAACAATAAGTAAACTTCAAAAAAAAATACATGACCTAATTGACGAATTTTCTACTGTTTCGTGGAAATCTTAATGCCCGAAAAAGAATCTTTGAGTTTATTGAGGGAGGAAAATTTTGCAACGAGTTAAGGTTTACAATTTTCATTCTAGTTACTGATATGGCATGTGAATTATAGTTCCATCCTTGCATATATATACATACATACTTCTCTTGAAAGTTCAAACAATTGAAGACATATGTGCATTTACAATAAAGGTACATTCAATGATTAAATCGATTTCTTGAAAATTATTAAACTATAATTGTTTTTAAACTATACTTGGATAATTGATTATTCATTGTGACTAAACAAATTATAAATATGCATTTTTCTCTAAGGTTAACTTCATTTCCTACCAACGATGGTTCTTATTGTTGTCGTCATTAATTACGACATTTGTTGTTGGGGTATTTTTTCCCCCAAGAATTGAAAGTATGACTGTAACGCCCCTATATGGGGGTTAACAGTTTTTAATGAGATAAAATAAAAATAAATAATAAAAGTAAAACCTTAAAAATAAAATTTGCCCGGGACTTAAATGAAAACTCTCAACTCAAAAATAAAAATATAAACGATAAATAAACCACAGTTTTAATGTAGCACCTTAATTTAATAATATAAACTGTTGTCATCATCATTTTAACCCTCAACACATTATAATACAGTCACAGAAAGTAACAATTGATGCTTACATTATCATGAAGAACATTCTTTACAATTGAGCAGTCCCAATGTAATATAGTTACATCGCTTCCTCAACTATATTTCTCGTAGCCACCTCACACTTAGTGAGTCCTGAAAAGATATAAACATAAGGGAATGAGCAACACTATGCTCAGTAGAGAAAGCCATTACTCACCTCTATCATTACCACATTAAAATCTGCATGGTTAGTAAGTTACATCATATTCCAGATTATGAGGTTTATTATGATCACATCTTATGGATACCGTAGTTAATCATTACCAAGTGTCATAATTACACATTTATACAAATATTACCAATCATCATTGTTCCTAGGTATCCATGTTAAATTGAGTATCACTCAACTCATCGAAACCCAAATGGGCGCACTTGATCACCCTATAAACATTCCAAGGGTGTTCCGGTGAGGGGACATCAAGCCCCGAGTCCTCACCAAATCGATTCCTGTACAGTGTGTTCTGGGACTTTCAACCCAAGGAAGCGTCATCGCCTTCCCCCTACTTTACCTTTTAGGGTATTCATGCCCAAGGACGTAACCGTCGCCCTTTTCATGTCTCACAATTTCTCTATATTAAATCATTATTAATAGAGTTAATTTTCCTAACCATGCTTCTCAATTTATAACATGTGTCAATTCATTATGTTCCTCGCCGTACAATACAAGACGAGTCCATGTCATAGTTTCATATGTGATACACATATAATATCAGTTCAACATAGATATATATATATTGCGGCAAAACAATCAATTTTAATTCTATAAAAACCTCACAAAAGATGAGTAATAGAATCCCTACCTTTCAAGCTTATCAACAATCTTTTAATCCTGGAATCAGTTAACGTTAGCTCCATACTCCCTTGATCCTAAGGCGTGCATAAGGACAATTAAAACTAAAGCACAACATACAACTACATTCATAAAATTTATTTTAATTTAATCTTAGAATTTCAAGAAATAACCACTACCCATAGAGGTATTATAAAGTTTAACAATATAAATTTTCTGTCTAGGGCATATACACTTAGACTTCATACATATGCTCCAAAATAGCAACAAACATATACTTAGGTTTAAGAACGCAAATTTGAATAATCCTTTAGTATAAAAGAAAATTTATAAATGAAAGACTAAATTTGTTCATAAGATTCTAACCTCGGATTATGGTTAGTTGGAAGCTTGAAATGGCTTCAAAACAGGTTCCTTTAGTTCGGTATGACTGAAATTCTTGCTCAAATGGAGGTGATGGTGGCTGATTTTTATGGCAGCCTTGAAGAAGTTCTCTAAGTATTTTGCTTCAGCAAAGAAATGAGAAGAAGAGTGTGGGAACCGTGGAAGAGAAAGGAAGAAAAGATGAAGTCTTTGAAGAGAAGTGATAGAAACAATTATAGAGGAGACATGTTGAAGCATGTCACGGAGGAAATAAAGAAAATGAGGGTCAAGAGTAGTTGGAAAAGATATCCTTATGTCTCATCTAAAGACTTTAACACATATAATGCCAATATGACATTTTTGAGATTTATTAGAAGTTCTAAGGCTTTTTAGTAATCGTACTAAATAAATATAGGAGAATTTTAGAAAACTTAAAAATAGATAAAAATAAATATTATAAAATAAATTTAAATGAAGCAATTTTTTTTTATACATTAAAAATTAATTTAATTACCTCAATACCCGTTAGGAGAATAACGGGTGTCACAGCTCTACCCCCCCTTAAAGAAATTTCGTCCTCGAAATTTCAATTCTAGCAATACTAGTAAAAATTTTGATTCCATTATGATTCCAATTCTGAGTCTAAACCGTTAATGTTGTTTGTCCTCCAAATTTAAGTTATCGTATCTCCACTCATTTACTTGCATAATAAATCTTACTCCTAAATCCCTCAATGAGAGTATTTCTGACAAGTTTCAACTTATAACACCGTATAATAGTCTAAGAATCTGATCAGGCATACATATTGACCATATCATGATTCCAGTCCTTCATTGTCCATGGACTGTGATTTACAATCACATTTAAGGAGATTGCCAGAGAAATTTTATATACTTCATCTTTAGGTTCCTTTTCCTTTTTGAGTAAGGAAAAGTCAAATATATTTGATTTCATACCTCAACTAATAAACTAAAACATAATCATAAAACATATATCACAAACACTTATATTCAAAACCATACATTAAACTTATTCATAGAGATATTAAACGGAATCTCAGAGTTGCAGACAAACCCGACATATTTTTCATTAAACAGCTATCCTCATGACACAAACATTCAATCCAAATAATATACTCATATTTCATATGGAATATCCCCATAACTGACTTTGGTACTTCCACATAATATTAACAGAATATTACACATTACAAACATGATACGGATACGTTTCGAGAGTACAAGGCACTCCGTATACCAGCTATCCATATCATGCATGCTTATAGGATACAAAAACATCGATAAACAAAAGATCGGACCTTAAGAAGGATGCGTTTCGAGAGCATCAAGTACTCCGTATCCAGCCATCCCGGCATTAGGCTCAATGAATCTAAAAGATTGAACAACGACGTACCACAAGAAACACAGAATACAAGGTAAACGGTTATTCGTAACACACGAAATACGGACACACATGCCTACATGCCAAAGATAAAACAAAAAGATTACAGATGGAGATTCAAATCAATTGGCCGCTCCCGGCTTTCCCTTTCCCATTCAAGCTTGGATGTTACAGTGTCGGATTCTGGATGTATGATTTGCATTTTATCTATCAATTCCTCAGCTGTTGAAGCAGTAACAAAGATTTGTCTCTCCGATTCTGTAGTGATGTTTTCTTCCACAGCGTAATCTAGAAATTTCAAAAGACCGTCATAAAAACCCTTTACGTTCAGCAGTCCCAAAGGTTTGGAATAAAAGCCCAACAATTGCCCACAAGCAACTATAAATATTTCCTCAAGAGTACCTAGACCACCAGGTAATGCTATAAAAGCATCAGAATTATAGATTATGTCTTTAAAATTTTTAGGGATACTCCTGACTCCTTCTCCCTTACCTATGGCTTCCTTACAAAGGTTTCCTTCAACTGGAATATGAGGCCAAATTCTTACATCAGTAGCGTCGCTAGACCTAGCTGCTAGTGCCATATTTACCATCATTTTTATACTACCACCCCCATAGATTATGTTAATCTTTTTGCGTGCTAGGACTTGCCCTAAGTGATTTGCAGCTTCTAAATAAGCTTTATCTTTTCCAAAGCTGGAACCACAAAAGACACAGACATTCTTTATTTTCTTCGTGGACTGGGAGGTAGACATATTTGGTTTATAGAAGTGGTTGCTTAATGTCTGCTCCACTTAGACTTCGGGTTCTACATGAGATTTTAAAGATGAGAAATATACAAAAAGGGCTAAAGAGATAGACGAGTAGGTAATGAAAAGGTAATCCAAAGATTTAAACAAAATCTTGTGCGGATAAAAAAAGTAAGATAAGGTGATTGATAGTTTACAGAAAATCTGATTCACTTTTTGAAAAAGATTAGACTCTAATTGTATAACTTTTGACAATTGAGAACAATTTGACAGAAGACCCTCATGACACAACTGTAGACTTTTTGACAAATATACACAAAGTCTAGAAATTTAATATAAACGACAAATACTGTAGAACTTTTGAAATTTGAGACACAAATCTTGAAATATCTGGATAAGCTTTTCAAAATTCAAACATATTACTGTACCGTATGTAACGTGTCTGATAAGATAATATATTTTATTATATATATATTTAAGAAAATCATAAATTAAATAAGATATTAACACTTACTGTATCAATCTAATAATCACAATTATTTCAAACACAAAAGCAAATATTCTGAGTAAAAGAAAAACACAAACTGTTGAACATCAGCTAAAACTGCTTCAAATAAGTAAAGACTAAATAACCTTTATAGAGCGATGACTTATTTCCCATCCAGTTTTCTTATGGCTTGGCAAACAGGATCTAGAAATACCATATTCCTGAGGCGTTGTCTTTCTGTATAAAATTTAGGCCAGAGTTTAAAAATAGCTCCTTGAACATATCCACTAGGGTGACCGTGGAGAGGAGGATGGATGCTATCCAAGTTCTCCTTTGAAAGTCCATCCCTACAAAACCTTATTTTATCCTCTCTATTTGTAGACATATAACCAGGTGAAGTACATTTACCGTTACAATTTTGTCTTCCACATTTGTTACAAGCGACCACGATGGCACGAGCTCTTCTTTTCATTGCACTACGACTGGTACCTGTTCCTGGTAAACCGACATCTTGACTAAAGTCACTCGGACGGATTTTCCCCTCTATCAACATTCTCACATCACAAGGGATACCAAAACGCATAAGAATCCACAACCGAGTAATTCTAGCCTTGTATTTCTTTCTAAGAATCTTTTGGGAGAGTGATGGGAAATACTTTCTCAGGTGTTGGTACTTTGGGTCCATGATGAGATGAAAGAAGAGTAAATAGAAAAGAAAAATTAAGATAGTAAATTGCAGAATCCTAGAATTCCTTCTTCTTTTAGAGGAAAAGAAGAATTTCTAATGAAAAAGAAGAGGATTTGCGATTTAGAGAGAAAATAACAAATTAAGAGAGAAAAAGTGAACTCGGAGAAATAAGCTCCTATGCACAGTAAACGTATTTGTAAACAATGATTAAACCACTGTATATGACACGTATAGAAACCACGTGGGAGAGACAGTGTGAATCAAACTGATTTAAGATTTAAACTAGGCCCAAATGTTCTTAGTTGAAAATGGTCAGGTTGCTTCGGGCCTTAACACATTTAGAACGAGTTAAATAACAAACATAAAATTGAAAACCAATTCGTATGAATCTTAAACCCAATTCAAAGCCCACTATAGATAAAGTTAATTATGAACAACAAATCTAATTTAACGACAACAAGGATCTTCCTGAATGATATTTAAAATCATTTCATAACAACATAATCTTCCAGCAACTCGAATAATTTTGTTTTAATCAAAACCTTATTGAACAATACATACACCCATATGTTATTCATAATACTTAACATCTATCAATGGATTCATCATCATTACTACCAAGGGTTTAGAATGCGACTAACCTTGAAATCAATACGATTTACGTCTTTCAACGTAGACCATATCAATGAACAAAGACACTAGATGTTACTACTTAAGAACATCTACAATCCCCACAATTCTACTCATACAATATATAATTTCCTCATATAACAAAACCTTAGGTAACCAAAAGATTCACTGATACACTTAAATACAATGTACGTAACAAAATATTCCAATTTTGAGATTCATGCATTCTAGACTTTACACAGTCTCAACAGACCAAAAGTCTAACATTTATCTCTCTCATGATTCAATACCATGATTTCCAACTTATATCATATTCCTCAAATAAATAGAACTTTTAAGAAAAGATATTGACACTTATGTGCTCCATCGAATCCACACATAATCATTACTTAGGTTTGAATCAATTACGAAAAATTTGGCATATCTACGTCAAACTTTAAAATCAATAAATCAAGCCTTATATTTCTTATTGTTTTTCACGAGACAAAATACTTTTAAATCCTCGTATCTACACGAATTTCTCATCGTTTATACGAATTAGATATGCTTATAGGTCCAAATATTATACGAATCTCTCATAAGCATTCTACTTATAAACTCATTCCATATAATTATCATTCCCTTATAACTATTAATACTTTCCTTCTATATAATTATTGTACTCATATAACAATTGATATTTTCATTCTATGGCCTTTCCATGTTACATCCTTCTAGACTGTATAAATCAATGTGAAGGTTCATTTTGATGATGACAATAAAAATTCAGCTTCAAAACCATCTCAAAAATATATTTTTTTTAAAGTGGTGCTACACTCCCTAGGTTAACCGAACCTAGGCTCTGATACCAAAAATTCTGTAACGCCCCTATATGGGGGTTAACAGTTTTTAATGAGATAAAATAAAAATAAATAATAAAAGTAAAACCTTAAAAATAAAATTTGCCCGGGACTTAAATGAAAACTCTCAACTCAAAAATAAAAATATAAACGATAAATAAACCACAGTTTTAATGTAGCACCTTAATTTAATAATATAAACTGTTGTCATCATCATTTTAACCCTCAACACATTATAATACAGTCACAGAAAGTAACAATTGATGCTTACATTATCATGAAGAACATTCTTTACAATTGAGCAGTCCCAATGTAATATAGTTACATCGCTTCCTCAACTATATTTCTCGTAGCCACCTCACACTTAGTGAGTCCTGAAAAGATATAAACATAAGGGAATGAGCAACACTATGCTCAGTAGAGAAAGCCATTACTCACCTCTATCATTACCACATTAAAATCTGCATGGTTAGTAAGTTACATCATATTCCAGATTATGAGGTTTATTATGATCACATCTTATGGATACCGTAGTTAATCATTACCAAGTGTCATAATTACACATTTATACAAATATTACCAATCATCATTGTTCCTAGGTATCCATGTTAAATTGAGTATCACTCAACTCATCGAAACCCAAATGGGCGCACTTGATCACCCTATAAACATTCCAAGGGTGTTCCGGTGAGGGGACATCAAGCCCCGAGTCCTCACCAAATCGATTCCTGTACAGTGTGTTCTGGGACTTTCAACCCAAGGAAGCGTCATCGCCTTCCCCCTACTTTACCTTTTAGGGTATTCATGCCCAAGGACGTAACCGTCGCCCTTTTCATGTCTCACAATTTCTCTATATTAAATCATTATTAATAGAGTTAATTTTCCTAACCATGCTTCTCAATTTATAACATGTGTCAATTCATTATGTTCCTCGCCGTACAATACAAGACGAGTCCATGTCATAGTTTCATATGTGATACACATATAATATCAGTTCAACATAGATATATATATATTGCGGCAAAACAATCAATTTTAATTCTATAAAAACCTCACAAAAGATGAGTAATAGAATCCCTACCTTTCAAGCTTATCAACAATCTTTTAATCCTGGAATCAGTTAACGTTAGCTCCATACTCCCTTGATCCTAAGGCGTGCATAAGGACAATTAAAACTAAAGCACAACATACAACTACATTCATAAAATTTATTTTAATTTAATCTTAGAATTTCAAGAAATAACCACTACCCATAGAGGTATTATAAAGTTTAACAATATAAATTTTCTGTCTAGGGCATATACACTTAGACTTCATACATATGCTCCAAAATAGCAACAAACATATACTTAGGTTTAAGAACGCAAATTTGAATAATCCTTTAGTATAAAAGAAAATTTATAAATGAAAGACTAAATTTGTTCATAAGATTCTAACCTCGGATTATGGTTAGTTGGAAGCTTGAAATGGCTTCAAAACAGGTTCCTTTAGTTCGGTATGACTGAAATTCTTGCTCAAATGGAGGTGATGGTGGCTGATTTTTATGGCAGCCTTGAAGAAGTTCTCTAAGTATTTTGCTTCAGCAAAGAAATGAGAAGAAGAGTGTGGGAACCGTGGAAGAGAAAGGAAGAAAAGATGAAGTCTTTGAAGAGAAGTGATAGAAACAATTATAGAGGAGACATGTTGAAGCATGTCACGGAGGAAATAAAGAAAATGAGGGTCAAGAGTAGTTGGAAAAGATATCCTTATGTCTCATCTAAAGACTTTAACACATATAATGCCAATATGACATTTTTGAGATTTATTAGAAGTTCTAAGGCTTTTTAGTAATCGTACTAAATAAATATAGGAGAATTTTAGAAAACTTAAAAATAGATAAAAATAAATATTATAAAATAAATTTAAATGAAGCAATTTTTTTTTTATACATTAAAAATTAATTTAATTACCTCAATACCCGTTAGGAGAATAACGGGTGTCACAATGACACTCCTTCATTATCAAAGTCCAAGGTGATTATAATAAATCGATCCATGATCGAGATCAATATATGCAAGTAATAAGCGATCGAGGTCGAGAAACGTACCCACATGATATACATATCATACCATCAAAGGTTCTACCTAGAAATAGATACGTGGGTTTGGGATGGTGTAATTTAGAACTTTATATTTTGAATTGCGAGTTTCAAACTTTGTGGTTTGTACGGTGGTTTTAAATTAACGTTTAAAATATAAAAATTTTAAATGATAATAAAACATCACCTCAAGTTTAAAAACAAGAACTGATGTTTGAAAAATTATAGTTTTTGAAGAAAAATGAGACGACAATGATTTTTTCTGTAAAAAATAGTTCAAATCGTGTGAACTTGAGGGAGGCAAAATTTGAATTATGGATATTTTGGTCGGTTAAAAACCGCCTTCACGATTTAAGCTGGCTTTAATTATTATTCTATCAAACATCAATTTTAATACATCTATGGTTTGAATTGACCAAAATCCATACAACAAAGTTCACATGTGTTAAAGGAAGCCGTCGAGATAAAGTTAATCCAAACATATTTCAATAGTTGACACCAGAAGCGTTCAAAGATCAAGGTTGAAAGACTCAAAAGGTCGATCTGAAGTGCGGCCTGAGATTGAGTTTTATCAATTTAAAACATGACACGTATTGTTGATCTAGAAAGAATATTTTGAAATATAAGAGGATTTCCTCAATCATTTCAAAAGGAAATTGCTTATATACCCAAAGTCCAAGATGGCAAGTGAAAAGTATTAGGGTCGATTTGAGAAATACCACCTCTGCAGCATTGTTTTTCAATTTAAAGTTTAAAACATACCATCTTCAAATAATATAAAGATATATTTAATCACAATTATTTTGTATTAGAATTAGTCAAATAAATATTATCTAAAATTATTTTGGTTAAAAGAAATTATATAAATCAGAAAAAGAAAAAAAATAGTAAAATATAATAATAATAATAATAATAATAATAATAAAAAAGTAAAATATCACCTAAGTTACTCGAAGCATTAAGTACAAGAGGAGTAAATAAAATATGGCCTGGGTCAGAAGCTTGGCCCGAATACTGCTACTTTGGCGGGTGCTCAAGACCGCTAGCAGTTGACTTTTTTTTTTTTTAATCCTAAAACAATATTTACATGTAAAATGTAGTGGAATCTTCATAAATCCTATCATTTAAGACTCACTTTTATAAATATCAAATAAATATATTTATTTATAACATAATTTAATATATAATATAAATAATAATATAATATAATATTTTAAATATGACACCAATAAACACAACTCTTAAAAACACACCATAACATCTAATTTTCTTTACAATAAACGAGTCGACCGTGGTTGCATTGGACCTAATGTACTACTAGGTTGGGCTGGGCCGAATCTTTTATGAGCCTGCTGGCAATTTCCTCGCTGCACTACATGGGTTGGTAGCACTGGAGTGGACCCAAGCGATTTCTCGTACTAATCACCTCACTTAAAAATATGATACTTGATTTGCTAAAAAAAAAAAAAAATATATATATATATATATGATACTTGATCACACATTTTGTATCCTTACTCTCTCGTTGTACTTCTACTATTCTTCTCTCACATAATGGTTTCCTTGACAAGAGGAATTGGTAGAGGAGCATTAATGTTGTAATCTGGTTTAATTGGCCCAAATATTCTGTGTTAATTAAGCAAAGAGCGAGCAAATTGTAAGAAAGTGCATAAATGTTTTGTTTTGTTTTTTATATAGGATTTGAAGTCTTTAAGACTTTAAACATTAGGCATTAGGATTGTTGCGGAACTAGCACCCCTGAGTAATGTTTGTTGTGGATTATAATGTGCATATTTACATTGTATACCTCATCTACCACCAGGCAGGATTGATGTATGATGCAATATTCCAGAAGTTTCTTTGCCTTTTATCATGCTCTTCGACACTAGAAAGCTGACAAAAGTAAACATGTTCTTTACATTTAGTCATCAAGACATTGACTACCCAACGGCCTACACTAAGAATAGTCAAAACCTCTTTTGCCCTAGGTATGCATCTCAAACAATTAAAGAAACGAATGAACGTCTGCTCTCTCATTTTTATGTGTTTTTAACTATTTCTTAATTAAATTTTAACATTTAAGTAAATTTTTAATTGCTTTTAATATTTTAAGTGTTATTTATATGTTTAGATCATTAAGTTTAAACAGAGTTGAAAAAATAATAAAATGATAAAAAAAAAGATAAAAAAATAAAACAACAGATCTCGACTCTTAAAAAAACGTGTAATTTTACAAACCTCACCAGTTCCGAATCAACCTTGCTGTATTTCCCCGTTGATCGAAACATTTCCTGCTTCTGCAATAATACCAATTTGTGTCCGTACGGTTGATTCTAATTTCAGGGAAAGCCATGAGGTTGGTTCCGGATTTGTATTTGTTTCCACTAATGAAATCCATAACCTTCTAATAAGCTCAGAAAAAATCCCACATTACAAGAACAAGCACCAAGCACTATTTTTTCCTCCTATTTTCTAAGGCCACACTGACCACAACATGAGTTCATTTCCATTGCCCAAGTGTCGTTTTTTTCTATAATCTCCCGCCGGGGAATTCTGGCGATAATATTGAAGATCAAGAAAGGTGGTTCATAAAAGGACTCTGCTCTTCTGATAATATTTATCAGTTAAAGGTAATTAGCTGATAACAACTTACTTAAAACGCTCTTTTTTTATTTTCAAACATTTATGACATTATCATAACGTTGGTCTTTCTGCATAATCTGACTGCGAAACAGAAGTGTACAAGAAGAGTTTTAGAAGAGATCAGAAACAAAAGGCTAATAATCTGCAAACCCCCCAAATTATTGGAAAAATACTTGCAAGCCGAGAAGGTAAAACCGGTTTCCTAAATAGGGAAGAAAAAAGAGGTCATCAGACAATGAACGGTCACAGCCTGCCTGAGAGAGTAAGTTTTACCTCGACGTTTGGTAACTTAGTTTGAACCGAAAAATTTTAATTCAAACTGAAATAATTTTTTTAAATTCAAAGAATATCTTTATTGTTTTCAAAAATAGGGTAACAAGTTAAGAAATAATTAAAACTACGAGTTATAAAATTAACTCTCAAAAAATTAACATCACATCAGTATTGATTTTTGTTATAAAAGACACAATATTATCAGTATTTACTATTTCTGCTTTGAAAATTTAAGTTGGTACAATTTTCTCCCCTAGTTAACGTTATCAAATGTTTACTAGTGCATAAACATGCTACTTGCTCTTTCTTAAAAGCCTTAAATAAAAAAGGCACCATTCCAAGACAGGTTAAAACTGGTGTTTTCAAATTATTTCAGCTGAAAATTATAACAAATTTTAAGGGATTGCAAGCACCAAAAATACAAGGTCCTAAAGTACTCTTTATCATGTGATAGACATTAACACTAGTTTAGGAGCGTTGTTCAAACCACAAAGTTGTGATTTAAAATAATTTTGTTACATTAGCCCCGTTTGTTTTTGTTCTTAGAATTTTTGGAAATATTTTCATACGTTTTTCGAGACAAAAATTTTAAAAACATTCTCAATACAATTCTCAAAAAATTCTCATTTCCAAAACAAAAACATTTTCACCTATTTTAAAAACAATACCAAATAGCCCTATTATTTTCTCTTTTGAAATGTGAATTTTGAACCAATTTGATTTGAGCTACGTTCCTAGGCGGCTCTTAACTTGTTTAATTGTCCTCAGTGCATGCAGTTTCCCTCCATGAAACTTGCTGCTGTCTACTCAGAGATGGAAGTTTTGACATGGAACCACTTTTATCCGAAGATGTAAGTTGCATTATACATATATAATGCATTAGTTGATAAATAGAAATAGAGATTTAATCTCTTTGTACCTTAGAGCTTTATTATGATCTTTGTTATATAGCTGCTTTCATCTGTAGACTTGTCGCTCAAAAAGTGAAGAACCTCATCAGCTGAATATCCAGGATCTTATTGCTAGGGAGAAAAAGAGTACATAGTACTTGTACTTTTATCTCCTTGCCATATTCAAGAAATCTTACTTTCAAATAGGAAGAGTACATGACAATGAGATTTTCCAAGAGTGTAAATTTAGACGATCTTTTTTTTTTTTTTCTCTGTAACCAAACTACATGTGACAAAGGAAAGAAGTTGTTATTACGTTGACAAAATTGCAACCATTTAAGAAACACTTCTCTATTATGGAAAGCATTGAAGAAGCCTCAACGGTCGGGGGGGGGAGAACGTCTTTCTAAAATTGAACTTGTATAAAACGACAGGTCGTTTCTACGTGAATGAGTTGCATGAATCCTGGAGACATTTTTTTCACGAGAAAATTTTCCTTTTCGCACAACTGATAAGTGTGAGGAGAAAGGATATGCAACTAACTAGCTGAAATATTTGGGAAAATTTCCACGTGAACCAGAAAACGACATGTTTTTTTTAGGGAAACAACATGTCTCCCATGTGCAGTTTTTTGAGATATAAATTTTTTTATGTCAAAAAAGAGAAAAAAAAAACTATCTTCCAGTTTAGAGCCGATTGAGAACATGTTTGATCTAAAGGTTTAAATCTAAAGCACTAACAATTTGAATAATTTTATGAGAAAAAATTAGGAAGGAGGGAAATAGACCAAAAATATAGAGAAATAAAAATTAGATGGCCAAATTAAAAAAAAAAATAATAATAGGCCAAAAAATAGAAATACATATTCGTTTAATTGCAAAATACGGTCATGTAAACATTAGCATTTTAAAACTAAAAAAAAAAAAAAAAACCCTAATTTGGATTTATATCTTCCATTCTCTTTCCTTCCTTCATCTCTCTTTACGATCTTCTCTTCTTCCCCCTCTCTCTCTCTAACAACACGACAAATTGGGCAAGACAATGATAGAGACTTCATCATGAGGCGGCAGCATCGATGACATCGTCTTTTCTGGCTCGGGGGACGTACGTTGGGCCATGACAATGACAGGTGATGGATCCCATCCTTGACATTTCTGAAGGTGATCTTGGTGGTGGAGGAGCATCAATCACGTCTTTTCGTGACGGCGCCGATCGTCTGATGAGGAAAGGGGGAGCAGCGAAGGAGAAGAGAAAAGAGGAGAGAGAGGTCGTCACCAGAGAAGAGAGCGCCATGGGAGAGAAAATGTCAAGGGGAGGAGAAAGAGGGGCAAGAGGGAGAGAGAGGCAAGAGGATATGGTTTCAATTTTTAGGATTAGAGTTTCTAATTTGTAAAAGTACTCTTGCTATCTTTAAATTTGTTTTCTTAAAAATGCTATTTTTATTTATTTTCTTTCAATGTTATGTTCTATTTTAAGTTTAAAAAATATATTATACCCTGTAATTTCTTAAGAAAATGTACCAAAATTAGTTTGATTTTGGATCGAAACAAATTCCCAACTTAGTGATAAACAAGCATATGACTTTGTTTTAGAAAAAAATGACCTGACATTTTTAGGTGAAATAATGAGATATTACGATCTTATAAAAACAAAAACAAATGCATGAATTACATGTTGCATCGCGTCTTGGTTTTTTTTTTTTTTTTCTTCCCCCCCTTTTTTATTGAGTTAAACAACTTTCATAAGTGGACACTAAATATAAAACTGCTAAGATTTAGAGCTTGTTTGGGAGGGTTTTTTAAAAGTTATTTTCAGCTTACTAGATCTAAAAAGTTACTTCTAAAAATGTTTGGATAATATGTTGTGACTCTCCAAAAATGATTCCAATTAAACCACAAAATGTGCCTTCTAAAAATAATGCATCTTAAATAGACTTTAAAATTTGTATCAAGGCTTTAATAAGACAATATAAACTTCATTATAACATTTTTATTACTTATTATAAAATTTTAAAATTATTTTGACGCAAATAACCTTTTTAAAAATATAGTTCTAAACACTTACTCAAAAGTCTTAGCTTGTTTTTCTTCTTCTAATTACTAAAGGAAGAAAGAGGGAGATAGCACATCTAGAAGGAGGAATAAAAATTAAAAGCATAAGAAAAGAAAATTAATTGCATATTTTTAGTCTTAAATTTTTAGAACTCTCAAAATACCCTTTTTAATCTTAAATTTCTAAAATTCCCAAAATACACCGACACCCTACCTAGACGGCTGTTTCTCCAGGACAAGAGGAAATGCCGAATTCATCATCAGGCGTCGATGCCGAGCTCTCTCTCTGTGTGTGTAGAGTTGAAGATCATTGTGACTGTAGGATCGCTGTTTGTCCACGCTTCGATATTGTATTGCCATTGCCTCACCTGCAAAGAAGTTTCATTGAGTTGAAACTAGAGGTGACAATAAACATGTTCGTGCCGTATTCGTGTCGGCACGTTTATAGCACGACACATATAGCTCGAACTCGAACACAATACGATTAATAAATGTACCAGAAATACAAACACGAACACGACACGCCTATGGCACGCGTAACACGGCACGACACGATTAACACGATTATTAAACGTGCGGTGATGGGTTGACACGATAACAACACGCATATGACACGTTTATGATCCAGTTAACTAAAAATTAAAAAAATTATTTTTTTTTAAAAAAAAGTCAATAAAGAAAATTAAGAAAAACACAATATGTAATTAATACTAACCTACTATAAATATTTTAAATATTTTTATTTTTAAGTTTAAATGTGTTATAAATGAACGGGTCGTGTCGTGTCATGTCAATACGTTTACAGCCCGTTTAATTAAATGTGTTAAGGTGTGTTTAACGTGTTAGCACGAATCTAGCCCGTTTATTTTGTATTATTCGTACCAATCCATTTATGGCACAATTAATAAACGTGCGGTCCAAACCCGTTTATGTTGTGTCGTTTTCGTATTATGTTATCGTGCCGTATCCGAAATTGCCGGCCCTAGTTGAAACCATCGTTTGCAAAGGAGAAACAATAGGGATCATTAACGTCTTGGATTTTGCACCGTCTAGTATGACTGTTCTTCTCCAACAACAGCGAACATAGCCACGACAATGAGAACCTAGCGGCAGCTCGATAACAATTGACAATCATGGATTAGGGGTTCGCTTTCGGTTTGGGATTTGAATTAGGGATTTGGTTTTGATTTGGGAATTTTCTATTTTGAAATATGATTATGTTTTTACAATTTTTTATATTAAAATGATATTGTTTGTTGTCAGTAAATTAATGTTTTTCTTGTACAAAAATAGAAAGAAAAAACTAAAGGGGTTAAAAAATCACAAATCCAAACAATAGAAATTTTTTAAACATGTGATTTATTGACATGTTTAATAAATGTGCTATTTATTTTCAATAAGACTAAAATTTTATTATTTCATGCTATTTCCCTTTACGACTAAAAGTACAAGAAAAAAAACTCTGCTAAACATACCCTTATCCCATTAGAACTAACCCAACTAAGATCTTCAGACATCCATTTCTCATCTCAATCATTGAGGTGTCAAGGCCGAGCTCTCTCTCTGTGTGTGTAGAGTTGAAGATCATTGTGACTATAGGATCGCTGTTTGTCCACGCTTCGATATTGTATTGCCATTGCCTCACCTGCAAAGAAGTTTCATTGAGTTGAAACTAGAGGTGACAATAAACATGTTCGTGCTGTATTCGTGTCGGCACGTTTATAGCACGACACATATAGCTCGAACACGAACACAATACGATTAATAAATGTACCAGAAATACAAACACGAACACGACACGCCTATGGCACGCGTAACACGGCACGACATGATTAACACGATTATTAAACGTGCGGTGATGGGTTGACACGATAACAACACGCATATGACACGTTTATGATCCAGTTAACTAAAAATTAAAAAAATTATTTTTTTTAAAAAAATTCAATAAAGAGAATTAAGAAAAACACAATATGTAATTAATACTAACCTACTACAAATATTTTAAATATTTTTATTTTTAAGTTTAAATGTGTTATAAATGAACGGATCGTGTCGTGTCATGTCAATACGTTTACAGCCCATTTAATTAAATGTGTTAAGGTGTGTTTAGCGTGTTAGCACGAATCTAGCCCGTTTATTTTGTATTATTCGTACCAATCCATTTATGGCACAATTAATAAACGTGCGGTCCAAACCCGTTTATGTTGTGTCGTTTTCGTATTATGTTATCGTGCCGTATCTGAAATTGCCGGCCCTAGTTGAAACCATCGTTTGCAAAGGAGAAACAATAGGGATCATTAACGTCTTGGATTTTGCACCGTCTAGTATGACTGTTCTTCTCCAACAACAGTGAACATAGCCACGACAATGAGAACCTAGCGGCAGCTCGATAACAATTGACAATCATGGATTAGGGGTTCGCTTTCGGTTTGGGATTTGAATTAGGGATTTGGTTTTGATTTGGGAATTTTCTATTTTGAAATATGATTATGTTTTTACAATTTTTTATATTAAAATGATATTGTTTGTTGTCAGTAAATTAATGTTTTTCTTGTACAAAAATAGAAAGAAAAAACTAAAGGGGTTAAAAAATCACAAATCCAAACAATAGAAATTTTTTAAACATGTGATTTATTGACATGTTTAATAAATGTGCTATTTATTTTCAATAAGACTAAAATTTTATTATTTCATGCTATTTCCCTTTACGACTAAAAGTACAAGAAAAAAACTCTGCTAAACATACCCTTATCCCATTAGAACTAACCCAACTAAGATCTTCAGACATCCATTTCTCATCTCAATCATTGAGGTGTCAAGTACTCTCTACACAGCAAAACTACAAGGACATACTCTACATTGTAGCTACTAGCTACTAGTCTCAAAATTAATCATGTGTCATTGTATGTGTTTTGTTCGTAGGTCGGATCCATGCAGTTCAATTTGAATATGCCCTGTCATTCAAACTTGGGTTTGGAACAAAAAATTTGGATCATGTTCGGATTCAAAAGTCTAGCACTTAAACCCCCAAATTTGGGATTTGACCCTTTTCTCTTGCTTAATTTCACAATTTGAACACTTCACCGTAGAAAAATCCAAATCTCTCAGTTTAAACTTAAAAAGATTCAAATTGCATGAACTTCAAATATCTAACAAACTTGTCACATTTTTTTAGCAATCCTTGGTTTCGTGACTTGAAATCTGTACAATCAGTAAACGCGTCTTAAACTTTTTTTTTTTCTGAGTAATAATGGTTTTCATCACGTGCATAGGTATCACTCAAGTGATTCACATCTTTTTACTTTTCGTTATCAGTATTCACTGGTGATGTAGTTTTCTTTTTAAGGAAAAAAAAGTTTTATAAAGTGTCAAATATTTAGGTGTCCAATTATAAAGACATGTGGGAGTAATACAGGTCCCATATTGGATAAGTACAAAATTAAACCACACATGATTTTTTTTAAAATAAGATAGAATACCAAGTCAAAACATAAAAAGTTTAAACAAGCAGCTCAATTCTGGTGGTCTTAAAAAGAGAACATCTTCTTATGCCGAGAACAAAGTTAAAACTTAAAGTTGAAACTTAAATTTACATTATATTATATTTTTGTTTTACATTATAACAGTTAAAACTTGGTTTTCAAACACATTAAACACATTCTATATTTGTAATTCAATGTTAGTTCTATCAATTTCTTGATATCTGAGGGTAATCCACCCACATGCTATGCAGCTTTTTTTTTTTTTTTTTGTTCTTTCCCATAAGAGACAAATGAGTTTTAGAGAATGTGGTTGGAATGAAAAGAGCAACAATATTATTACTCTTTGGTGGTAAGTTAGCTGTAAGCAGAGTAGCCCAATATTGGGTAGAGCTCCAACTACAAGCCATATTCTGAGGCTCTAAGAAAGTCTTTAGATTCTGTCTTTTTCGTCTCGTGGTCTAAGGGAGACAATAGACACTGTTCGGCCATAATTGCTGCCCAATTCAGAATAAGTTTGATCGAAACTGGAAATGAATGTCTTTGTCATCGGACCATAATATATGAATGACATCGGAATTCATTGCACTATGCAGCTGTGATAGAGAGATCCTGAGCATAAAATTCAAAACGGATATGGTTTTTGTTCACATGAGAAAATATCAATCTAGGTAGGTGGAAAACTTGGGTTGCGACGCAGCAATACTAGTTGAAATCCGCACAAAATTGGGAGGTTTGGGTCTTAATTTTCTCATATGATTAGAGAAATTTTTATAAATATTTTTTAAAAACTTTGTTTTAGGTGAATGCCATGCATTATTGAAACTTATTACCGGTAAAAAAATATTCTAATAAATTATATGAAAAAAATACTTTATTAATATGGGACACTAAAGTGTTTTGCTTTATTTAATATCATATTGTATTTTAAAGGAATATGGTATCATTGTGATTTTTACTGCTAAAAATTATACCTAAATTTGTTTTGTTCAAACATTATATCCTACCAAAGTAATTTATTTTATGTATTTATTTTTTTACCATACGCATATGCATGATTCCCCTTTGGTATTAAACCCAGCACAAGTTGTGATGTTGCCATATGAGAAGTAAATGAAAGTAATCTCTTGTGACCCATCTATTTCATAGGGACCTAGAACCAAGGCCCATATTCAGATACAGGATCTTTGAGATCCGGCAATTTATTTCTTCAGAAAAATTTTGGGACAAGGTTTGGGCTGCTAAAGGGTGTATTATTTTCAAGGGGGCAAATAGCTCAGATGTAGGGGAACAATACCAAATGGCAGCATTTTTGCAGCATGAAATTGATAGCAGAATTTGGATCTAAATTTCCAAAAATTATTGAAATACACCATTGCTACCTCTTAACTCTTTTTGGATTTCTCCCGCCCCGCCCCGCCCCTCCCCTGCCGATGCCCAAAGCGTTGCTAGCAAAGGCTAGCACCAAGATGTCTCGATCACCATTTCAATAGCTAGTAGGTTGTCCTTTTATGGTAGCATCGGAGAGGCTCCGCCTGGCAACATGGTAGCAACGCTGGGGCTTGGTAGGGTGGATTTTGGAACTATATCTACGGTGCAATTTGGCATATAGGAATTTTAATTGGGGTAAATAATACATTCACTAGAAAATATTAGGTAAATAATGTATGTATAGATTAATACTGAATTTACAAAGAAAATAAATTGGTAAAAATAGATCTATTAAGTAAATAATAAGTTTTGTAGGAAGAAAATAGTGAATTTTATTAGGTACTAAATTGATAAATAATGGATTTGTCACAACCCGCCTTTTCGGGCTGTGATAAAACTTTTTCTTACTTATTTTAGGGCAAAAATTTAGGAAATTTTTTTTTTTAAAATGGGAATAAATAATTTGCTTACATTAACTTTGGTAATTCCCAAAATACTTTCACATACTTGTATTTACATAATAAATACTTTTACTTTTACAACATCTTTTTTTTAAACATTTCATTTCAAAATAACTTTAAACATACGTAGCGGAAAATATTACAGTGGCGGACTCTATACCCAATCTGCACACCATCCACTCCTCTGCCAGCTCACCATTTGAACTTATTCTGACCTTCTCGTCAGAATACCTACAGCATGAAATACTTAATGAGCAAACGCCCAGTAAGTCCCATAAATCCCACATGGATATTCACATGAATGCATGAATCAATTATGCTTTCTTATAAACTTTCTTTATCATCATCATTTCTTATCTTTATTAGGGCCCAAGTTGTTGCAGATGTGGAGCCAAATCAAGTTTACAACCCAGCAAAAGGAAGAAAAAGGGAGAAAAACGCATCCTCGAAGGCAGAAAGCAAGCGCCGCGGCTCTGGCAGAAGAGCGCCGCGGCGCTGGGGCGAAGGCGCCTAGGCGCCAGGTGAAGAGCGCCTAGGCGCCAGGACAAGAGCGCCTAGGCGCTATGTGGAGAGCGCCTAGGCGCCAGGTGAATTGCGCCTAGGCGCAATGTGGCAAGCGCCTAGGCGCCAGGAGAAGAGCGCCTAGGCGCTGCAAGGGAGCGCCGCAGCGCTCGTTTCGAGCGCCGCGGCGCTGACGCGCTGTGTTGCGCGATGTGTTTTGAATCAAAGTCGAATTCAAAGGTCCCAAAAACGGGAAACCACTAGGGTTTCCCATTAGTTGCTATTTTCTCCTCCTTTGGTTATAAATAGACACAAGGTGGCTAGGGTTGTGTGTGTGAAAACTGTGTGTGAAAAGTGTGTGAATTGTGAGAGGCATAATTCTTGAGAGCTTCATCCTTGAGAGAGAAAAATTCCCATTGGGTGTTAGATAGAAGAGAGTTTTGGTAAGCACAATTTGTGAGTGTGTGAGAAACTGCTCTTGTAATCTGTAATCTCCTTCATCATAGTGGAATCTGCAAGCGGCAGAAACAGGACGTAGTCTCAAATTTGGACGAACCTGTATAAAAATTTGGTGTCTCTTTTTCTTCTTTTCTCCTATTTATTTTCGCAATTGTTCGTTCTTGCGATCCTTGGAATTAGGAGTCGCCTAATTCCCCAACAACTGGTATCAGAGCGGAGGTTTTGATCAAGAACGATGACTGGAGAAGAAGGTATGGCAGCCGGCATCACCAAATTTGATGGTTCAGATTTTTCCTACTGGAGGATGCAAGTTGAGGACTACCTATACAGCAGGAAACTGCACTTGCCCTTGGGTAATAAGCCCGAAGGCATGAAGGATGAGGAGTGGAGTCTCCTTGATAGACAGGTACTCGGTGTGATCCGTTTGACTTTGTCAAAGAACGTTGCCCACAACGTTGCGAAGGAGACCACTACAGCAGGGATGATGAAGGCTCTGTCAGAGATGTATGAGAAGCCCTCAGCCAATAACAAGGTACATCTCATGAAGAAGCTCTTTAATTTAAAGATGTCTGAAGGTGCCTCGGTGGTAGAGCACCTGAACAGTTTCAACACCGTCCTAAACCAATTGGTCTCGGTAGAGATTAAATTCGATGATGAGATCAATGCTCTAATCCTCTTGGCCTCGTTACCGAATAGCTGGGAACCCATGAGGGTGGCCATTACAAATTCGCTTGGGAATGCCAAATTGAAGTTTGTTGATGTCAGAAACTCTATTCTGGCGGAAGAAGTTCGCAGGAAGGACTCAGGTGAAGCCTCTTCGTCGAACTCGGCCCTTAATGTTGATAATAGGGGCAGGAAACTTGACAGGCAATCCAACAGAGATAATGGCAGGAGAGGCAAGTCGAGGAATGGGAGAAGCAATTCAAGGAATGGAAGGACCATGGAGTGTTGGAACTGTGGGAAGACGGGCCACTTGAAAAAGAACTGCAGGGCTCCAAGGAAGAATGAAGACAAGACTAATGACGCAGCCAACGCCGCCACTGAAGAGCAACAGGATGCTTTAATCTTGTCTGTCGACAGTTCTTTTGATTCGTGGGTGATGGACTCAGGAGCATCATTCCACACCACAGCACACCGTCATGTCCTGGAGAACTACGTTGCCGGAAATCATGGTAAGGTTTATCTCGCTGATGGAGAACCTTTGGATATAGTTGGCATTGGAGATGTCAGTTTAAAAATGCCTAATGGGTCGGTATGGAAGATTCATAAGGTGAGACATGTTCCTAAGTTAATGCGCAACTTGATTTCGGTGGGGCAACTGGATGATGATGGACATAAAGTAACCTTCAATTGTGGAGGTTGGAAAGTCACGAAAGGAGCGATGGTTATTGCTCGGGGACGCAAGGCTGGAACTCTCTACATGAACTCTAGTTGCAGAGATACCCTAGCAGTTGCTGATTCTGCTGCCAATACTGAGCTATGGCATTATAGGCTCGGTCACATGAGTGAGAAGGGTATGAAGGTGCTTCACTGCAAAGGAAAACTGCCGGGTTTGAAAACTGTTGATCACAGTTTGTGTGAAGCCTGCATCTTTGGTAAACAGAAGAGAGTCAGTTTCTCAAAGATGGGTAGAGAGCCTAAGTCCAGGAGATTGGAGCTAGTTCACACAGATGTGTGGGGGCCTGCGCCGGTGACTTCCCTTGGTGGCGCAAACTACTATGTGACGTTCATAGATGACTCAAGCAGGAAGGTATGGGTTTACTTTCTGAAAAACAAATCTGATGTGTTCGATGCTTTCAAGAGATGGAAAGCCATGGTGGAGAACGAGACAGATTTGAAGGTGAAGTGCTTGCAGTCTGACAATGGGGGAGAGTACCTAGGTGAAGATTTCAGGCGGTACTGTGCTGAGAATGGGATAAAGATGAGGAAGACCATTCCAGGGAAACCACAACAGAATGGGGTAGCTGAGAGGATGAACAGGACTTTAAACGAGCGTGCTAGGAGCATGAGGTTGCATGCAGGGCTGCCAAAGATGTTTTGGGCTGAGGCAATTAACACAGCCGCTCATCTGATAAACAGAAGTCCATCCACACCGCTGAAGTTCAAGCTACCGGAAGATGTCTGGAGCCATAAACAGGTGGATCTCTCTTACTTGAGAGTGTTTGGTTGTGTTTCCTATGCACATATTGATTCTGTTGCTAGAAGTAAACAAGATGCCAAGTCAAAGAAGTGCTTTCTGGTTGGCTATGGCGGACTTGAGTTTGGTTATCGTCTCTGGGATGACCAAAGCCGGAAGATTATCAGGAGCAAGGATGTGATCTTCAACGAAGGTGTTCTGTACAAGGACAGAGACAGCACGGACTCCAGGGGTTCAGGTTCTGAAGACAAGAAGCCTGAGGTGATTCCATTGAAGGATCTGCCTGAAGTGGAGGTGCAAATCCAGAGGTTGAAGACCAGGAAAACATAGCTCCAGAAGAAAACCAGAGGACTCCTGCCACACCAGTCAGGAGGTCTAGCAGGACAATCAGACCGCCGCAGAGATACTCCCCATCTCTGCATTATATCTTGTTGACCGACAAAGGTAAGCCAGAGAGCTTTGATGAAGCCGTGGAGGCTGGAGATTCGGTCAAGTGGGAGTTAGCCATGAGGGACGAGTTGGATCGGACATGGCAACTGGCAAAGTTACCACAGGGTAAAAAGTCCTTGCACAACAAAAGGGTATACCGGGTAAAAAATAAGAGTGCTGGCAGCAAACGGTATAAGGCAAGGTGGGTGGTAAAAGGATCCAGAGATATGCTCACCAAGATGGATCCGATCGAGAAACTGAAGTTGTGCGCAACTTCAGTTGGACTTCTCCATGAGGCGTGAGAAGTCGTTGCCGCTGCAGTTGGAGACATGGTGATTGATTAGTCTCCAAGTGGGAGATTGTTGCAGATGTGGAGCCAAATCAAGTTTACAACCCAGCAAAAGGAAGAAAAAGGGAGAAAAACGCATCCTCGAAGGCAAAAAGCAAGCGCCGCGGCTCTGGCAGAAGAGCGCCGCGACGCTGGGGCGAAGGCGCCTAGGCGCCAGGTGAAGAGCGCCTAGGCGCCAGGACAAGAGCGCCTAGGCGCTATGTGGAGAGCGCCTAGGCGCCAGGTGAATTGCGCCTAGGCGCAATGTGGCAAGCGCCTAGGCGCTGCAAGGGAGCGCCGCAGCGCTCGTTTCGAGCGCCGCGGCGCTGACGCGATGTGTTTTGAATCAAAGTCGAATTCAAAGGTCCCAAAAACGGGAAACCACTAGGGTTTCCCATTAGTTGCTATTTTCTCCTCCTTTGGTTATAAATAGACACAAGGTGGCTAGGGTTGTGTGTGTGAAAACTGTGTGTGAAAAGTGTGTGAATTGTGAGAGGCATAATTCTTGAGAGCTTCATCCTTGAGAGAGAAAAATTCCCATTGGGTGTTAGATAGAAGAGAGTTTTGGTAAGCACAATTTGTGAGTGTGTGAGAAACTGCTCTTGTAATCTGTAATCTCCTTCATCATAGTGGAATCTGCAAGCGGCAGAAACAGGACGTAGTCTCAAATTTGGACGAACCTGTATAAAAATTTGGTGTCTCTTTTCTTCTTTTCTCCTATTTATTTTCGCAATTGTTCGTTCTTGCGATCCTTGGAATTAGGAGTCGCCTAATTCCCCAACACAAGTGTTCGTACAATTGCGCAATTTCATTTAGGTCTACGTAACACCGTGACTATAACATATCATTTAAACTCCCTTTGAGTTAGAAGTCGATACGACACTTTTCTTAATTTCTGGTGATACATTTACCAGTTCATTTATTATGGTTGACATACCATGCATGAAGTGATAATCACATATTATTCATGAAATATAAATTCTCTTGCATAGCATAGTACACACAAATACTTACTTTATATACACACTGGTACACATTAATATACGCACAGGTATATAGCATAATGTACTCACAGGTACTTAACATAAAATATACACACAGATACCTACTTTATACATACTCAAGTATTTATCATTGTACTTAACATAAAAAAGCATATGACTTTGTTTTAGAAAAACGACATGACGTTTAAATGCATGACTTACATGTTGCATCGCGTCTTGGTTTTTTCTTTTTTTTTTTCTTCCGCCCCTTTTTTATTGAGTTAAACAACTTTCATAAGTGGACACTAAATATAAAACTGCTAAAATTTAGAGCTTGTTTGGGAGGGTTTTTTAAAAGCTATTTTCAGCTTACTAGATCTAAAAAGTTACTTCTAAAAATGTTTGGATAATTTGTTGTGACTCTCCAAAAATGATTCCAATTAAACCACAAAACGTGTCTTCTAAAAATAATGCATCTTAAATAGACTTTAAAATTTGTATCAAAGCTTTAATAAGATAATATAAACTTCATTATAACATTTTTATTACTTATTATAAAATTTTAAAATTATTTTGACGCAAATAACCTTTTTAAAAATATAACTCTAAACACTTACTCAAAAGTCCTAGCTTGTTTTTCTTCTTCAAATTACTAAAGGAAGAAAGAGGAAGATAGCACGTCTAGAAGGAGGAATAAAAATTAAAAGCATAAGAAAAGAAAATTAATTGCATATTTTTAGTCTAAAATTTTTAGAACTCCCAAAATACCCTTTTTAATCTTAAATTTCTAGAATTCTCGAAATACATCGACACCCTACCTAGACGACTGTTTCTCTAGGACAAGAGGAAATGCCGAAGTCATCATCAGGCGTCGATGCCGAGCTCTCTCTCTGTGTGTAGAGTTGAAGATCATTGTGATGGTAGGATCGTTGTTTGTCCACACTTCGATATTGTATCGCCATTGCCTCACCTGCAAAGAAGTTTCGTTGAGTTGAAACTAGAGGTGGCAATAAACGTGTTTGTGCCGTATTCGTGTCAGCACGTTTACAGCACGACACGTTTAGCTCAAATACGAATACGACACGATTAATAAACGTGCCAGAAATACAAACACAAACACGATACGCCTATAACACGCGTAACACGGCACGACACGATTATTAAACGTGCTGTGACGGGTTGACACGATAACAACATGCATATGACACGTTTATGATCCAGTTAACTAAAATTAAAAAAAATTAATTTTTTTAAAAAAAGCCAATAAAGAAAATTAAGAAAAACACAATATCTAATCAATACTAACCTAGTACAAATATTTCAAATATTTTTATTTTTAAGTTTAAATGTGTTATAAATGGACGGGTCGTGTCATGTCGTGTTAACACGTTTACAGCCCGTTTAATTATATGTGTTAAGGCGTGTTTAGCGTGTTAGCACGAATTTAGCCTGTTTATTTTCATGTTATTCGTGCCAATCCATTTATGGCATAATTAATAAACGTGCGGTCTAAACCCGTTTATCTCATGTCGTTTTTGTATTATATCATCGTGCCGTGTCTGAAATTGCCGACCCTAGTTGAAACCATCGTTTGCAAAGAAGAAACAATAGGGATCATTAACTTCTTTGATTTTGCACCGTCTAGTACGACTGTTCTTCTCCAGCAACAGCGAACATAGCCACGACGATGAGAACCTGGCGGCAGCTCGATAACAATTGACAATCATGGATTAGGGATTCGCTTTTGGTTTGGGATTTGGTTTGGATTTGGGAATTTTTTATTTTGAAAAATGATTATGTTTTTACAATTTTTTATATTAAAATGATATTGTTTGTTGTCAGGAAATTAATGCTTTTCTTGTAAAAAAAATAGAAAGAAAAAACTAAAGGGGTTAAAAAATCGCAAATCCAAACAATAGAAAATTTTTAAACATGTGATTTATTGACATGTTTAATAAATATGCTATTTATTTTCAATAAGACTCAAATTTTGTTATTTCATGCTATTTCTCTGACGACTAAAAGTACAAGAAAAAAACTCTGCTAAACATACCCTTATCCCATTAGAACTAGCCCAACTAAGATCTTCAAACATCCATTTCTCATCTCAAGAATTGAGGTGTCAAGCAGTCTCTCCACAGCAAAACTACAAGGACATACTCTACATCGTAGCTACTAGCTACTAGTCTGAAATTAATCATGTGTCATTGTATGTGTCTTGTTCGTAGGTCGGATCCATGCAGTTCAATTTGAATATGCCCTGTCATTCAAACTTGGGTTTGGAACAAAAAATTCGGATCATGTTCGGATTCAAAAGTCTAGCACTTAAACCCCCAAATTTGGGATTTGACCCTTTTCTCTTGCTTAATTTCACAATTTGAACCCTTCACCGTAGAAAAATCCAAATCTCTCAGTTTAAACTTAAAAAGATTCAAATTGCATGAACTCCAAATATCTAACAAACTTGTCACATTTTTTTAACAATCCTTGGTTTCGTGACTTGAAATCTGTACAATCAATAAACGCGCCTTAAACCTTTTTTTTTTTTTTGGGTAACAATGGTTTTCATCACACATAAATGTGCGTAGGTATCACTCAAGTGATTCACATCTTTTTACTTTTGGTTATCATTATTCACTGGTGATGTAGTTTTCTTTTTAAGGAAAAAAAAGTTTTATAAAGTGTCAAATATTTAGGTGTCCAATTATAAAGACATGTGGGAGTAATACAGGTCCCATATTGGATAAGTACAAAATTAAACCACACATGATTTTTTTAAGATAAGATAGAATACCATGTCAAAACATAAAAAGATTAAATAAACAGCTCAATTCTGATGGTCTTAAAAAGAGCAACATCTTCTTATATCGAGAACAAAGTTAGAACTTAAAGTTGAAACTTAAATTTACATTATATTATATTTTTGTTTTACATTATAGCAGTTAAAACTTGGTTCTCAAACACATTAAACGCATTCTATATCTGTAATTCAATGTTAGTTCTATCAATTTCTTGATATCTGAGAGCGATCCACCCACATGCTATGCAGCCTTTTTTTTTTTGGTTCTTTCCCATAAGAGACAAATGAGTTTTAGAGAATGTGGTTGGAATGAAAAGAGCAACAATATTATTACTCTTTGGTGGTAAGTTAGCTGTAAGCAGAGTAGCCCAATATTGGGTAGAGCTTCTAAGAAAGTCTTTAGATTCTTTCTTTTTCGTCTCGTGGTCTAAGGGAGACAATAGACACTGTTCGGCCATAATTGCTGCCCAATTCAGAATAAGTTTGATCGAAACTGGAAATGAATGTCTTTGTCATCGGACCATAATATATGAATGACATCGGAATTCATTGCACTATGCAGCTGTGATAGAGAGATCCTGAGCATAAAATTCAAAACGGATATGGTTTTTGTTCACATGAGAAAATATCAATCTAGGTAGGTGGAAAACTTGGCTTGTGACGCAGCAATACTAGTTGAAATCCGCACAAAATTGGGAGGTTTGGGTCTTAATTTTCTCATATGATTAGGGAAATTTTTATAAATAGTTTTTTTAAAAACTTTGTTTTAGGTGAATGCCATGCATTATTGAAACTTATTACCGGTAAAAAAATATTCTAATAAATTATATGAAAAAAATACTTTGATAATATGGGACACTAAAGTGTTATGTTTTATTTAATATCATATTGTATTTGAAAGGAGTATGGTATCATTGTGATTTTTACTGCTAAAAATTATACCAAATTTGTTTTGTTCAAACATTATATCCTACCAAAGTAATTTAGTTTATATATTTATTTTTATACCATACGCATGTATATGATTCCCCTTTGGTATTAAACCCAGCGCAAGTTGTGATGTTGCCGTATGAGAAGTACATGAAAGTAATCTCTTGTGACCCATCTATTTCATAGGGACCTAGAACCAAGGCCCATATTCAGATACAGGATCTTTGAGATCTGGCAATTTATTTCTTCAGGAAAATTTTGGGACAAGGTTTGGGCTGCTAAAGGGTGTATTATTTTCAAGGGGGCAAATAGCTCAGATGTAGGGGAACAATACCAAATGGCAGCATTTTTGCAGCATGAAATTGATAGCAGAATTTGATCTAAATTTCCAAAAATTATTGAAATACACCATTGCTGCCTCTTAACTCTTTTTAGATTTCTCTCGCCCCCGCCCCGCCCCGCCCCTCCCCTGCCGATAGCTAAGGCTAGCACCAAGATGTCTCGATCACCATTTCAATAGCTAGTTGGTTGTCCTTTTATGGTAGCATCGGAGACCATGACGGCTCCGCCTGGCAACATGGTAGCAACGCTGGGGCTTGGTAGGGTGGATTTCGGAACTATATCTAGGGTGCAATTTGGCATATAGGAATTTTAATTGGGGTAATAATACATTCACTAGAAAATATTAGGTAAATAATGTATGTATAGATTAATACTGAATTCACGAAGTAAATAAATTGGTAAAAATAGATCTATTAAGTAAATAATAAGTTTTGTAGGAAGAAAATAGTGAATTTCAATAGGTACTAAATTGATAAATAATGGATTAGCTAAGCATATATATTGGTTAATTATGTATTACTACGTGATTACTGAATTTATTAAGAGCATAAATTAACAAATAACAGATTCGCTAAATAAATAAATTGAAAGTTAAGAAGTAAATAAATTATAAATACCAAATTTTTGTGAGGTAGTAAAATAAATTTAAGTAAAGTATTAGCTTTTTAATGTATTTAGTAGGTTAACTAAGGGTAGTTGCAGACATAGTCTCATAATAAAACCATACCCGTTTCATCTAAAGATGAAGGGTTCTCCTACCCTCAAGTTCAACAAAAATAATAGTGGATTCATTAACCAAATAAATGGATAAATACGTACTTACTCAGTAAATAATGCGACAAATAATGTATTACTAAGTATTTTTTTAACAAAATATTCTGTTTATTTACTATAAAATTTGATAAAAGTTAAGCAAAATATGTTAATAAATAATATTAAATAAATTATTTATTTTATGTATATATTTATTATTATTATTTAAATCATAAATATTTAATATTTTTATCTATGAAAATTGTAACGACCTAAATAATCTGGAAGCGTCCCAACTTAACACTAACCCAAAACCTTCCCCAAACTCTCTAATTTCCTACCCACCTCGTCGCCCAAACACCCACCTTCACCGAAAGAACATCATCAACCAAAGATCCCTGTCTGAAATTGTAGCGGACCACAAGAGGAGAATAGAGTAAAAGCTTAACGCATAGTGTATCTTTTTGATAAAAAATATATAAAGGTAAAAATTTGAAGATCTCTAGTAGATATTTTTTTTAATCCAAATAAAGTTTGTTATCCCTCAAAAAAAAATCCCCGTTTGGTATTGGTTTGAGAGTTTTTGAAAATATTTTTGTACGCTTTTTGAGACAAAATTTCAAAAACACTTTCAACATAATTCTTAAAAATTCTTATTTTTTAAAACAAAATTATTTTCACTTATTTTAAATACACTATCAAACAACCCATTCCTAATATTAAAATAAAACATGGCTATATACTGAACCATAAAATAAAAAATGCATGATTATGTCTCATTATAAAACCATGTGGTGGAGATTTAGTTTTGTCAAACCCTCCCCAAATTATTTTGAGTTGTCAATATTATTGGGAGACGCCTGTTTGTGGGCTTTGGATTTATTTATGCCAGTGCCAACCAAATAGAAAGAAGAGAGAAGTGGGGGCCAAAAAAAAAAAAACAATTTTTATACTTTGCTTACATGGGCCCTTAAGAGTGTCTCAAATAAAAACTGCCACAAAATGAAACTTTTGGTTGCTACCCTTTTCAAACATTCTCTCTCTCTCTCTCTCTCTCTCTCTCTCTCTTAATCCAGGAAAAAGTTGGGAGTGCATATGTGTCTTAGCTTTATCTGAAAATCAACATCTAAACAGACACAAGAGATGGTTTTGTCAAAGCATAATTCCACCAACGTCTAGTTCAAACAAAACTATTGATTGGAAAGCTTGCATAGAATAATGGATATGAGTTTGTCAACTTCTATTCCACCCATGCTATTATGCTAATCCCACAAAAAGTTACTATTGTTGTTCCTAGGGCCCATGCGCAGAAGAGTTCGAATTCTAGCTAACCAAATGGCTGGGATGAATGACTGGTTTTTTAAGCATAGTTAAATGACATCTTAAATTGGAACTGCAAAATAAATTTTCACCGTTTGAAACAAATCCCAATTGTTTGTTGTTGGCAATGTAAATTTTAGAAATTAGTTTTATGTCATCGTTGATGATGCAATTAGCTCAATTTTTTAGAGTAATCCCACATTTTAACATGTCCTGAATTGTGAAAATTATAGTAGAGGGCCTAGTTGGGTCATCTTTTTTTTTTTTTTGGGTTATAAAGACGAGTTGCTTATTATTTATTTTGCTTTAAAAACAAATTATTTTTTTTATTTTATACTGTCACGTTTAGGTAGATATGTAATAATATGCAATAGAGATAAACAACGAGGAGTAATTATCTTGGTTTGTTGGTTCGAATTGTATTGATTTGAACAAGAAAATTTATATATGTAATTTAAGTAGTAATCTAAACTGACGTTTAGATGTGTAATTAAAATGTTTATCTGAAAAAAGAAACTAAACAAATTTATGTGGTGACTAGATTTGAAAACTCCAATTTAGAGTATGAAAAATTTATTTAACTAAAAAATAAAAGGATTTCTCTTATGGAGAGGACACTTTATGCCTGCTGGTGGAGGCCATACATTTTGCCTACACTTTAATATGATTGGTCGGTTGTTAGAAAGTAATATGGCAATTGTAGATGCGAGCACATTGGAATATTGCTCCTTATCTTGTTTTCTTTTCTTTCTTTTCTTTTTTCCTTGGGAAGATAGTGAATCATTAGTTCTGCCGTTAAGGTTCTGCTACAATCAGAGAGAAGCAAGCAGGGAGAGCAGCCATGTGTTCATAAATGACCAAGCCCTAATCTATTGGTTCTCCCCCGCGAGAGCAAAGCTAAGAAGACCAGTATCTTTTAAAAATTAAAAAAATATGTAAAAAAATATTTTTAGAACATCAGAACATTTAAAAAAAACTTCAAGACCATCGCTTGGACTACTGCAGAAGGGGAGTTGAGCTGCTCGTCGAGGCACCGGAGCCGTCGACGATGGCAGCGACAAGGACGGAGGGATCGGACCGCCTCTGCTTGGGTTGACCATTGGGTTGCTGGTTAAGGTGTCGGAAACCGTCGACGGTGGATGAATCTGTTTATATGTTTTATACAAAAGAGAGGTTTTGATTGTAATAGGTCTATTTGGATGAATCGCGGTGAATCAGAGAAATATCACTTTTAAATATTTAATGTTCGAATAAATCATTAGTGTAAAAAAATTGAAAGAGAGAGAAAAGATGCGAGAGATAGCGAGGAAAGTTGAACAGTTCAGCTCAATCAGCCGGTCTCTTAAATGCATCCACATGCTCTACATCAAATGATCTATTTAGTGATAAAGTGTTGTGTTGCGAACGGAGAGGGGAGATCTTCGAAGCAAAGGTGATGTATATGTTACTATCTTTATGCCTGTTTTTTACAGATCCTCTCCTACCTCTTTTGGTATCAAGAGCTCTATAGGCTCTAATAATTATAGTTTGTGTGGGCTTTTATTGTTAAGGATTTGATTCTGCTATTGTTTTTTGTTGTTTCCTCTCATCATTTTGGATGTGTATGGATTTAGCTTTTATGAATTTTACTGTAATAATAAAAGTGGTCTCTTTATTTTTTAGGTTTTATTATATTCTATTAGATATTATTTTATGTATAGTGTTTGGTGTTTTTATGTTACATATTATGTGTTCTTAATTGTTAGAGCTCTTTAATCGATTATAAAGATCTTGTCAAAACGATCTTACATGTGCTATATTGTCAATGTAGTGAGAAAAGCTTACCATCGTTAAACCTCGTGGAAGTTTTTCTCCTCGAGCTTCATCAGTAAATCTGATGGAGTCAATTGAGATTGATTTCATCATCTGTGTAATTTGGGTTTTTTTTTTTTTAATTTTTGACATTTTTTTAATTTTGACAAAAATGCAAATATATAAAAAGCCAAATCGGCTAAAGTTAAAGGAGCTACAAACAGTGGGACAACATCCGTCCTTATAACATCAGTGACCGAATTAAAACCAAAGGATGCAAGAGAATGAGCAGCATTGTTTCCTTCTCCAGCAGCAAGCACACATTTCCAATTGGGATGGCTAAGCTAATAGACTCACTATATCAGCAATTAAGACTCCTTCAACCGCAAGCGAGGAACCGGCATTAACAGCTTGAACAACCTTGACAGCAGCGGACCTCCGCAATATGGATCGGGATCCCAATTGCCTTACTAGTAACAATCCCTCTCGAAGTGCTAAAACATTCCGCTACAAATGGTGAAAAAAACCCAGTATACGCTTTGCCAAACACGCTGTAATGGTTCCTTCACTATCTCGAATGATTGCACCCATTCCTAAGTGATCAGCTCCAGTGTGAACAGATGCATTGGAGTTGAGTTTGAAAAGTCCGGCCAGAAGAGGCACACCCAATTCCAGCATCGAGTAGAGACCAAGAAGGGAAATACTTCGCCTTACACACTTAGGCAACCAGAGAGAGTTTGAGTTTTGTATAACACGCCAATACTGTTTTACAAGAAGTGCTTGATTAAAGGCCTCCATATCGCAGAATCCCATCCCTCCTTCGAATTTAGGGCGGCACAACTTTTCCCATTTCACCCAATGCAACTTCTTTCGGATTCTGACCCTCCCCACCAAAATCTTGCTACCAAAGCCACCATCTCATCGCATAAAAGTTTTGGGGAGCCCAAACACGCTCATAGTATATGTTGTTGTAGCTTGGGCTACTGCTTTAACGAGAATTTCTCCACCTCCATGGAAAAAAACTTGCCTCTCCAAGAATGCAGCTTTCCCAAAACAGTCTTTGATTGCATTGAAAGTAGCCTTTTTGTTCCTTTCCACAACCGATGGAAGCCCCAAGTATTTCTGATGCGACAAGTTGGCATTAGTAAGGCCAAGAGAAAGTCTGAATGCTAAAACACTTTGGTCTCATCCTCTACAGTAGGAGTAATTTGGGGTCTTATCTATATGCACTGATATTTTCATATTAACGAAATATTTTCCCATTTCCAAAAAAAAAAAAAAAAAAAAGAAAATTGAGCCCACCTCATCTTCAAAATAGTGTGGGTAAATTGATAGACTTAAAAAGTAATGCCAACTGAAATTATTTGCCTTAAGGTTGACAAAAGGATGCAAAAACGCACATGCTACCTTATCAATTATTTAAGCTGCAGTCGGCCATGACTTTTTTTTTTTTTTTTTTTCCTTTAGCAATTATCACCATATGTTGCATTTTAATAAAGGTAATGATTAAGTTCCTAATGTTTATTAAAAAAACAAAAATAAATTTTAAAAAAACAAGTGTTGAGCATTGAAAGCCAAAAAGCAAGCTGTAACCACATTCTCCTTTGTTTTTAATTATTTTGCTCACCAACCAAGCAAGTACAAAAGATAAGGCTATTACTTTTTCTTCGTTTAATCAAAATATAGGCCCTTATGAAATTAAGGTCAATTGGAAGCATATGTCGCACTCAAATGTCTCACTTTCTCACAAACACACACGCGTGCACAAAACGCACCCGTAACATCTACATGTCTACCATAATACGAAACCCTTCCAAAATCTTTTTTTGTGTGATTGTGGAAATGACATGAGTTTGGGCCAATATGGAAAAAAAAAGAAAAGAAAAAGCCAACGGTGTGAGAATTGCACGTTCTTGACTTGTCTCTGTTTTGATGAGCAAGAGGTTTGGGAACAATACAAAATTGAGGGTCTCTAGGATTTTTGGTTATGGGCCCCAATTTTAAGCACCACATACGGTTTGATTGGGCCCTTGGTCCATGGAACATACATCACTTTCTATTGGTCTACATGACCACCCACCAAGGGTTGAATCACTATTCACACAGCCAACCGTGTGTTGTTCTGTAGGTTCTCCTGTTTGTTTCGTTTGTTTACTTCAACTAAAGCAGCCAAGAACCAAAAGACAAACCTAGGATGTAGGATTTGACCAAGGTGGATATCTTTTGTCCATTCTTTGTCCACTCATGAACAAATGTTTGAGGCCATGCTTTTCTTTTTTCGTTGGGGCCGTTTGGACGGAGGATTTAGTTGGTTTGAACCTAAAATTTCATATAAAATGAGTGGTGGAAAAGAAAAATGAATTTTGATTTGGCAGTTTGAGCCGCAAAAAGACCTCGAATCTGAAAACAACTCCATCTGTTTTCAACATTTTTGAACCCATTCTCAAAGCGCACTTTTCAAACTCAAAGAAATTCAAACTGCACATTTCAAACCAACAAACCAAACAGACAAAGTATTGTGTTTCTTAATAGAAGCATTCAAATTGTGAAGACATTCTCATGATAGATATCAATATGGCTACCATAAAACTAAATGCACGACCACTCAATTTAAATATAAATTCGTTTCATGGGATGTGCTTGGTCATCATCTGTGTTTGTTCTCTTTGAAATACAAATCCCATGTGTTATCATTAAGAAATTAATGAAACTAACATCAACAGAGCAAAATAAACCAAGGAAGAATTCCAGCTGGGCATGACAGTCAATGAGTAATTGAGTTGAGACAGATCTTTACCTGAAAATTGAAAGCCGGCTTCAAATCATTCCTGAAATTGACCAAAGCCAATATGGTCCTATAAGTGTCTCTACTTGGGCAGAACATTTCATTTTGGTTTTGGACCGCATTTTGGTACGATGGAATACAAACACATTTCGGACAGTTTCAGGCCACTTGGAGAGCTACGTGGAGATTCCTCAGCCAAATTTTAAGTTTTGTCCTAGGGGTTGTTCGCCGGTGGAGATCCCCACGTATAATATACATCGTTAAACCATTTCATCTTATTAAAATTATTTTTTTCTGTGTTTAATGGTTGCAAAACAGATATCTACTAATAAATTATCTTTTAATATCATAATAAAGTTTGTCTTTCTTCTAATTTTTTTTTTTGAATGTCCTTTTGGCCATTGATTCTAATAACCATTTATTACTTTCAAAGGTCTTCGCCATCAATGAACAAAACAGAAAATTAATTAAAACATGATTTTATTTCCCGCTGAATTTTGACTAAGAAGTGGACCTAATAGGATTAAGTTTCGTTAATAGGCAAATCTTATTGATTATCAAGCATATATTCACAATAATTGTGCAACATTTTTCAGGGGAAAATAAAGAGTATTAATTGTTTTGTTTAACTCTGGGATTAAGTTCTGTCCTTTAAAACTCACCTTCTCTTAAAAAAAGAAAATAACTTTTTTTTTGAAATAGATAATTGTATTCCATATTAAAGAAATATACATCAATATAGACCTAAGCATAGGACACATAACCTCAATGAGCAACTACTTCGACCAATAGAGTCTCATGACGCACAATGTTGAACAAACATGCTTGATTTTCATGTCTAGAAAACACATAGGCGCATCAAATATCGAGCATACAGTTAGCTCTTTGAAACAAACATTAACAAATGATGGAAAGCTTCAATTGATCAAAAGGAAGGAACCTGCAATACTGAGGCCAATGCTACCAACGCACTGCCGGAAGCTTCAACCACCCCCAACACTATGCGGCTCGAGATGTGTTACTCCGTCCACAAGGCCAAGCACAATACTAGCATCAACGCTGAAGAGGGAAGATCTCCATCTCTAGGGCCAAGACTCCGACGGCTAACCAAAGTGACGGCATTAGAGGCCGGTCTAAAGGAGTAACACTGACCGAAAACCTTGACCCAGAGAGAGATGTTATGATTGGTGGAATATTTTCAACTAAGTTCAAAAATTTAGCTATTGGATGCTTGATACCGTAGGCAATTAAAGTAAACCATCCGAACAAGAGAGTTTGAACTAATACATAATAATATCTTGTTCCACGTGGTTTATTAATAGGTGAATCCACTGTTTGTCAATAACTAATTGAAAAAAAATTTTAAAAAAATACATTTCACGATAAGGCACAAGCAATAGAATGTGCAAACACCATTCACATCTACAAATGACACAACCGCTTGCCACCATAGCAAACATAACACCACTTCTACCTGTAAAGTCAAAGGGAAATTTTTATTTTGTTCTATGATAAACTAATTATTGTAGATTTAGATTACTTGTTTGTAGACTTTACTTCGAAATACCACCTCTTTTTTTATTATATATTTTTATATGTGTATATATATATATATTCAAACAAATTAACTATAGCATATCAATTTTAAATATGTGATTGTAAGAAAAGGGTGAATAAATACATGGAATTTCATATTTATCAAAAGTCCACATCATGATCAAAATGAAATCAAGAGATAGGTATTACGTGTATCAAAATTAATATTGCCGAAAGTAAAGAAAGTTGGAACTATAGTAAAGTAGTCGCATCGTTATTATTATTTTTCACTGATAAGCTTACTTACGTAATTCCATTAAATTATCCATATTTTTAAGGAAGAGTCACAGTGCTTTAAGCATCTCGTGAAGAGATTTTTTGATAGCCTATTCCTTAAGGTGACAATTACGTTGACCAATTGGTTCCTAAGTTTGACCATGACTTAAAAAAAAAAATAAAACACATGTCTCAATTCTAATAAGGACAAAACGATTGAGGGGAAAAAAATAAAAAAAAAAATATCAGGACAAACTCCACCAAAACTATTTTTATTCTATTCTTTCTTAGTTTTTTTAAGCATAGACTCCACCAAACATTGTTGTCTTTCGCTTTCCACACTATTATTTAGTAATCATTTTTTAAGCTTTATGAATTATAAAGTCTGTTGCTAATAAAACAATAAATTTAATTTAAAAAATATATTTTATATTATATTAAGATCTATAATTTTATAACTAACAAGGTTATAAGTCCATAAGAATGAAAGAATTTTTCTTTTTTTTTTTTTTTTATAAAAATGATACAAACAAAGATATAAGATATATATAAATATTGCACTGAGAGTAACACCACTATAGGCAAGATTATTTACTGAAACGTATTGAAAAAAATTACTTAATGGCTTTACCTTAAGATAAAAAGCAAATTAATATGTGTAATATCAAATGAAATTATACTAAAAATTAGCATGCAAGAGTGGTGTTTAGTGCGTTTTCACTACACCTACACATTTATTTCCAATGTTGAAGTCCTTTCTAGTCTCACATGATTTAAATATAGTACTTAACACCAGTTTATAAAAATATTACGTCACTAATTTAATAGGTTAGATCTTATTAAATGAAAATCCAAGTCCTGAATAAGTTTTAAATTCGAGGAGTCCTAACCTTTACTTCTCCATCTTTTGTCAATATGATTTATCTTTGGTAAGATGCTAAAATAAGATTTTAATTACACGCCTGAAAAGGAAGTTGGCCAAACCATAAGACATAGACATTTCACATTAATAGCTTCTGTTTACTGACAATTACCAAAAATCTTAGTTTATTATTATTTTTAATGTACTGTTTTGTACCAAGTGAATTTTCATTTGTTGGTTGTTTTGTACAAATGAATACGGAAAACCGAATAATGCACAAATTTAAAACACAAAGAAAAACGAGTTAGATTGTTTTCGGCAAAAGAAGGCGGAAAAAAAAAGAGAGAAAATTATATGTTATACATGCTTTAAAATGTTATGTTTATTCATAAAAGACTTAGAAAAATTTATGCCATATTATCATTATATTATATGTTAAGTGTGTCATAAATGAACATGTTTGACATTATAAAAATAAATTTTAAAAAAATCACATAAAAACTTAAAAAGAACTTAAGTTCTAAAACAACTTTAGAAATACTAAATGTATCGAAAAAATATATATTTCATCAAGGGAAAATATATGTTTCGTTAAGCGGGAAAATTGTACATTATTAAGAAGATAATAATACCATATGAATGTAAATACCAGCGAAATTTTAAAAATTTCAAGATATCAAAATATCTTTCTATTGTAATATAGGTTTACTAAAATATCAAAAAAATATCAAAAATTGATAAATATCGATAAAAATATCATATTATTTAAACCATATTTTTAAAGGAACTTAACATGTCAAATGGTTTCAAAACTTTCGAATATTCAATAAAAATATTAAAATAAAGTTTAAAATATTTTACTAACATGGTGCATGTTTCATATCTATTCAAACATATTTTTATTTATTTTAATAGTTAGAAGATTTTTCTTAGAAACCCACATTTTATAGAGCTTATTTGAAATGACTTATTTTAAGCTGTTTATGGCTTATTTTATCCAAAAGTTGCTTATGAGGCCTATTTGGATGACCCCATGAAAAAGTACTTATGGTTTTTATGAGTACTTATTGAAGAAACCAAGCCAAGGGGTTTATGAAAAAAGCATTTATAAAAAGTCTTTTTATTTACATTTTTGACCTTATATTTAAGAAAACAATTAAAAATTTCATTCATATCATTGAATTATATTATTTTTTGTAGTATAAAAACTTTGATTTATTTAATTATATAGGTTTAAAAGCTCTTCTGAAATCAAAAAGTATTTTTTTATGCACTATCTAAACACTAATTACAAAGTCCTAACTTATGCTTTTTTTCTTCTGCCGCTTTAAAATAAAAGCATTAACTATCCCAAGCATTTAGTTTTGTTGGGAAGCTCTTCTAAAGAGTTAAAGTTTAAATGATAGATCTTGCTTTTTACAATTAGTAGAGAGGTCTCTCACATTGTAAGTTCAAGACACCGAGACACACATTTTATTATTTGATATTTTGAGAAAAGAGTTGAAATTTTGTCATCGAAACCGTGTACTCTATATATTATACATGATAATAAATTTATGTTTTACCTCTTAACATATAAACAATTTTACACAATTTACAGTTAAAATTATTAATTTTGTGGTTGGAAACTCAACCCAAACATAGTTAAAAAGAAAAACCATAATTCTGCCCACAATTATGCCTTTTCCTCTACAAAGCGGACGACTCGGGCACTAACTCGTGAAGATGAGCTTTGTCGCCACGAGATCCAAAAACTTTAAATGGGGTTGAACTCAGACAAACTATCTGAGGTGCCTCACAACGAGTGGATGGGGAGGAACCAAATATCAAAATCCACCACCCCAAGTATTCTTATCCGACGGTCATGGATGGTCCAACAACGATCAAACAAACTCCACAGCATTGGAAATTAAACGATGAGGAGTCTCCGCGCAGTTGTCGTAATATTATTATTTTGAATGTTTATATATTATGTTTCTCCCACTCCCTTCCTTGAACGCATCAAAGAAAAACATTGAGAAAGCTCATGACAAAATGACTAAAATGCCCCAGGCGTATATATTATGTTTATATATTATGTTTCTCCCTTCCTTGAATGTTTATACATGACAAAATGACTAAAATGCCCCAGGCGTATGGTCGCTCTCTTGCGCCTTTCGTGTGCGCAGATCACCCCCCCAAAAGCCCACCCAAAGACTCCCTCGTGTCTACTACTTTCCTTTTCACCTATTCCCCCCCTCCATCACTGCCCTCCACACTCTCTCTCTCTCTCTCTCTTTCCTCGCGAAAGAAAACAATTTTTCTTTTTTCTTTTTTCTTTTTTTTTTCTTTCTTTTCTGCACGCCTATTTAACCGAAGTGAAAAACATAAACAGAGTCTCCCTTGTCGGAGAAACAGTATGAAGAAGAAGAAATAAACAAACAATCAAACAAAAAAGAGGAAAAACGGATTTTCTCTCTCTATATCTTTCTCGCTCCAAAACTGAATCCGATGATGTGGTGCGCCTGCGGCGGTGGAGGCGGCGGCGGCGGCGGTAGTGGTTTTTTGTGGAGAGTTATAATAGCGAGCGTGCTAACGTGCGCCGCGCTGATCAGAACGGCGTCGTCAGATCCAAGCGACGAGGCGTGCCTGACTCACCTGAGCGAGTCGTTGCAGGACCCGACTCGGTCTCTCCAGAACTGGACGAAATCGACCTTCGCCAACCCTTGCAACGGCTTCACCTCCTACCTCCAGGGCGCGACCTGCAACAACGGCCGAATCTACAAGCTTTCTCTGACCAGCCTGTCCCTTCGCGGCTCAATCTCCCCTTTCCTCGCCAACTGCACCAACCTCCAGGCCCTCGACCTCTCCTCCAACTTCCTCACCGGGCCCATCCCCGCCGACCTCCAGTACCTCGTCAACCTCGCCGTCCTCAACCTCTCCTCCAACCGCCTCGACGGCCCCATCCCTCCTCAGCTCACAATGTGTGCTTACCTCAACGTAATCGATCTCCACGATAATCTACTCTCCGGCCAGATTCCCCAGCAATTGGGCCTTCTCCTCCGCCTCTCAGCCTTCGACGTCTCCAACAATCGGCTCTCCGGACCTATCCCCACGACGCTGACGAACCGGAGCGGAAACTTGCCGAAGCTCAATGCGTCGTCGTTCGAGGGGAATAAGGATCTGTACGGATACCCTCTGCCGCCGCTGAAGAACAAGGGGCTTTCAGTGCTGGCGATTGTTGGGATCGGATTGGGAAGTGGGTTCGCCAGTTTGGTGCTCAGCTTCACTGGGGTTTGCATTTGGTTGAAGATCACGGAGACAAAAATGGCTCTTGAAGAAGGAAAGATCAGTCAACTCATGCCTGATTATTGAACCCAAACGACTATTTCAGGTATTTTTTTTAGGAGATTTTTCTTCAGTCTAGATAATATGTTTTTCGAACGATTTGTGGGGGGTTTTCTTTCTTTTTTTTTTTTTTTGGGTTATCTTTTTACTGATATTTGGGGGGTAATTTCTTTTTTCTTTTTTTAATGTTTTGATTTTCTCCATAAACAATCGACAGTGTATAAAAACCAATTCAAACACTTATTTTTATTAATCTCAGTCAAATAGCGCACTTCTCTATTTTCTTTTCCTTTTTTTTCTTTTCTGATGATGTAACGCTTAGCAAAGGTATAGTGTAAATCTAAAGTCATTGTTGATGTTGTTTTCTTCTCTCTATTTTCATCTGGTTGAAATTGGAACTATTGAGTGAAGAACTGTACGGTTATTTATTTATTTGTTATTGTTATTTTTTTAATTTTGTGGGCTGAAATGTGCTAAAATTGTAGAAGAAACAATTAGTGCAAGTTTTTTTTTTTTTTAATTGTCAAAACTGCTCGCATTAAATATGCAATAGCTTGCAAATTCTTGGGAAGTTCTGTTGTGTTCTAGGCGTTAATTGTTGTGAGCCGGTGGGTTGGGAGACCAACAAAACTAGATGGTGAGGAAATTGTCGACTTATGGTCTCAAAATAAATACTATATTTTATTATTATTTATTTATTTGTTTGGTTTGCTTTCTCTTGGCCAACATTCCAGGGCAACTTGGCTTCTGGGGTTTTGGTTTTAAGACTGTTTCTTTCTCTAGGAGTGTTTCTCTAAATTTTGTTTTTTTTTATATTATTATTATTATGCTCTAGAAGTAAAAAATGTAAATGATAGCATAAAGTTTGATGTTGGGTAATTTCCTTTCTTGGTAAGAAAAAATTTTTGGGTAAATATTCTGTTCTCCGATTAAAATCACCTCAAAATATATCAAAGAAAAAATTACACTAACATGGCACAGAATGAACGAAATAGAATGGCTTTCGGCAACATGTAATTTCAACTGTTGTGGATAAAACTCTCACAAAAAGAAAAATAAGCTACAAAACAATCAAAAGCACTCGGCAGGAAATTGCTTTTCCCACCTTGATTAATGATTAGTTAACATGTTCCTAGCTCCTCCCATAATTATGGTCCGTGGGTTAATGGCTTCTAAACTTTATTTTTTTACTTTATTTTTTTACTTGCTTTGCAAATCTTTCATGTTGTTCAACATGGACCTCGCTAGTCTGCTTGCTAGCTTGGGATCTTTGAAGTTCTCAAGGAAATGTAGTCCTGCTTTTGAGATTACCGACGCTAAAATACTAAAATATTTGCCTCCCTTCAAGATTAGCATGTAAATATGTGCCCAAGCCCTAATCCCTCCCCCACTTAAAAATGGGTTTTTCTCTTTTGCAAAATTAAAAATCTTAATACGATAACTTTTAAATAAAGTTTATTTTTTTAGGCCTGCATTACTTGCCTCTTTAGCTAGCTAGAGAGAGCATCTACGCCGGAATGGTGTCTGCTTTCTTTATTATCAGATAAAGTAAGAAAATCAAAATTTAAAAAAAAAACCCCAACACAAAATATTTAAAAAGCTAATTTTGAAACAAGGGAAAGGAAAGTGAGAATTAAGGAACTGTTCCAAACAAATGGGAGAAAAGGGGGAAAAAAAGAATAAAAACATATAATGGTGAAGCACAAGTGAATTAGACAAAGATCCGGGGACATCCATGATGAATTTTGTCCTAAAGATGAACAAGAAGAAAAAGAAAGTCATATTCATTTCCACAAAAACGCATAACATTTTGTCCACGTCTAATCAAAGACTTTGCTCCATCCTATCGCCGTGACGCTTAAGATATTTCAAAACTCACACCGAAAGTAAAAGATGGTCAATGTGCTTTCATTCCACTTCATCAATGGGTCCTCCGAGAATGGCATGCATTTCATCATGGATTTGGGCCCCCTTCTGCCCCCCACTCTCCTCATCTTGTGATTTTTTTTTTCTTCCTTAAAAAATTACCATACATGTCTAAATTATTATTATAAAATTAAAATTAAACATAATATTTTAAATATCTTAAAAATAACTTTAATGATATAATAATTATCTTAATGATATTTATATTGTACTATATAATGACACATAAATAATTTTAATGATATCATTATTAAACATTTGTAGAATTTTTTCAAATTAGAGTCATGTTTTAATTCAATAAACGTAGTTGGGTCAATTGTCTTGTTAACCTCTTCTTTTGCTTCTTATGAAGTTAAAAATATGGGAAAGAGACTATGACGTTTTTTAAAAAAAAATTATTTTCCTCTCCCTGGATTAAAACTCACTACTTATAAAATTTCTAATATGTAACAAATTTTTTTAAATTCTGATATTTTTTTAATCTAATAGTTGAAATTTTGATGTAGGGCTAATTTTTTTTTATATCATTGAAAAACCATATTTCAAGAATAACACTGATTTTTAAATTATTCTTTCCATGTCAATGTCATGCTAATTTTTTTTTCTAACAATTATTGTAATCATCTACAATTATGAAAATATATTTTATAATTACTCATAATAATTATAATAATTATTTGTAGTAATTACAATTGTGACAATGACAATAAAAACAATAAGAAGTATCTTTATAAAGTATATTTCTTTACTATCACTATAAAAAAAATTTAGAATAAGATATACATGTATAATACACGTATGTTTATATATATATATGTTTATATATTGATGTAGATAACTACAAAGCCAATGTCTTCTTTTTTTTTTTCTTTCTTTTTCTGTCTCTCCAATTTGATGACCAATTTGATGCAGTCACACGGAATGTGCTTCTCTGCCTTCATTGCGGCATGGTCTTCTTCGCTGGTGACTTGGCCCGCACCATATAGTACTTAAGATAAACGGTTATATAACTCAGAAGACTTTTTTTTTTTTTTTTTGTGGCAAGAAAAATACCTAGGGATTTGATCTTCTCTCTCTCTCTCGGGCTGGGTGTTTGGATTCTACACTGAATGCACTTACTAAAATTAATGCCAGCTTTTGGCAGTACGTCACATGAAAATCAAATGTTCCTTTCTGTTTGTGGTAGTCTCACTTGTAGGTCTAATTATGCATAAAGGTTGTGTCTATGGTCTTGTCCACCGGACTCCATTGTTAAAAATTAAAAGAAGAAAATTGAAGGGAGGATGATATGAAGATTTGTACGCCGTTTGTCAGTTTAGTTAGAATGCAAATTTTAAGTTTAAAAACTATAACATATAAGAGCTTTATGTTATATTAATTTTTTATTTTTTATTGTAACTACTAAAAGTGTAGTTAATTAGAACTAATTAGTTTTAACTAAAGTGTCAAACGAATGCTTATTATGGTTTGATAGTATTCTTAGATGAATGAATTAGGAAAAAAAAAAGAAAGAATCACTAGTAAGGAGTGTTCATGTAGATACGCATTAGAATCAAAAAAACAAACAAGTTACTCAAGACTATAGAATTAATAGATTTTCTCATTCGATAATTAATATAAATAAATTCAAACTACAAATAAACCTAACTACTTATAAAAATAATCTCTCTAATTTGCCCCTTTAGAATGAAACTTGATGGGAGATTTCCATTTTGAAGTTTTTTTTTTAATTGTTTTTCTAAGAAAATAAAGATATTAGGGTACAATTACATGGGGATGATAACCATCGAGAGTGCAAAAACAAAAACAACAATCATTAAGAGCGCATAGGTATGGGAAGGGACATCGATTGTTAAGGGTAGAAGAGCACAGAGACGACAATCATCAAAAGAGGGGATAGGGGAAAAGGGAGATTAAAGAGAAGAGGCCGTAAGGGTGTCAGACAACGATCGTTGAGGGAGGGCAATAGGGCGCATGGACCGCAATGGAAGAATTTGAAAAAAAGGCCAGCTAAAAATTTTAATTGGAGAAATGACTTCTTTTTTTTTGGCGCAAAAATCAAGTTTTCTGAGCAGAAAAACTGCTCCAGTTTTTTTTTTTCAAAAAGATAAAAAAAAACACCATGAGCAAGGAAATAAACCTTAATAGGATTGTTGAGGGTAAGCTCGGCGCCACCACCGAGGACCTTAACTTTGGTGGTCGGCTATTAAGCCCGGCAGACCATAGGAAGCTTGTTGTCGGCCCCCGACGCTTTATACTTCTTCCCGAGGTGCCTCTTAGGCATCTAAGGTAGCGCCCCAAGAAGGCTGCCACCTCGGGATGTACGGTAGCTCGAGTCGGACCAATATTACTCGTAAATAGGCTGCTACTCGCCATTATAGGCCAACACAAGGCAGATACATTGCCGTCCTATAGAGTCCAATCCATTGGGCGATGGGCGCGACACTTGTTACCTGCTGCCTGACACACCTTGATGTGACACCCAGATTGTTGATGCTTACCGTTATCCGGTGTCGGATCAACACCCACGTGCTGCTGCGCACGTTCTGACCTCTTCTTAGGCTTGCCCCTGGCCGGGAGTGTGTACCTGCAAGAAGGATGGTACGGAGAATAGTGGGGTTAGTCAATAGACAAGGGCTCCCCGATGCTCAAGGCAGGTATTGCTCGGCAGAGGTCGGCAGCTAGTTAGGTGTGAAGAAGTTTCTCTCTCTAGAATGTCATAAATGCATCCTATTTATAGGCCACCACTTGGATCGGGTGCAATATGGGTTTTACCCGTCACCTGAGTGTCACATCAAGGTGTGTCAGGCAGTAGGTAACAAGTATCGCGCCCATCGCCCAATAGATTGGACTCTATCGGACGGCAGCTCATTTGCCTGGTGTTGGCCTACAGGGGCAAGTAGCGGCCTATATTTATGAGCAATGTAGTCCGACCCGAGCTACCGTACATCCCGAGGTGGTAGCCTTCTTGGGGCATGCCCTTGGATGCCTGAGAGGCACCTCGGGAAGAGGTATAAGCGCTGGGGACTGGCAGTAAGCTCCTGAGGTCTGCCGAGCTTAATTGCCGACCACCAAAGTTAATGTCCTCGGTGGTGGCGCCGAGCTTACCCTCAACATTAGCCCCCAGTTCACTTGGTCGATGTTCGGCTGGGTGGACTATGCTGAGTGGGTGAGGTCGGCTCAAAGAAGGAAGACCAAACGACACTTGGAAGCGGGGTGAGGTGAAAGACGCGCGGATCAGACGGGGGACGCGTGTCGCATCGCGGCCGTCTGCGCGACTGTCAGGCGTATTAATTGCGCCTCCTGGGTTTTTGCGCTCGAAATTCCCACCCAAAATGGCTATAAATAGGGCCTCTTCCTTTGTAATTAACACATCATTTTCAAAAATTTTACGCTTGAAGAGTTTTAGCTGCCGAGCTCAAGTTGCATAGCCGAGGATTGTACCTCCCAAGCTTAAGCTACCGAGAACCCTAGCAGCTAATTTTCTGAGTGAAAATGAGTGATTTGTCCGACTCCCAGAACGTGGAGGTTTCATGGTCGGAGAGTAGCGAGGAGAGCAATAGCTCTTCTTCGACCCAATCCGACGCCGAGGTGGCGTCCCCAAGACGGGACTGGGCCGGTCAGCTGGAGCAGATCCTAAGGGTCGATTCCCAGACTGTACCCGAGCAGGAGTTCTTAAACATGTTGGACAGGCATAAGCTCATTAGGCTGTCTAGGGAGCAAGACCCTTATGTGGGGGCGGCGACAGCGGGCTCCTCCCGAGTTCTTCCAAGGAGAGGACTGAACTTTAGGCCCGCGAGGACGCTCCGAGCACCTCTAGTCGGAGTGCTGGGGCCCCCGTCCAAGTCGCGGGGGTGATCACAGTTGATGTCTCCGATGAGGAGCATGTAGCCGAGGAGATAGAGGTGGAGCAGCCGGAGACGGAACAAGAGGTCCAGGTTACCCGCGTGCGGGGTGTAACGGCATATCGGGTAAGCCGTCCTGGGGAAACTTTGGCGGCGGGATATACGAGTGCCATCACGGAGTCGCGGTTAGAGAACCTACGCGTCGAGTATGGTATCCCAGCCGACGTAGTTCTCGCTGTCCCCGGTGAGGGAGATTCGCCCTTGGATCCGCCAGAATGATTCATCACGCTCTACGTCGAGTTTTTCAGGGCTGGGCTACGCCTACCACTGCACCATTTTCTCCGCTGGGCACTCAACGACTTTAACGTGTGCCCGGCTCAATTGAACCCGAACAGCTATAGGTCGCTGATCGGGATGTACATCCTATGGAAGTACCACCGGAGTACCGAGATGCCGTTGGAGGCCTTCAAACAAGTATTCAAGATGAAGAAGCTTCCCCGGCAGTCCGACTGGTACTACTTCACCGGCTTCAGGAAGAATTTTATCCCGGGCAACCCCGACTCGGACAAGTTATGGAAGTACGAGTGGTTCTATGCCGGTGGGAACTTTTTAGCTCGAGCCGGTGAAGTCGTCCCTGAGGATGAGCAAGTGCCGAGGTCATTTGAGCAGGGGCACGTTTGGACCAAGCGTCCTTGGGCGCCGAGCTGCGTAATAAAGGCTGTGGACGAGTTGTTCGAGAAGCCAGAGCGGTCCAGACAACAGTCCTTCCTCCTGAGGAAGGACACTTTATCCAGTTACGGCTGGGTTGGGGAGTCTAGCAGCCTTCCCCGAGCTGTCAGTCCTGCCCGTGGAGCCGGGCAGGTTACAGTTGCTCGTCCGAGCGCCACGGACGTTCCAGGGCCAAGCACTTCCCGGTCCAGGTGGTCGACGAGGGAGCCTTCTACGTCCAATTTTGAGGACTCATCCAGTGGCTCCTTCTATGCGGGGCCACTTGTAGCCGACGAGGACCTCGAGGACGTGATTAGGCTCCTATACCCATCTCACTAACTCCGAATCGGAGGTCAGCCCAGAACTTTTTTTAATCATCCCCCCTTTTTTTTTTATTCCGATCTTGCTTTGACTTGGCATTCCTTGTGCAGAAATGACGGCACCACCTCCCGTGCTGATAGGCGTGCTCAGATGGCAAGCCTGAGGAAGGGTAAGGGCAAGGCCATCGACGTCGGGAGAAAACGCAAGTGGACGCCGATGCCCGAGCACCCAACCCGCACCGGGCAGACCTCCTCAACAGTCCAAGTTCTACCACTTCCGCCACAGCTGACCAGGGCCTCACCAGAGGTCGCTCGAGTAGACGAGGCCGCAAGAGGTTCTTTCGAGGACCTACAGAGAAGGCGGCCGGACTACCGTGGCATACTTCTCGAGCTCCTCGGAGATTTGGCTCCCCCGGATGACTTCTTCATGAACACCCGGGGTGAGGACTTCCAGGATTTGTGCAACATGGCCCTCCGAGCCACTGCCTCTGTAAGTATCCGAGCTAGCCAATAGTTCTCCTTGTAATATTTGTCGAGGATTGTCTCCTTGTAATTCTTGCAGTCGAGCGCCATTGTGCATATGGTGCACTCCATTGGGATGAAGGAGATCCACAAGGAGAAGGAGATGCACAAAAAGACCCTCCTGAAAAAGCTGGACTCCGACAAGAGGCTTAATGATAAGAACATTGAGCTAGACCAAGCCAAGGAGTCTCTTAAACAGTCCTAGGAGGAAGCTCGGAAGGCAAGGGCCGAGGCCGAGGACATGTCGAGGCTGCTTAAGGAGGCAGAAGATAAGGCGGCACGACTGGAAGATAGATCTGCACGGCTTGGGGGAGCTGGCAACCCTACAAGTGGAGCACCAACAATTTGTAGCCGGGCTCCACGACCGCTTAGCCAGTGCGGTCGAGGAGTTTAAGACATCCCCGGAGTATGCCGATCTTTACTACGACGGCATGACTGACCTCCGCGATCATCTTATAGAAAAGCACCCCAAGGCAGCTGGGTTCGACTGGTCGGTCATCGTCGAGCCGGACCAAGATGATGCCGAACAACAGCGGGGTGTTGAGGACGAGGTCGTCGTGGTGGACGGTGACGACGACGGGGATGATCATGTCACCGAGGGAGGCAGGGACGAGGACGCGGCTGGGGACGAGACCCAGGCCGATTGAACCTCTTTTCTTTTTTCTTTTTGTTGTATTCGGGCTCGGGAGGTGCCCGGTTTACTTGTACCTCCATGATGAATAAAGATTTCCCGTTTTGCCTTCATTGTTTTCTTACGTGTTTTCTTACATGCAATTTTTTTTTCTTTTACATCCCACGTAATTTTCAAAGTTAGGCACTTCTCGGGGAGGATCTCAGGTTGGGAACCAGCTATTCCGACCACTTTGTTCACTCAACTTATCCGAGGATGTAGGTTGAGTACTTATGTTGTCGAGTTAATCCGAGTAGTCATCCTTCTCGGTCACTCCGAGTAGTTCTCCTTACCTGCTTAGTTATCCAAGCAGGTTTAGGTTTCTGATCTCGGTCGGGCAGAATATAGACGGCGTATAACTACCCTTACCCTGTTGCCCCCCCTAAACTTGTTTAAGTTTTAAAGAAACTTGGGCAAGTGTAGGAGTCTTCGGACATATATTATGCCGAGCAACTTACCGGGTCGTCTGTACGGCGGCAGACCTAGGATCAGTAAATCGACCAGCCCCCCAGCTCAGTATAAGAAGGATGACTCTCCCTTGACGAGAGTTAGCGTCCTGTCCCCCGAGCTGGAGTTGTGGCATCTTGGACATACTTTACCCTTAAATACATTACTCAAGTGGAATGATATTTGGGAAGTTGTGCTTCATTAATGTAAGATTTATATGGATTTTTGTAGCCCTGCTCAGCAGGTCCATTTACAAAAGAATCATGGCCAGAGATCAAAAAAAGGAGTCTGGCTCTGAATTTTAAGAATAGAATCTTTTTAAGAGCTCGGCATTCCATGGATGGTCGAGCTGATTCCCCTCCGTATCGGTCAACCTGTAAGTGCCTGGTCGTACGATACCTTCGACTCTAAACAGACCTTCCCATTTCGGACCAAAGGACCCGAGGCCTGGCTGTTGAACTGTGACCTTCTTCATCACTAAGTCGCCAACTTTAAAGCTTCTCGGTTGATCCCTTTTGTCGTAATACCGAGCTACTACCTGGTTTCGAGCTGCGTTTTGAATTGATGCTTAGTTCCTTTTCTCTTCAAGTAGATCGAGCTTGGTCAACATGAGCTTCTCGTTCAGAGCCTCCTCGTATCGCTCGACCCTTAAGCTCGGTAATCCTACTTCGGCTGGAATGACAGCCTCTGCCCCGTAGACCAGGGAGAACGGCGTCTCGCCAGTCGCAGCTCGGGTAGTAGTCCGGTATGCCCAGAGCACTTGGGGAAGTTCGTCAATCCACGCACCCTTAAGCCCCTCAAGTTTTTTCTTCAGGTTATCTTTAATTGTCTTGTTCACGGCCTCAACCTGGCCGTTACTCTGCGGATAGCTCGGGGAGGAGAAAACCTTCTTAATGCCGAGCTTCTCGCATAGATGACACAGACCCGAGGAGTCAAACTGTTTGGCATTGTCAGTCACAATAGTGTGTGGGATTCCGAAGTGGCAGACGATGTTTTTCCATACGAAGTTGGTACACTTGGCTTCGGTCATGTTGGTACAGGGTTCAACCTCGATCCACTTCGTCAGATAGTCTATGGCCACTATACAGTATTTGAATTGCGAGCGGGCCGGCGGGAGAGGCCCGATTAGGTCGATGGCCCATTTTGCGAATGGCCAGGCCGAGGTCACTGGATTGAGAGGCTCGGCGTGGGAGCCCAGCATTTTAGCAAATTGCTGGCATTTGAGGCATTTTTGTGCAAAATTCTCGTAGTCTTGCTGCATGGTGGGCCAATAATATCCCTGCCGGAGGCACTTTTGGGCCAATGAGCGTCCTCCGGAACGATTGTCACATAGGCCTTCATGGATCTCCTTCATCAGATATTCGGCCTTCTTTGGGTCCAAGCATCTTAAGCATGGCGTAGTGTAGTCTCGCCGGTATATCTTTCCCCCAATCATCAAATACCGGGCCGAGCTGTTACGTATCCGACGTGCCTCTTCTCGGTCGTCGGGTAACTCGGCTGTGGTCAAGTATCGGATGATCGGGTCCATCCAGGTACATGTCGGATCCACGACTAGGCTCATGATCTCCTTTACGATGCTTGGTTCGGGCAGTCTTTTAATGGGAACCGACATCAAGTCACTTCCACCTAATCCGGAAGCCAGTCGGGCCAGGACGTCGGCTTCTGTGTTTTCAGACCGAAGAATCTGCTTAAAAGAATAGGACTTGAATTGCCCAAGCAGCCGTTTTGCCTCCTTTAAATATGCCACCATCGAGTCTGTCCGGGCCTGAAATTCTCCAGTGACTTGCTGTACCACCAGCATTGAGTCACTGTAGATAGTGAGGCGATTGACGCCGATATCTCTGGCGATTCGTAGTCCAGCAAGCAAAGCTTCATACTCCGCTTCATTGTTAGAGGCTTTGAAGTCGAATCGGAGGGCATAGATGACCTTGTACCCGTCCGGGCTCGTTAGGATCAGCCCGGCACCCGACCCGTTGACGCAGGCAGAGCCGTCGACGTGTAGTTCCATTCCGGCTTCAGGGGAGGGTCTTGCTCACTACATCCTGCTGTATCAGACTCTTCAACAGGTGACTTCTCGACTTGTGGAGTTGCCTTGCCGGCCTCAGTAAATTCGGCAATGAAATCTGCCAAGACTTGAGCTTTTATTGCCGTTCTCGGCACAAAATGCACATCATATTGGCCAAGCTCAACCGACCACTTGGCCATTTGGCCCGAGATCTCTGGGCTCTGCAAAACTTGCCGAAGTGGGAACTTGGTCGGGACCTTGATGGTGTGGCCTTGGTAATATGGGCGCAGCTTTCGGACCGACGTGATTAAGGCGAAGGCCAGCTTCTCCAACGGTGGGTATCGTTCCTCAGCACCTTGGAATGCGTGGCTGGTATAATAAACTGGTCTCTGGATCCCGTCTTTGTCTCGGACCAAAACCGAGCTAACAGCTTTCTCTGACACGGCTAAATAAGTAGTTAGAACCTCACCGGGCAAAGGTTTGGACAGGAGCGGGGGCGTAGCTAGGTAAGTTTTTAAGCTTTGAAAAGCTTCCTCACACTTCCTGCTCCACTCAAACCTCCCCTTAAGTGCCTTGAAAAAAGGGTGACACTTGTCGGTAGCCTGGGAAACAAATCTTGACAAAGCGGCTACCATGCCAGTAAGCCTCTGCACGTCCCACCGTCTGAGGAGAATGCATGTCGATAATTGCTTGGGCTTTCATCGGGTTGACCTCAATTCCTCGTTGAT